>CAJQZJ010032904.1:246454-332712 GCA_907164525.1 Lophiomys imhausi
ACACACACACACACACACACACACACACACACACACACACACACACACACACACACAAACCATCCAAACTATAAACCTCTGCATCTGCCCAGAGGAGAAAAGCAGAGAAGGAATAGAGAAAGCCACGCTATTTGAGTTAGGCAGACTTGGAGATAGGGTACAAAGTGAACAAGCAGCCATATGGTGGAGGAGGAGTGTTTTGGAGAACAAGTAAGGAAGTCCGTAATTTTAGAAAAAAAAATTATACTTAGGTTCTGGCCAGCATCCAAAAGAAAATCAGACTAGACGAGAAAGAACAGCATTACTTCTTTCTAAGGCAAGATGTGGAAAGGTCAGCAGACTCATGAGAACCTTCTGGCTTCTCCAGAGCCACTGCCTACTTTACATGTGTTTCTGGGTACCTTTTCACAGGGATATCATTTCATCAGCTTCCTCTTAACATATTCAAGATATCTTCTTACAGGTGGATGGATGCCAGAGTGATAAAGTCTCAATTAATTATGAGTCAAGACTATGATTCTTTCTTGAGGGTTCTTCACTGTATCTGAACATAACCTCCTTGTAAATCCTATCATGATGAAGTTTTCTTCATTCTAGTATGCAGTCAATATGCTTTTTTTGTTTCTGTGTATTTGAGTGTGTGTATGTGTGTATGTGTGTGAAACAGAGAAAGAGCGAGACAGACAGAGAGAGACAGGGAGAGAGAGAAAGACAGAGTGAGACAGAGACAGAAAAATAGAGTGTGAGAGAGAGAGATGTTGGGCATCAAACCCAAGGTTTGTACGTGTAAGGCTAGTACTCTGCCACTGAGTTATCACATGCCACCCTAATTAGATTTTCTTGTAGTTAGTGCCTTATCCTTCATACCTCCAGTCTTTTCTTATTATTGCTGTTGTTGTTGTTACTATTATTCCTAACATTTAAGAACAGACTGGATTTATCTCCTCTCATCAGTTTCATTTTTCATTATAAGGAGCACTGAACTATGAATGATAATGAGGGTGGTGGTCATGACATTAATAATGAATTATAATAGATAAATATATATTTATCTATTAAATGTACACTAAATCTTAGGTCCACTGCTCCATTTCTCCCCACTTATTAAGAATGCCACTGTGAATTTACATTTCTAGTAGTAAAGTTAATGTTTACTGACTTGCTACCACTTCAGAAAAATGAGTAACAAACTGGAAATAGTCTTCTAATGTTATGATGTCATTTATAATTAAACAATGCTTGATCTGGTTTTGTTTTATTTTGTTTTGTTCTCTCTCTCTCTCTCAACTCTTAATGGGGAGCCTACTGATCTTCTTTTATATTTTTAACTCTCCAAGCCTCTTCTGTCAAAGAAGAGACTCTGTAAAGACGATCATGAATCCTTTCTTTTTTGAGGACTACAATGATTTCCGACATTCCAGTCTGTATTATATTTGTCCCTCATTATCTGTTGTATATTATCACTGTTTTGGTATAAATCTAAGTCATGCAAATTCTAATAATTGGCTCACCATCACAGGATAATCAAGTTTTTTTTAGTTTTTATTTATATATTCATTTTAGGCAAAACAAGAATTCTTTAAACAAACACCTTTAGTAATATTTTTGAATTGAGAAAATGAAGCATTCCTGAAGCCAATTCATTGTAATATTTCCTTAGAATCAGATCTACACTCCTTACGGTGCATTTCCAGTACAAAGCTGCATTGAACAAAGTTTCTGTAGACTAAAACTTAAGAGCTATTGGAATATCATAAATGTCTTTGTTCTGCACAATCCTAACGCTATGAACTTTCAAACCTTTTAAAGTGGGAAGGATTAAGAGTGACATATAATTTTGAAAGAAACTATTGTCTAGTATTACTAATTATAAGCAGATTTAGTCAGAAGGAAGAACATCTAGAGAATGGTTATGACCTTTTGTCCCCCCAAATGGTGGAGGGGTTGGGATGGCTAACACATTTCTATTCACAAGCAACCACAACTGCAAATGTATTCTCACAAAGATAAAAGAGATTTTGAGATAAAATTTAATCTGTGAATAAATCTGTTCTTTCAACACATTTTCTGTACATTAAAAGACACTTAGATAGAATGAGAGTGATATCTTTTTCTGTCCAAAAATTCTCATAATGAAATTCATCCTTTTGCATTTCTCTTTATTTAATTCACTTGATTAAAGGACAGGAGTAGTTGATGTTTAGATATTTCCCTATCATTTTTGCTTACATCTATAAGCAAAATGTACCAAGTGTAAAGTGAACTGCTTATTGACCTACTGGAATGTAGCTAATGTATCAGATAAGAAAATATTAGTATTTTAACAGACAAACTAGAGAGAATTTACAAAGACCTTATATAAATAATATAAGGGTATATTTTTGTTTGACAAAACACATTTAAGTTTACTGATATTATAGTTACTTGTTATTTAATCAAATTAAGTGAAGAACTATATGACAGTCACTTGAGATATGAAAATTAGCTAAATTCTCTGCTGATTTATTTAGCAAGTGCAAAGTTTTCCTTATCTATATACCTCTATTTTTTACTTAAAAATGGAAAAACCAAAAGTCACTCTTCCACATGGATTTCATGTAAATATTAGACAAAATCATGAGTAGGTTTAATTGTGTATCTCACACATGACACCTATTTAATAAAGTTGCATGTTCAGCTCATGAATGGTAGAATAGGTACATTAAGGGTGAAATAACGAATTAATTGAAGTTAAAATCAATGTCATAAGTAAAATAGAAGACAGTTGAAGGTGATGATACAGTACTTTAGAGAATCCATGAAGTAGTGATTAAAAAAATCTATATAAAAATTTTTGGGACAACACTGCTTGTGTTCTAAAATTCAGGGACAATTTCATTCTGTTCTACAGAAGTGCATTTATCCATCTTTTTAAGATGAAAAGAGTATAGGATTATATAAAATGCAAGTGCATACAGTGGCCATTGACACCCTATCCAAGAGTCCAGGGACTAGAGTTAGAATTTAGGCAATTTTGTTACTAGTGCCCGTTGATAGTTATGTGGAGCAGTGTGGTTAATTGGACTATATAAGAGATGTCCACACAATGACATCTGGCAACTTTTCCATTTAGCATAGTCAAATTATTTTACATTGTTTAAATCAAATTTTATGAATTAAAATGTTCTAGCAATCTGCTATGATTCAGGATTTCTCCTTTGTTCTGTAGGTCTTGTATAGTGTTTGGGAAACAACAGAACATGTCCCCTTTTTGTTGTAAATTACATTTTATTGAACCAATGATTAATCACCAATTTTTAATGTCCATACTGTGGGAAAGAACTTTTACAAGATATTTTATATTATTCTTGGCTATTGTCAAGAGTGTGTTTCCCTAATTTCTTTCTCAAACTTTTTTTTTTTTTTGTATAAAGGGAGGCTACTAATTTTTTAAAGTTAATATTGTAACCAGCCACTCAGCTGAAAGTGTTAATCAGCTGTAGGAGTTCTTTGGTAGAATTTTGGAGAACATTCCTGTATCTCCTTGATCTCTTTCAGTTGTCTTACTTATCTAGCTGGAACTTCAAGTACTATATTGAATAGATACAGATATAACATTGTCTTGTCCCTTATTTAATTGAATTGTTGTAAGTTTTTCTCTATTTAATTTGATATTGACTAGTGGTTTGCTGTATATTGGCTTTATTGTGCTTCGGTATGTGCCTTTTTCTCCTGATCTCTCCAAGACTTTTAATATGAAGGGATGTTGGATTTTCTTTCTTTTTTTTTTATGAGTACTTTATTTTTTTTTCAAGTTACATCTCAGTCGCAAACCCTTCCCTATTCCCCCTTCCTGTCCCACCCTTCCACCCTCTTCCCCCCCCCCAACAGCTTTTCTTTTCATTCCAACAAATGGTTCTTTCTCTTATAACAGTAAATTCTATACAAAACAGCAGAATTAACTATGCCACATTTATGAGAGTTAAATGGCCCAGTATACCTTCCCAATGTCCAGTTCATACATATTTGGCCCCTGACTTTAACCTTCTACCTTCTAACCATCTCCATGAGTTTAAAGTTCTATAACTGACTTAGTTTTCATACTAACTTGCATCACTATTATAACCATCTTCTTAGATCTAGAACGCCCTCTTGATTCCTAAACAACTCAAAATTTAGCTATGAGACTCTAGCTGTCTATTCTTCAACCACCTCAGAGACCTGAGAGGGATAAATATATTTGCTTATATAGGAAGTGCAGGGCCTGCAGCTTCCAAAACTAAGAAAGGA
This sequence comes from Lophiomys imhausi, assembly GCA_907164525.1. NCBI lineage: Eukaryota > Metazoa > Chordata > Mammalia > Rodentia > Muridae > Lophiomys > Lophiomys imhausi. Next base: position 250,724 of record CAJQZJ010032904.1, read on the forward strand.
CATACCAATGACTGCCTGGACAGTTCCCATTTTCTCTCCATACATTCCTGCATCAGTCTTCAGCCTTTGGGTCCTGTTTCTATGACAGACATTTATTGTAGAGCAGGGATTGTGAAGGACTAACCTACCCTGTCTTGGCAGAGCTAGGCTGTCGATTCCCTGCTACCGAGTTTTGTCGTTTTTGGACAGCAGTCTGTCTGCAGTTGAAGCAAGGATTTTTTTACATGCCAAGAGATAGGCTTGCCACTAATTCAACCATCTCACACTGGAGATTCTTCGATGCTTTTCTTCTACTTGGAGTAGACTAGGGGGTGCTGTCAGGAGCTGATATGTCACGATATCAAAAAAAAAATCTTAATTTCAGACCACATCTTTGAGTGCCATATTCTGCAGATCTCTTGGGGTTTTTGAAGATGCCCTATCTATCTCTTGTATTTAGATAAGCAAATGTTGCTTGTCTCTTAACAACTTGATTACTGAGTAGCTTAGAGAATATCTGTGATAGACTGTCTTAGTAGCTAACAAGGTGACATGCATGCATGACTAGGAGTTTGTTTTTCTTAACTATCCTAAACAGTTTAAGACGGTTGGTATCAAGAGGCCAGAGCTTCACATTTCATTTTTAAGTATCTCTAGGTATGATACCATTAGGAAGCGTTACCTTAAATTTTGTATCAATATACAAAGATCTATTCAAATGTGGCTAAATATACTCTTAATTTTGTATCAATATACAAAGATCAATGCCTATGAGGCCCAGTACAATCTTAATATTGCGTCCATATACAAGGGTCAATACCATTGTGGCCAACTATAATCTTAATTTTGTATCAATATACAAATATCAATGCTGACATAGACCAATACAATCTTATTTTGCACAATAAACAATGGTCAATACCACTTTAGCCAAATATACTATTAATTTTGTATCAATATACAAGGGTATAAGGGCATATTCAATAATGTGACCTTTCTTCTTGATCCTTCCTGTGCTATGTCTCGATTTTTCTCAAGTCCGTGCATTCCTACATAGGAGATAAAGAAGGATACAGAAAAGGGAAAGAAGGAATACCCTGGGTCTAACCTCCAATACCCATTAAACAGGACCATTTAACAACTAGTCAAATGCCTTTTTGGCATCTAATGAGATGATCATTTGATTTTTTTTTCTTTCTTTCTTTTACTTTATGTCTTGGAACTCATTGATTGATTTTCATATATTGAACCATCCCTGCATCCCAGGGATGAAACCTACTTGATCATGGTGGACTATGTTTTTGAGGTGTTCTTGGATTCTGTTTGCGATTACTTTACTGAGTGTTTTTCATCAACGTTCATAAGGGAAATTGGTCTGAAATTGTCTTTGTTTGTTGAATTTGTGTGGTTTAGGTATCATAAAATGAGTTTGGAAGTACTTATTTTGTTTCTATTTTGTAGGATAGTTTCAGGAGTAATGGTATCAGCTCTTCTTTGAAAGTATAGTAGAATTATTCTAAAATCATCTAGCCCTGGGCTTTTTTCACTGGGATACTTCTAATGAGTGCTTCTATTTCAGTGGCGGTTATAGGACTATTTAAATCATTTGCCTGATCTTAACTTAAAGTTGGAAATTAGAATCTAACAAGAGATTTCATCTATTTCATTTAGATATGCCAATATTGTGGAATAAAGACTTTTGTGGTAACACCTATTGATTCTTTGGATTTTCTCAATATCTGTTGTTATGTCCCCTTTTGTTAATTTTGTTAATTTTGATACTGTTTCTCTGCATTTTAGTTAGTTTACCTAAGGTTTTGTATATCTTGTTGATTTTCTCGAAGAACCAGCTATTGGTTTTGTTGATTCTTTGTGTTATTCTCTTGGTTTCTAATTTATTAATTTTAGCTCTGAGTTTGATTATTTTCTGCTCTATACTCCTTTTGGGTATGTTTGCTTCATTTTGTTCTAGAGTTTTCAAGTGTACTGTTAAGTTGCTAGTGTGAGATCTCTTCAATTTTTTTATGTTTATTTATTACTTCAGGTTACATTTCCATCACAGTACCCTCTTTCCACCCCTCCCAGTTCCGCCCTCCCACCCTCTACCCCTATCCTTTCCATCCAACTCCTCCTGAGTGGATTGTCCCTACATATCAGTCCCCCCTTCCCCCATTCAGCAGTCATATGAGGGCCACGAGCCTCCTCATACACTGGGGGCCTACAAGGCAGCACGTCTAAGGCAGAGTGTTTCATTGACAGGTAACAAAGGCTGTGTTCCTGTTCCCTTTGGTGCATTGGCTGTAGTATAGTTATCCTGTGTTATATGGCTAAAATCCAATTATTATAAGTGAATATATGCCATGTGTATACCTCTGAGTCTGGGTAAGCTCACTCAGGATGAGCTTCTCTAGTTCCATCCATTTGGCTGCAAATTGCATGATTTCCTTGTTTCTGATAGCTGAGTAGTATTCCATTGTGTAGGTGTACCACAGTTTGTTTGTTTGTTTGTTTGTTTTATCTGTTCCTCGGTTGAGGGACATCTGGGTTGTTTCCAGTTTCTAGCTATTACAAATAAGGCTGCTATGAACATAGATGAGGAAACATCCTTGTAGTTTTGTGAGGAATCATTTGGATGTGTACTCAGAAGTGGTATGGCTGAGTGTTGAGTTAGAGCTATTCCAAGTTTTCTAAGATATCACTGATTTCCATAATAGTTGTATAAGCTTGCACTCCCACCACAAATGGAGGAGTGTTCCCCTTTCTCCACAACCTTGCCAGCATGTGCTGCCATTTGTGTTTCTGATATTAGCCATTCTGACAGGTGTGAGATGGAATCTCAGAGTCGTCTTGAGTTGCACTTCTCTGATGATTGAGGATGCTGAGCATTTTTCAAGTGTCTCTCAGCCATTAGGAATTTCTCCTTTTTGAAATTTCTGTTTAACTCTGTTCCCCATTTTTTGATTGGATAGAAACAGACCAGTGGATCAATGGAATTAAATTGAAGACCCAGAAATAAACCCACATACCTATGGTCTCTTAATTTTTGACAAAGAAGCCAAAACTGTACAATGGAAAAAGGATAGCATCTTCAACAAATGGTGCTGGTCCAACTGGATGTTGTCATGTAAAAGAGTGAAATTAGACCCATACTTATCAACTTGTACAAAACTTAAGTCCAAGAGGATCAAAGACCTTAACCTAAGGTCAGACACACTAAATCTATTAGAAGAGAAAGTGGGGAAAACCCTCGAACTCATTGGCACAGGTGACAACTTCCTGAAAAGAACACCAACAGCTCAGGCTCTAAGACCAACAATCAATAAATAGGACCTCATAAAACTGAAAGGCTTCTGTAAGACAAAAGACACTGTCATTCAAACAAAATGGCAATTTACAGATTGGGAAAAAATCTACAGCAACCCCACATCTGACAGAGGGCTAATATCCAAAATTTACAAAAAACTCAAGAAACCAAATAATTCAATTTGTTTTTGAAGGTACTTAATGCTATGACTTTTCCTTTTAGCATGGCTTTCATTTAAGTTTGGGTATGTTGTGCCTCCATTTTTATTGAATTCTAGAACATCTTTAATTTCTTTCTTTATTTCTTCCCTGATTTATTGGTCATTAAGTAGGGAATTGGTAAGTTTCTATGAGTTTGTAGGCTTTCTGTTATATTGAATTCCTGCTTAAATCCACAATGATCTGATAAGAACCAAGGTGTTATATTAATTTTCTTGTATGGGTTAAGGCTTGTTTTGTGGCTAAGTATATGGTCCACTTAGGAGAAGGTTCTGTGGGATGCTGAGAAGAAGGTATACTCTTTTACATTTGAGTGAAATGTTCTGTGGATATCTATTAGGGCCATTTGATTCATAAAATGTTTTAGTTTCATTATTTCTCTGTTTAGTTTATGTCTCAATGACCTCTCTATTGGTGAAAATGGGGTGAAGTCTCCCACTATTAATGTCTGGAGTTTGATTTCTGATTTAATCACAAATGTTCTTGTATTTGGAGCATAGATATTCAAAATTGTGATGTCATTATGGTGGATTTTTTCTTTGATGAGTATGAAATATACTTCCCTGTCTCTCTTGATTACATTTGGTTGAAAGTCTATTATATTAGACATTATAATGGCTACTCAAACTTGCTTCTTGAGTCCATTTACTTGGAAAACCTTTTTCCAGCACTTTACTCTGATGTAATATCTCTCTTTGTTACTAAGGTGTATTTCTTGTATGCAGCAGGATGATGGATACTATTTTTGCATTCAATCAATTACCCTATATCTTTTTATTGAGGAATTGAGTCCATTAATGTTGAGATATATTAATGACCAATGAATGTTCATTCCTGCTATTTTGATGTTGGAAGTGGTAGTGTGTGTGTGTGTGTGTGTGTGTGTGTGTGTGTGTGTATGTTTCCCTTCTTTTGATTTTTCTACTGTAGAGTTACTCATTTCCTGTGTTTTTTGGGGGGTAGTTAACCTCCTTGGGTTGGAGTTTTACTTCTACTATCTTCTGTAAGGCTGGATTTGTGCATAGATATTGTTTTAATTTTTTTGCATGAAATACTTTGTTTTCTCCATCTGTTTTTATTAAAGGTTTTACTGAGTATAATAGTCTAGGCTGACATCTATGGTCTCTTAGAGTGTATAAGACATCTGTCTATGCTCTTCTGGTTTTTAGTCTCGGCTGAGAAGTCAGGTATATTTTTGATAACTCTGACTCGTGGACTTTTTCCCTTGCAACTTTCAATATTCTTTCTTTCTTGTGTACTTTCAATGTTTTGTTTATGATGTGGCAGGAGGATTTTCTTTTCTGGTCCAATCTATTTGTTCTTCTATGAATTTCTTAAGAGTTTATAGAATCTCTTTCTTTAGCTTGGGAATTTTTTCTTCTCTTATTTTGTTGCAAATATTTTCTGAAACTCAAAGCTAGGTATCTTCTCCTTGAATCTTCTCCTTCTTCTATTCCTATTCTTATTATTATTTTTGTTTCTCAAAACAGTGTTTCTCTGTGTAGCCCTGGCTGTCTTGGACTTTGTAGACCAGGCTGACCTTGAACTTGAAGAGATCCACCTGCCTCTGCCTCCCTAGTGCTGGGATAAAGACGTGTGCCACCATGCCTGGCAATTATAGATAGCTGTAAACTGTTATGTGGGTGCTGGGGTTTGAACTCAGGTCCTTTGGAAGAGCAGCCAGTGCTTGTAACCACTGAGCCATCTCTCCAGCCCCTATTCCTGTTATTCTTATGTTTTGTCTTTTCATACTGTCCCAGATTTCTTGAATGTTTTGTGTCAGGATCTTTTTAGATTTATAATTTTCTTTGGCTGAAGTATCATTTATTTTTATCATATCTTCTATACCTGAAATTCTCTCTTCTGTCTTTTATATCATGTTGGTAATGCTTATGTCTGTAGTTCCTGTTCTCTTCTCTAGGTTTTCCTTCTCCAAGATTGCCTCAGTTTGTGTTTTCTTTATTGCCTCTATTTCCATTTTCAGGTCTTGAACAATTTTATGCATTTCCTTCATCTGTTTGATTATATTTTCTTGTATTTCTTTAATGGATTTCTTCATTTCCTCTTTCCAGGCCTTTATAATCTTCTAAGATTGGATTTATGATCATCTTCTTGTGCTTCATGTGTGTTAGAATATTCAGGGTTTGAGTAGAGTAGCTGTGCTATTGTGGTCCCATATTGCCCTGGATCTTGGTGATTATGTTCTTATGGCCTTTAGTATCTGGTTGTCTCTTATGTTGGCTGGGTTCCTGGTGAAAATAAAACTCCTCAGGAAGGCAAACAGAACTGTGGACCATACACTGGAGCTCAGGGTAGAGAGCACAGCTCACTGCTGGTGGCTATGGCCTCAAGTAGACCTGGAAGACAGGAGATTGGCAAGGTGGGGTCTTACTTAGATGTTCCTGGGGCCTGGCAGGCCTCCTCAAGAAGGGAGGCAGAGTCATGGGCCAGAAGATCAGTCTTCTTTCTTATAGAACTCAGACATACAAACCCAGAGTTATTTCCACCCACAATGGGCTGAGTGCTCTCTCATATATCACTTAGAAAGTTCTTGAGGGACTTGCATGCTCACATCCAGATCCTATGGGGATGTTACTCAGTTGTTTAACTTGTCACCTGACGGTGACTGCCCTCAGATGACTTTTTGTGTCACGTGACTCCTCTCAGATGACTTTAACTTGTGTCAAATTGATAGAAAACTAGGACAGTGCCATAAAATAAAACAAAAACAGAACAAACAAACAAACAAAAATAATACCTTTAAATCAATGGAATGCTATAACAAAAATACTGGTCACTTCAAAACTCAGTAGTTTAATGCAACAAAAGTTGACTTGGTCTCTACATAATCAGATTTAACTCTATGGGGCTTCATTACTCATAAAGATGTTTTAGGGACTCATGTAGAGCCTCTCTGGTTCTGCTAACCTCAATAATTTGCTGTCAAATTGTGAGATGGTCTGAGAGCCAAGTGGACTGTTTTTACTTTTCCAACTTAAAGGTATAACTTCATGCTTTAATTAACATATCATTGTCCAGAATAGGTCCCATGGTTTTGCACAGCAACAAGGTATCTCAGAAGTATTTCTTTCATTGCCTTTAAAAAAGCCAACAACACAAACTGTCAGGCAGGAATAAGGAATATTGGCAAAGACCTTTTGGAGGAGATTGCATTTAACCAGGTAACAAGAACATAAAATATCAGTCAGGGCAAAAAGTGGACAATACTATGAATGATATCTGTAGTAAGCCGTAAGAAGACCAAAGGAAAAAAAAGAAAGATCATGTTGTACCCAAAGAACCAAAGGACAGAAATGGGCATAAGAGGCTGGAATAAGATATAAATAAGAAAGTTCAGCAGTACTATCACCAAGGGCCTTGGAAGCCCTGGGCAAGTTTGTATTATTCAATAGGCACTCATGGACTCTTTTAAACGCAGGACATCATCTTATTTGTGTTATCAAGGAGTCATATGGCCTGCAGATCAGACAATGGATTGGAGAGTTTGTCTATGTCAGGGAAACCCCAATGAAATTCTTCCTGTACTGTGAGTCTCTTTCTCTGAGCATCTCATTCACAGATATTGAAATCATTAAATTAAATATTTTGCTGGTGAAGGTCATAAGAGAGTCATAAGAATTAACGAAAAAAAAAAAAAGAAAAGAGAAACTATTCTATTGCAGATATTAAGACATACATATGAACTGAAAGTTACTTTCTTGAGAAATGTGACCTATTGCTTGCCACACAAATCCCCTAGATTATACACCGGCAGGAGACTGAGATTAATGAAGAGGAACTTATCAAGACCTCTTTTGTTTTCCTTGCTATCAGTTGTAGCTTATGCAGTCACTCCACATGCAATGAAAGCCTGTATTTCTTCTTTGATTGCATTCCCTTTTCTTGTTTTTTTTTTTTTTTTCAGGTACCAAACAGCTATATATGTTAAGGGAGATAAGATTTTTATGAAACAGGAAAATAATTTCATTTTTGCTTGATTCTTAGGCATAAATTTTGTAAATACTACATAACAAATCATAGAGTATGGAATAATGGATTGATGCTATAAATTTAATTTTGATGTTTTCCTGACTTGCCAAACAACATAATTCATCCAGTGTAATCACACCTTTTATAACAATTCCTATATACATATATCGGGTTAATTATAGTTGGTGTAGCTGACAAGAATTTTCTGACAGCTGAAAACAGTTTTCTATTCTCTTTATAAGTGGGTGACATTTTTTTCTTCTTTTGAGCTCATTTTATCAGTTGAATTCAGCATGAACTGTTGAGGAAAAAAAAATTTAACCCATGTTTCAGGTATTTGAGGCTGCCAAGCAGCTAAATGCAATCCTATGAGTTCTTTCCTAATGTAAAATTAACCCTGAGTTTGATGGAATATCCCATCCTCTTCGAGATGCCAGACACCGAACCCCCTAAAAACCAGTGTGACTCTTGCCTCTCAAACACCAGGCCAAAAGTAAGAAAAGATTTGTTTCTTACCTCTTCTGCATGGACTCTCCTGAGTCCTTGTATCTCCCACACTCATTGTAATGAAGGAAGGGAAACTTCTTTTAGGTACCCTCAATTTTAATGTAATTAGTGGTTCTGAATGTATAGAAATATGTATGTGTGACAGGAGAACTCTCAGGAGATGATCCTCTCCTTTCAAATATCATATGAAATAAAAAGTAAAGTGAATACAAATATGTTTTTTTTTTAAATACAACCCTGCCTCTTCTCATCCCTTAGCCGTGGGGACATCATACATTTAATGAAGAAATGAAAGTATAAACTATGAGTGTCATTACATGTGAAACACCACCATTCTCAACTCTTCTGTTTGAGAATTCCCTCAATGGTTGGTTTTTTTTTTCTGAGGATGAAAATTAGCATACTTTTAAAACACAATATCCAAAACATTATAGTGAATTAGAGCAGAGGATAGAGAACAAATTGGTGGGACAACCATTACTAGATGTATGATAGTTCATTTTGGATGGTTGATATGTCAGGCACTATGCCACACAGTCTCATGCACTGATTTCTTAGTTAACCTCTACTAAAGCTGTGAGGCAGAGGCACTGGTCTTCTTTTTCTGCAGAGTGGATAGGCAAATATCAAGCTCCTGATTAGCGGCACGTAGGAACAAGCTCAGGACTTAGTTAAAGTACAGTCTACATGCACGCTTCATACACAGGTTCTAATCTTGCTTCCACTGCAATGCACTTTAATCTTCATAAACAAGAAAATGAAATAATTGTTTCCATTTTCCTCAAAGGCTTGATCAAGTCTGTGAGTCAGTTAGATACAACAATTAGCTAAAGAAAGTTCACTGATCCCATGTTCATTCTTTGTCATGTACTATCATCTCTACCAATGTTAAGTTGCCCACCATTTTCCAATACTGTGGATTCATGTTCAGGGCTATGTGCACAAAACAAAGTGTAGTGTCTATAAAAAATTATGAAAAGTCAAAAAGTACCGAGGATGAGTAATGGTAACATTTAGAACAGTAAACAGTGTCTGGCAGACTGTACTTTAATTAAAATTAGTCTTTAATTTGGATCAGGAAAGACTTAAAATGATAACTAGCATTTGGGGAGACCCTTTGCCTAAATTAAGCAATTTAAGCTTCCCTACTAATTATTGCATACTTTTTCTAATAGACAAGGCTAAAACTTAAATTGAGTAATTTATCAGGTTTACAGAGGTAATCGGTGAAAAAGAATCAATTGAAGAGCCTTAAAAGTCATAAGAAAAGCTAGTGACTGCTGGTGGAACAGAGGGAGGGGTTAAATTAAAATTTGATAAGCCGGATGGCCACACTGAAAAGCCAATTTGTGGCAATTCCTATGAAATTTAGAAGAGCTCTTCACCTGTCACAAGACTGGTAGAAGGCTCTGAAGTAGAAAACACACAAAGAAAGGAAGAGGGTTCAAGAGATCTCACCATTACCTCCTTCAAAACAGCCAAAGACTTCCTACTCCACATAGAGTAAAATCTAGCATTTGCAATAGGCCCTTCAAAGATTAGCTTATTCTCTAGGTTTTATGTTAAAATTGATTCAAGAAGAAACAGTATTAACATAGGTCAAGTACTACTCTGTTACCACAGGAAGAGTATCCACAGGTCAAATCACAGTATGGAACAGTGGAAGTTAGAGAAAATATTATATATATATAATGTGCAGTAGCAAGTAACAACAGAATTTGTCAATGAACCTCACATGTATGGATGAAAAAGAAATGACACATATGACTTAGAGTCTTAGAGTTCTGGCTTAAATCAGTGAAACCATATTGTTAGTACCTACATTTCAGCTTTAAAGGGTGAAGGTGAGACAAGGAAAAGGAAGCATGTGCTGATTGCTGTGTAGACCCTATAAGTGTTACATGATTCAGCTTAGACAAGTGGAGTAGAAAAGTGTCTGTGTCTCACCATGATTTCCTATTTAAAACTTCCTTATCTAACAACCCAAAATTTCCTGTGTCTTTCCTGTGCTACATGTCCATTATTCTTTGTAGTTCTGGTGATTTGAAGGAGACTTTTCTCCATAGGCTTATATGTTTGAATAATTGGTCCCAAGTTGGTGGAACTGATTGGGAAGAATTAGGAAGTAGAGCCTTGTTGGAGGAGGTGTGTCACTGGGAACAGGCTTTGAAGTTTCTAAACACTCATGAATTCCCAGTGGGCTTTCTCTGCCACCTGGTTGTGAAACAAGATGTGAAGTTGTGAGTGCTCATATGTCTCTTTGTGGTTCTGTCATGGACTCTAACTCTCAGAAACCATAGCAAAATTAAACATTCTTATTTATAAGTTGCCTTGGTTTGTGATCATGGTCATGATGTTTCATCATAACAATAGAAAAGTAAAACAGAGTCCAAGGGAATCTCAACATTAGGATAAAAATAATTTGTAAGTTAAACCAATATCTTATACTCCTTTATGAAGCTTCATTTTTAGACCTTTGTTTTCCATCTCTAGGAAGAAATAGATTGGTTTAGATTTAAATGTGTAGCAAAAATCAAATATAAATAGATTCTTTGTATTTAGGCATTGTTTAATAAATGGAAGATATTTTCCTTCTATCATTACTCTAACTATTATAAGCTGTGTCATTTAGCTGAGATTAAAGATTCTACCTCATATTTGTCTTTGAAGCCATTTTAAAATATTAAAATGTCACAGTCTGCTAAGTTTATATAATTAACACGTAACTGGTGATAAATTCATCCATTTGTTTGGCTTTGTATATATAGAAAGCTATGGAGAAATGGTAGTTTCAATACAGTTCTAATTGTTTTATGAGCCAAGTCTACTACAACATGGAATAGCCACATTTGCCATGGGGGGCCTGGATACCATGCGTGAATCATGGAGAAAATCTGCAGCCCCTTCCATTACTTGTCATTTAATTCATCAGTGGCAAGGCTGAATGTGATGGTACATACTCTTAGTCCCAGGACTTGAGAGAAAGATCTCTGAGTTCAAGGGCAGGCTAGTCTACCTGGCAAATTCTATAAGCCAGCCAAGACTATGTAAAAGTTACCTTGTCTCAAAAGCCAAACCAAACCAATCCAAACAAAAATAAATACACAATCATCAGTGACTTGTGTTGTATAATACATGCATCTTTCCAACAATGTCTAGGCAAACTGGGCTCTTATGTAGTAATTTTATGAAAAATAAGCACCTGCACTATAAGTATCAATCTTCTACATTCTTCTTAGGTTTAAGAGATTGTCTCCCACTGGTTGCTAAAATGTTTACCTTTTTGGCTTAGTATGCCAAACCCAAACCTTAGAGAAAGGACCCAGGTTCTATTGTAAGTTGAGAACAGATAGATCTTCATATGCCAGGTTCTTCTTGGTGCATGAGCATCATATATGGGTCCGTGGCTCCAGGAAAAGGCAATGTAAGTTTAGGTCGTTCAGTACTCATCTACTCAACATTTCCTTAATGATTTTACATGGGGCAAGGTATAGAATCTAAAGCCAAACTAGTTTGTGCATCAAGGATAGTGCCTCTCAGAGAACAACTTCTGGGGTATGGGAAGGTGAGAACTGGTAACCTAAAACAATGAAGTAGATTTCCGAATCATTAATATTATTCCTTTCCTACATCTTAAAAGATGTTCTAGAAACTAGACAGGCATGGTGGCACACACCTTTAATCCCAGCACTTTTGAGGCAGAGGCAGGCGAGTCGCTGTGAGTTCAAGGCCAGCCTGGTCTACAATGTGAGTCCAGTGTAGTCAGGACTACACAGAGAAACCCTGCTTCAAAAAAAAATCTAAACAAAAACAAAGAAAGAAAGAAAGCAACAGCAACAACAAGTTCTAGAAACTATACAGCGTTTGACTTTCCAGTAGCTTGTTCTGGAGGAAACACTGAGCTTCTCATTTGCTCAGTCAAGACCACAATAGTATAATTTACCCCTGGGAAATGTTAGTATGAGGTAGTGCTTCCATAATCCAAGTAAAGGATAATTGTAAGATGGAAAACACAATCCATTAGCCTATGAAAAAGTTAACTGTGATAAAATTTACAGAGTTATCATGCTGATATTTGAGTATCTGTTCCTTACCAAGTCCTCCCTGGGCTTGTATTCATTGCATTCAACATAGGAAGGTGTTTAGGAAGATTACTGAGTTAGAGTTACCCTCCACCTAATGGCCATATGATCCCTAAGGTGTGAAATGATGGGCAATATAGCATGACTTGAGCTCATCCATGTAAGATATGTTTAGAGGCGATAGCAACATTTTGCAATGTGAAACCAAGGACTGTGCCTCTGTTTTCTTTACTTCCCATGCTAGATAATATAACAGATTTTTTCAATTGAACACATATATGCATGTCAACTGGACTCCATCCATCAGCAGCCATTTAGTGTTTTCATCACAAGGGGGAAGCACTGCTACCAACAATAGAGATGTCGTGATGGACAAGACAGTGTTATTTCTCCTACTGTAGTGGTATGACAGTAGGAGCGTTAGACAAAAGAAATACCTTAAACTAAAAAAAAAAAAGAAAAAGAAAGGAAGAACATGGGGGGTTGAGGGGGAGGAGGGTGGAAGGGTGGGGCTGGAGGGGGGAGTAGGGAGGGGATTGTGATTGGGATGTAACTTGAAGAAATAAAAAATAAATAAATTATTTAAAAAAAACAACAAATAAGACAAGTAAGCTTCTGATCATATAGGACAGCATGCAGAAACATACTTTAATATAGAAAAATAAAGTGGCACCAGAAGAAATCTGAATAGCATATGGGAAGGGCCTCTCTGAGCATGAGAATATTTTACTTGGATGTTGTTCTTTTCAGTCTCAGTGACCAGTATTGTGTATTGTACTCAATGTCAGAGGTAAATGTCCAAAAGGTGGAAGTCAAGAATAGTGTCACGGGGGAAATGACATGGACCAATAGTTCAAAGAAATTTGAAAACACACAAAAAAAGCTGCAAGTAACTTATACATATGCATTCAAAAGAGTCTCTGAATAGGCCAAGTTGGATGGTACACACCTTTAGTGGAGAGACCAGTTAACCTTTGTGAAAGACACTGCCTGGTGTATGTAATAAGTTACAACTAGCTAGGGGTACATAGTGAGGACCCCCCATCTCAAAGAGAAAAAAATTTAATTGTGTTTTTTTTTAATTTTCTTATTTATTTATGTGGTGTGTATGCGTGTGCATGCGTGTGTGTGCGCGTGCGTGCGTGCGTGCGTGCGTGCGTGCGTGTGTGTGTGTGTGTGTATTTGTGGAAGTCAGGGGCAGCTTGCGGGGGTTAGTTCTTCCTCCATATATGTTCTGAAGATGGAACTCCAGTGCTCAGGTTTGGTGAAAAACACTTGCACTCGCTAAGCCAGCCCTTCATGGTTCTACTTTACTGTGAATGTCTAGACACATTCTCTGAGGCCTGCTGCAGTGTACTCTGCTTCTCGCTTGAAGGACTCCCACAAACATAAGCTGCATCTTCTCCAAGTACTCACCAAGGATGCTTGTCAGCAGAGTTTATCTTAAATTTGCCTGATCCTCATCCACAAATACCCACTGGGAGGAAAGGAGTGCTTAAATAGTTTATCCAGGGTTACATAGCTAGCAATCACGGCCAACTGCTAGTCTCACAATAAATTGAAGCATTCGGTGTTCACATAAAAACATCAGGGAAATGAATGTAACACAGGTTTTATCCCTTTGTATGTTACCTCCTAGCACTCGGTGTCATGCCTCCATGTGTGGCAAGAACCGAGGGAGCTGTGGGTGAAGAGCATGTTGAAAGAACATAAATCTCTGCTGGAATATGAAACTACATATGCAGAATTATTCTAAAGATCTCTGCTAACAACCATCTTACTTACAATTAAGAGTCTAGGAAGGCATTGAGAAGTAATAAGGGGAAAGCAAAAGCTGGAGCCGAATGCAAATGCATGCCTTGCTTTCCTCCAGGGACCTAAATCAAATCCTCATTGTATAATTTGATTTAGTTAGTCATTGTTTCTAATTAGAAATAATCACATTTACATGATTTCCCCTCCTTTTTAGTTTCTCACCAAAATTGCTTTGCTCAATTATGCCACTTTATGGTTTTATATAATTTGTATCTCTTGACTCAACAGTTCCCTGTATCATTTGAAATGTGTTTTATTTTTTTAAAGAGTGAAAGTTTGAGAGCCATCCTAAAACTGATCATAAGACTTAAGTAGTCACAGCAAGCACAGAGGCGTGCTAAGAGCAAACTGAGGGATACTTGAAAGTTCAAACCTTGGATGATGCTTATTACTAACTATATGTGAAATTAATTAAAGATTTAATTATTTGAGGAAAAATAAATTGGCAGTTTCTACTTTTTGAGTCATTAAAATATGTCTATTGCTCTAAGGGCATTCAGAAAATGTGCAAAAAAGTTGACTACACCAGCTTTGATGTTGCAAGTAATTTCCTAATAAAAATTCAACTTAAATATGTGCTGTGGTCTTTGCTTTTTATCCCAAACATGCCAACCTATTTTCTTTTTTTTCTTTTTTTGTATTCTAGTCTCGCCTTGAACTCTTTTTTTAATGTTTTTTTTTTGAAAAAAAAATTTAAAATTTCTTTTTTTTCTTTTTTTTATTAAATATTTTTTTTTTCTTCAAGTTACATCTCAGTCACAAACCCTTCCCAATTCCCCCTTCCTGTCCCACCCTTCCACTCTCTTCCCCCCAACAGCTTCCCCTTTCAGTCCAACAAATGGTTCCTTCTCTAATAACAGTAAATACTATACAAAACAACAGAAATAAATATGCCACATTTATGAGTGTTAAATGGCCCGGTATACCTTCCCAATGTCCAGTTCATATATATTTGGCCCCTGACTTTAACATTCTACCATCTAACCATCTCCATGAATTTAAAGTTCTATAACTGACTTAGTTTTCATACTAACTTGCATCAGTATTATAACCATCTTCTTAGATCTAGAATGCCCTCTTGATTCCTAAACAACTCAAAATTTAACAATGAGACTCTAGCTGTCTATTCTTAAACCACCTCAGAGACCTGAGAAGGATAAATATATCTGATTATATAGGAAGTGCAGGGCCTGCAGCTTCCAATACTAAGAAATGACAAACCAGTGACTGCCTGGACAGTTCCCCTTTTCTCTCCACACATTCCAACATCAGTCTTCAGCCTTTTGGTACTGTTTCTCTGACAGACATTGATTGTAGAGCAGGAATTATGAAGGACTTACCTAACCTGTCTTGGCAGAGCTAGGCTGTCGACTTCCCTGCTACCAAGTTTTGTCCTTTTTGGACAGCAGTCTGTCTGCAGTTGAAGCAAGGAGTTTTTTCATGCCAAGAGATAGGCTTGCCACTAATTCAACCATCTCACACTGGAGATTCTTCGATGCTTTTCTTCTACTTGGAGTAGACGAGGGGGTGCTGTCAGGCGCTGATATGTCTCGATATTACTTCAAGTTACATCTCCATCACAGCCCTCTCCCTACACCCCTCCCAGCCCCACCCTCCTGCCCTCTCACCCTTCCCCCCCCATGCATAATTCTTTTTTTTCAGTCCAACAAATTGTTCTTTCTCTTATAACAATAAATACAGTACAAAACAACTGAAGTAAATAGGCCACAATTCTGAGAGTTATATGGCTTAGAATACATTCTCAATGTCCAGTCCATATGTATTTGGCCCCTGACTTTAACATTCTACTATCTAACCATCTCCATGAGTTTAAAGTTCTATATCTAACTCAGCTTTCATACTAACTTGCATCACAATTTTAAAAACATCTTCTTAGATCCAGAACGCCCTCTTGATTCCTAAACAACTCAAAATTTAACTATGAGACTCTAGCTATCTATTCTTCAACCACCTCAAAGACCTGAGAGGGATAAATATATCTGATTATATAGGAAGTGCAGGGCCTGCAGCTTCCGAAACTAAGAAATGACATACCTGTGGCTGCCTGGACAGTTCCCATTTTCTCTCCATACATTACAGCATCAATCTTCAGCTGTTTGGTCCCATTTCTCTGACAGGCATTGATTGTGGAGCAGGCATTATGAAGGACTTACCTACCCTGTCTTGGCAGAGCTAGGCTGTCAGCTTACCTGCTTCCCAGTTTTGTCCTTTTTGGACAGCAGTCTGTCTACAGTTGAAGCACAGGGTTTTTTTTTGTTTGTTTGTTTGTTTGTTTGTTTGTTTTTTCTTTTTTTGCCAAGAGATAGGCTTGCCACTAATTCAACCATCTCACACTGGAGATTCTATGATGCTCATCTTCTACTTGGAGTGGAATAGGGAATGCTGTCAGGAGCTGGCATGTCTCGATATCAAAAAAATCTTAATTTAAGAAAACATCTTTGAATGCCATATTCTTCAGATCTCTTGGGGTTTTTGAAGATGCCCTATCTATCTCTTGTATTTAGATAAGCAAATGTTGTTGTCTCTTAACAACTTGATTTCTGAGTAGCTTAGAAAATAACTGTGATAGACTGTCATAGTAACTAACAAAATGACACGCTTGCATGACTGTTAATTTTTTATTTCTTAATTATCCTAAACAGTTTATGATGGTTGGTAGCAAAAGGCCAAAACTTCACATTTCCTTTTTAAGCATTACTAGGTACACTACCTTTAAGAAGTGCACTTAATTTTTGACAAAGAAGCCAAACGGCACAATGGAAGGACAGCATCTTCAACAAATGGTGCTGGTCCAACTGGATGTCCACTTGTAAAAGAATGGAATTAGACCCATATTATCACCTTGTACAAAACTTAAATCCAAGTGGATTAAAGACCTTAACATAAGGCCGGTCACCCTAAATCTACTAGAAGAAAAAGTGAGAAAAAACCCTCGAACTCATTGGCACAGGTGACAACTTCCTGAACAGAACACCAACAGCTCAGGACCTGAGACCAACAATCAATAAATGGGACCTCATGAAACTGAAAAGCTTCTGTAAGGCAAAAGACACTGTCATTCAAACAAAACGGCAGCCTGCAGACTAGGAGAAAATCTTCACCAACCCCACATCTGACAGAGGGCTATTATCCAAAATCTACAAAGAACTCAAGAAATTAAATGCCAAGAAACCAAATAATCCAATCAAAAAATGGGGGATGGAGCTAAATAGAGAATTCACAAAGGAGGAATCTCTAATGGCCGAGAGACACCTAAAGAAATGCTCAACATCCTTAATCATCAGAGAAATGCAACTCAAGACCACTCTGAGATTCCATCTCACACCTGTCAGAATGGCTAAGATCAAAAGCTCAAATGACAGCACATGCTGGCAAGGGTGTGGAGAAAGGGGAACCCTCCTCCATTGCTTGTGGGAGTGCAGGCTTGTGCAACCACTATGGAGGTCAGTATGGCAATATCTTAGAAATCTTGGAATAGCTTTGCCTCAGGACCCAGCCATACCACTTCTGGGTATACATCCAAATGACTCCTCACGGAATCATAAGAAAGTGTCCTCATCTATGTTCATAGCAGCCTTATTTGTAATAGCTAGAAACTGGAAACAACCCAGATGCCCCTCAACTGAAGAGTGGATTAAAAACTGTGGTGCATCTATACAGTGGAATATTACTCAGCTATCAGAAACAATGAAATTATGCAATTTTCAGACAAATGGATGGAACTAGAGAAGCTCATCCTGAGTGAACTAACCCAGACTCATAAGGATGCACATGGCATCTATTCACTTATAGTAGGATTTTAGCTATATAGTACAGGATATCTGTACTACAACCAACACACCAAAGGGAACATGGACATAGACATTTTTTCTTTTTTCTTTCATTTGTTGTTGTTGTTTTTGTTAGTTTTTGTTGGTTTGTTGGTCTGTTTTTTAGTTTTCCCTCCCCAGAAATGAGACACTTTTCACTGGTGGTACTGCCTTGTAGGCCCCAGTGTATGAAGAGGCTCTTGGCCCTCATATGACATCTGAACTGGGGTGAGGGACTGTTATGTGGGGTCACTCCACTCCAGAGGAGCAAGATGGAAGGGTTAGGGGGTAGAGGATGGGAGGGTGGGGCTTGGAAGGGGGGAAAGAAGACAATATGATGGAGATGTAACCTGAAGCAACCAATAAATAAATTCATTAAATAAAAAAAAGCAGGTAACAGGTTTAAAACACTGTAAATAAATTAAAAGTTACAGCTGTTCAACCTGGCTTTATAAACCACCAAGAGTTGAAAAAAACTTAGAGCTAAGGTAAAATACATGAAATGTGTGGGGTTAGCCCATACCTTTAACTTCAGCAGAGACAGAAGGAGCACTACAAAGTTAGTTTTCTTATAAATTCTAGAGTTACAAGGAACAGGGTGGTGATGGCCTTGAACTCTTTAAGTAGCCAAGAATAATATTAAACTTCTGATCCTTCTGTCTTCACCTTCTGAGAGCTGAAATTACTCTCTCTCTCAAAGGGAAGATCTGATGTATATGTTTACGGAGTTGTTCCAATACTATAAGGCTGAATTTTTACTTTTAAATAATATGAAGAGACGTGGAAATATAAAGACTTTTCAGGCTCATTCATAAATAAAAAGCTGGGTGCAGAGTGTTTGGGTATTAACTGTGTAGCTAGCAGAATATGGAGCTCATAGGTACACCTATGAACTCTATGTCAATACTCCTATTACAAGATTCAGGAGCCTCCGGAAGAGACGAACAGGCAAGGAATTGTGGTCATGAACATGCCAAATCTTTTCTTTCTATACATATAATGTGTGTGCATATATAGATAATTATAACATCTATATAAGTTATGAGTTATGAGAGCAGTTTCATTTTCTTTCTGTTCTAATCCTCTACAACCTACTTTTAAGTAGTCATTTAAAAATGTTGATATAACAAATGACTTCTATATAGCTATTTTGTAATGCTAAGTCGAGTGACTCAAGTCTAGTGGTGTACAAAAAAGGCATTTATACTGTAATATGAACATTAAAACATAATATATATTACAGCTACCTATATAAATATATATAGTATATGTCTATAATATATATATAATATATATAACATTATATATATATGATAGTTTAATTGGTCATACCAAACCTGATGACTGAAGCTGAATCTCAGGGTTCTACATGGTGGAATAACTATCTCATGTAAGTTGTCATCTTACCTCCATACATGCTATAAATAAATTAGTAATACAACAATATGTATGTATGTATAAATGTATGTATCATAAAGGATTTTCTAAATGTAAATTAAAAACAATGAAATGCTATATAATAGACAGTGCCTTGGTTGGTAGTGGTTTCCAAACTGATGATGTGCTCAGGGTGGAATCTCTGCAGCTTGAGTATTTTAAATGGTCCTACCTGAAGAAGTCAGGAATGCTGATAACAAGACTTACTGTCAAATCAATTGAATTAAGAGATATCCAGGGAAAGAATAGAGTGCTTCTCTTGGGAAGGCAGGCCTGTGATAGCATTTCCTAAGATGATTAGATGGTGAAAGCCATGATGTAATCAATGAAGTAATCCCCAGTTGAATTCATAATATGCTGTGAGTTTTGGAAGTGATGAAAGGTGGCAGGTAGAGCCTGAATAGAGGAACTGGGTAGTACAGGTGAGGATGTCACTGGAGAGAATGCCATGGCCTGGCTGCGTTCTGTTTTCTATGTCTGTTTTTATGGTTTCCCTGATAGGGAGAACTGTATCCTATAATTATGTCCCCACTGTCATAGAATGGCACTGCTGAAACCGAGACATACCATAAACCCATCTCTAAAGTTGTTTATGTAAAACACAGTGTAACAACAGCAACAAAATCAACTATCACAGGAACCAGTTATGGGACATATTTGGGGTCCAGGGTTCCAAGAAGGAAGTGGAGAGGGTATACCTGAAAGGTGTATCTGAATATTGATGTGTGGCTCCATATGCTGACTTACAATTGTCAAGAGCACAGGAAGATTTATCTAAGGTAAAGGCAGAACAAGGAAAAGGAGGGGAAAGAATGCAGGTACTTAGAGGTCAGGGTTATTTCTCTGACTCTATTTGAAAACAACTGGCTTTAACTTTGCATGTGTGTTTATTTACATAGACTATGGAATTCAATGTTAATGCATGGCCACTCTTCAGGGTAGGATGAGCTTCCAAATAAAAAAGAAAAAAGAAGAAAAATGAGACTCTTATGGAAAAAAATATGCAGAACCTAGTTTAGCTCTGAAAATATACCAGAAGATTCCTTCCTTAGCTAGGTGAATAAATCTCCGTTAACTGCATTTACTTGTGTGTCAAATATTTTAGTCACATTGAAGTCAGGCACAAAAAGAAAACACAAGAAAGATATTGCTGCTTTCTATCAAATTAGTGTTTAGTATTTTTACCATCATTTCTTTCAAGCTACAATATTTTCATGTAGGTAAAACTCATCTATAGCCAAGACAACTTCTAACAGACATAATCAGGATATGTAATTATAAAAAATTATCTATATTATATTGACTTCAATAATGGAATTGACTCCCAGAGCAGTTTGAGTCATTACTTTCCTACACACTTTCAAGCAATTTGTGTTTTCCTGAACCATGTGCAAAGTGGAACCATTGTCGTAAAGGAAAGCAGAGTAGTAGAACCGTAACAATACCTTTTGTCGTTGTGGGTTTCTGAAGCTATCAAAGATTGCTATTTTCATTGATCAAACTATAACTCATCAGTCTCCTCAAATCTTTCTGGTAGTGTGTTGTGATGTGAAGAGTAAGGTAAAAGTGAATGTTACCTGATACTCCATGAAGGACAAATAATGGGAAGTGAAACCAAGCTTGGAACTGAATCCCCACTCCAGTACATTTAACCTGAACCTACTTTCTCACTGTAGTTTTACACTGTTCTCAGAATTGCAAAAGAAGCGTACCATTTTGTACTGCCCATCTCGTCCTAGGCCTGCCCTGGAGTGTGTTTGATATACCTAGTGACAATCCACGGGGGGGGGGGGGGGGACTGATTTGCTCTCTCCCAGCGGTATCAGTTGCAAATAACTTCTTGCTTAGAGGTGGTTTTTCTCTGTAATTTTCCTTCTCCATGCTGGGATTTAGTCTGGCTTGAATTTGTGCAACTGAAAATATGCAGTAAGAATTTTTTAAATAAAAAATAAGCATTCCAATGTCACATTTGTATATTTACTGGTTAGTCTTAAAGACTCATTATGAAGTGCTTTATAAAGTCACCCTAAATAATATCTCTAGTACATGTGTTTGCTACATAAGGTTTACTACTACTGCATTTTTCATTTTAGCTCTTGAAAAGAAAGGCTTATATGAAAACAAGTATATCTACTTTTTCTCTGAATTTTCATTTCTTTGCCCAATAATTTATCTTATCTACTGCACAGGAAGACCAGAGTATCTGTTCCTTGTCAGTGAAGATGCTTAGAGGATTAGTGTACTGAATGGCAGGTTGACTTGCATTACAGTGTCCTTCCTGAGCAGCCTGCCTTCATGTTCCTGACATACAATGTATCACAGACAAGATTGATGATGACAAAGAAGAAAGCTGTCCTCTTGTTGTCAGGCTGAACAAACAAACAGAACTTCTGAATCAAGTTTGGCC
The DNA here is from genome assembly GCA_907164525.1 of Lophiomys imhausi. Classification (NCBI taxonomy): domain Eukaryota; kingdom Metazoa; phylum Chordata; class Mammalia; order Rodentia; family Muridae; genus Lophiomys; species Lophiomys imhausi. Next base: position 272,293 of record CAJQZJ010032904.1, read on the forward strand.
TGCAGCTCCCATGCTTTGTCATTTCAATACACAGAGAGATGTTTTCTTTTTGAACTAAAGGTGAAAATTACAGAGTGTTATGACAGCATTCTTTGTAAATCACTAATGCATATGTATGTTCACCTGAAATAGGCAAATCTGAACTTATGATGATTACTTTTCATGTTAGTGTTTGGCTCTCCACTTTGTCTAATATTTTCTCCATTCATTTAGGAGTTAAAACATCTTCAAATTCAGTTACTGGGAAATGTCGTATCTATAGAGAAATGCAGTACTAATTAACACCTGAAAGAGTAAAGTGCACTGGAAGTTTTTCAACATTCTCTTATCTTCAATTCTCATTCAATACATTGTATTCAATTCAATACAATACTGTACTCCTATCATTCCAAGACAGCATACAAAGCTATCTAATGTAAATATTTGCTCGCTTTCTTTCTTTCTTTCCTTCCCTTTCTATCTTCCTTCTTTTCTTCCTTCCTTCCTTCCTTCCTTCCTCTCTTGCTTCCTTCCTTCCTTCCTTCCTTCTTTCTTTCTTTTTTTCTTTCTGTTCAGTTGCTTCAGCCCTCTGAGCCCGTTCCTGTGTATGGATCCTGTATCCTCCCTAAGTGTCTTCAAGATATACAGGTACAAACACAGATTCTACACTTTGCCTCCTTTATTGATTCAAGATGCACATTTTTTCTTTCCCTTACATTTTTAATTGTCATGAAAATAGAGATACATTAAAACAGCTTATATTTTCAGACAATTGCTTGCAATTACTTTAATGAAAAGGCTAGGGCACAGTCTACCTGACACATGAAAGCACATTTCTAGGATATGTTTATGATATTATAATTGCTAGGTCAAATGTTATATAATCATGATGCAATGCTGATAACTGTTGCTAAATTATTTTATATAGATATTTCATTATTTTCTATTCTTTTAGCTGCCAATGAAAATTCAATAATGAATGCAATTGAGAATGCTGTGTGGAAGCTGAAACTTTCATTAACAGCTAAAAATGATAGGTAAAAAATAGTGGCTAGTTCAGTGTTGAACTATAATTTCATTAGTACTATTAATATTGAACAGCTTTCATCTGTTAAATCCTATTTTACAGGAAAGTAAATAGGATTCAAATGTCTAACTCATTTTGTCTTCCACATTTTATAAAGAAATATGCTCATATATCTCAGACTGGCTTATGTAGCTGAGGCTGAACTTAATTTTTTGATACTTCATTCTCAAATGGTGCTGGTCCAACTGGATGTCCACATGTAAAAGAATGAAATTAGACCCATACTTATCACCTTGTACAAAACTTAAGTCCAAGTGGGTCAAAGACCTTAACATAGGGCTGGACACATTAAATCTACTAGAAGAGAACGTCGGAAAAATCTTTGAACTCATTGGCACAGGTAACAACTTCCTGAACAGAACACCAACAGCTCAGGACCTGAGATCAACAATCAATAAATGGGACCTCATGAAACTTAAAAGCTTCTGTAAGGCAAAGGACACTGTCATTCGAACAAAATGGCTGCCTACAGATTGGGAAAAAATCTTCACCAACCCCACATCTGACAGAGGGCTAATATCCAAAATTTATAAAGAACTCAAGAAATTAAATGCCAAGAAACCAAATAATCCAATCACTAACTAGAAAATGAGAGAATTATAGGTATGTTACACCATGCCCAGTTTTCATTGTACTGGGGATATAACTTAGAGCTTTCTCTATGTCAGCAAACTCTCTACAAACTAAATTTTCCAGCCATTGACTGAGGGTACTGATGCTTAGCTCATGGAGGGTTGCGATGTATATGTATACATATTAAAGGTGTTGTCTTTTTGTTTTATAGTTTGAAATATGAATTTATTGTATTTTACCCAATTGTGATATGATTATCACTATTTTTTGTTTGTCTTTCCAGACAGGAATTCTTTGTGTCTTGCATGTCCCTGAACTCTTTCTGTAGACCAGAGAGAGTTCCAGGCTGGCCTGGAACTCAGAGATCTGCCTGCCTTTGCCTCCAGAGTACTGGGATTAAAGGTATGTACCACCACTTTAAGACTTAAGATTATACATTTTAAAGCCACGATTTCCTTACTATTCAAACTATTCCTTTATCCCACTAATGACGTCTCAAATATAATTTAATTTCCATGTTTCCTTATACTAAATTTTCTATCAATGGTTGAGTAGTACATAACTTAAGACAGAGTTCCTCGTAGGGTTCCTAACTTCTCTCATGTCACCTTTTTATGCTTTCTGAGGATCCTTATTAATTCCTCTACCTGTATGCTTTTTAAATCATCTTAGTTGGTTTAATAAATGTGGATATCTTCATGAAGTACCAATTAAGTTGATAAAGCAAAACATGGGGAACTATGTTTGTGGGTTGGATTTTGTTGGGCAAAAACACAATGTGTTCTTCTGTTTGCTCAAATCTTGTGTAGTCATCAGTGATGATATAAAATATGTTTCAAATAAGCTTCCCATATTTTTCCACTCAATCCTATGTGCTTTATTTATTATCATATATTTTTATTATACTGTTTTTATGGTGGCTTACATTAATTTACTTTGCATTTCATTTCTTATTATGCAATATTAATTAACTTCTTTATATATTTTAAAGAGCATATGTGACATTTTCTTATTTGTAGTAGTTTTCAGTTGTTTCTTTGGGCTGTGTAAGGGCTTTATGTAAATAATCAGTGTTACCTAGCTCTTTCTCTCTTCTTCTTTCAGGTTTGCATGGGTGTATATATCTAGGACATATATAGAAACTATACTACATCTCTAAGAAATGTTCTATAAAGTAACAATGATAGGAGTTTTAAATTTTATTATACTTAGTTACTTTGTATAGAGAGGAATCGTGTATTACAGTATATATGTAGATTAGAAGACAACTTGCAGTGGTCAGTTCTCTCCTACAAGTAGGTCCTGTGGGTTAAACTCAGGTCATCAGGGTTAGTAGTGCAACTTCTGAGCTACTTTTAAGGCCCAGTGATAGTGTTTCAAAATCTTAGCTGTTCTCAGGGTTTCCCACTACTGTTAACTCTACCTTTGGGCTGAAATACGTGTAGAGGTGGGTATCAATCTTAACTCAGTGATTTCTGTTTGTGTATTTGTTGAGAAACACTTCTCACTATCTAGTCCAGTCTCACTATGAGTCCTGTGTGGCCTCATTCTTGAGAACCTCCTCGCAGCCTCTTCAGTGCTAAAATTCCAGGTGCATTGTCACAAGACCCTGTAATCACACTGAATTTGAAGAAACTGCTTTGGGAATAAAATGGGCTTTCACTTATGTGTGGACATCTGCAAAGGCTTTTATTCTCCTGCAACATTAGTATGAAGACACATTAATGCATTTTGTCACATTGCATTAGTAGAATCTTTGAATTCCAAGAACAAATCTTGTTTATGATGTATTTCCTTTGTTACAGGATTCCATGTCATAAAATTTTATTTGCCAATTTGCATAAATATGTATGCATGAGATTAGTACATCTTTTTATTTTGTATGTGTGTGTTTAATCATTCGAAGTTTTATACTCTGTAGGAAGAATATGAAAGATGTCCTTTTCTTAATTCTCTAACGATAGTTTTACACTTTTAAAATTACCTGTCAATCTGGGTGGAATTGTTACCAGTGTTCTGTGTCTGGGTATTTCCAGGCACTTGTTCAAATGGTTGGAAAAGAGGCCTACACTAAAGCCACAGTGCTTTTATTGGGAGCAATGTGAAATTATAAGTTAGATAAAGGGCTAAGAAAATCAGTTGCACACCTGTCAAAGTACCTAAGAACTCTGATGGTTGCTTGGGGCTTCCTTTGCTGGGCTCCGGGAGAAAGAAGACCTACTTACAGCAGATGTAGCTGAAGTGGTTTTCAATTCTGATTGGCATACATAAGTTTATGTGAGCTTTTATTTATTGTTCAAGCCCTTTCCCATGATTCATGTAATTTTAGTCACCTGTATTCCCAATTATACATAAGTCTGTAATGGTAAATAGGAGACTCTCTCTAGATTTTTCTCAGAGTACACAGTGTACTTTATTGTACACACACACAAAACCTGTCCTGACTTGATTGACCCATACTTGGTTTTAGGATGTGTTCTGGGATATGTTGGGGAGTAAACTGAGGTTTCTACATGGAAAAACATTTCTCTAATACTTATTGCAGATGCATCTGCAACCTGTTGCAAGTTTGGTGCCCAGATTGCCTTAAATTTCTAAGCACATTGGAAGTAAAGGAGTATGTTTATAGGCCTAGCCAAGTTAAGTCTAAGATTTCTAAGTAATTCCTGTATTAACCTGCTTGAAAAGTCCTGTGCCTGTTGTTTCCTGCATGGTAGGGTAGGTGTTTGATTTATGTTTCTAATTTATTAGGGAATAAATAAGTTTTTATAGCTCCTCATTTGAAACCTATTCTGGTAACTTTCATTTCACAGAAAAATACACCTCTGCCTAGAGTACTAAAATTGGTCAATGGCTACTGAAAGTCAGAGAATCAGTTTCTAACCAAAACTGTCTGCCACATAGGCTATCCAAAAACAAATAGGTACTTTTGAACATATATGCATATGAGCAATATTAAATGGATTCAGTAGGTTGAGTGTGTGTTCTTTTATCTGTCTCTCTCTGTGCATTCCTGTGTACAATAATTATTAAGGACAATAAATTGGGAGGGATGTGGGAGAAGTGGAAATATAGGATAGGAATTATGTCTATGTATTTAAGTATTTCACATATGTATATACATATACATATGTGAAATACTTAAAAATTTAATACAAAAAACACATTTCCCTCTAAAAGTTTAACAAAACATATTTCAAATGGAGGAATAGATAAATGAATAGTTTGTTTCACGAAAGGATTAACTGATGACAATGTGAGTATGTGGTTTAGAAGTAACATGTATCAGAAACAGGTAAATTGGCAAACCTAACTGTCTTGTATTGTGATACTTTATTTTCTATTCTTGTTGATAATTAAGGTACACAGATATATAAATAAATAATGAAAATGCCTTGAGTGTGTTCTGTTTTTAGTTGAATTCCATCATCTCTGGATATTTTCCTATTATAAAGTTATTCACTAATAACACAGGACTGTGAAAGGACAGACTGAGAACATGACAGGATGTGCCATCGAAACTGGATATGTAATAAAATGTACAATCTAGATTTATCTAAATATATTCCTTGATGTTCTGAAAGCAATTTCATTGCCTGTCAGAATATGATGCATCTCCCTTTTGAGAAACACACATCTGTATTTCCATTTGTACACAGGTTTCCATATGTAGAATCATAACATCGGTAAGAAGGAGTTTTCCAGTGCAATGTCTATTCGAATTTAGGCAAGGTGTCATTTACATTATAAACCTGCTATCTTTTTAAAATGGTGATATAATTACAAAGATTTATGGAAGGCACAAAGCACTCACTCTCATATTATCTCATCTTAATGAAGTAAATAAGAATATGAAATGCAAGTGACTTTCAAAAAGTTTATAAAATTCACCAGTTCTAATCATCTATCCAGACTTTGGGTGGGCATGCATTATGTTTTTGAAACTCATACTTAAAGCATACAATTATTCCTCATGGGAGAGGAAAAATGACCATGCTGTATGCTCCGGAATCAGGAGCTCTGCCACACTGTGTAACAATAGGGCCCAGAGGCTACAGTAGATATCATCATTCCTAATTAACAGAATTTGCATGAATTATCCTGGATTACCCAGGCAAATTCAGTATAGTCACCATATCCTTTAAATGAATGAGAGGGTGTTGGTAGGAGAATTACTAGTAGTGAGTGACGTGCTGTTAGAAAAAAATAGACATCTTTGCCTTTAATGGTGGATGAAAAAATACATAAAACAAAAGAAGTAGTGATCTCTTAAGACTGAGGAAAAAAGATATTCCCTTATAATTCCCATTGAGAAATTTAGACACGCTCACATTTGGATTCCAGCCAAGTAAAACTTAAAATAGTTTTTTTGTTTGTTTGTTGTGTGTTTGTTTTTTACTTTTTTTATCCACATAACTGAAGGATAATGAAATCCTATTGGTTTAAGATTCTGGATTTATGGAATTATTTTAGGTTTTTTTTGTTTTGTTTTTGTTTGTTTGTTTGTTAGAGCAGCAATAGGAAGCAAAAATATTCATTAAAGGTTTTTTAGCTTCTAACTGCTTCATGTTTTGTTTTGTTTGTCTCCAACCTGGGTACAAAATGCACAACGAATCACTATAAGGCCAGCAGTCTGAAATTCTAGAGATAAATAATTAGGTTGATTGATCAGATTTGTTGTCGTAGTCGCCTTATTGTTCCTGGCCAAATTATTTTTCTATTATTGGTAGCCATGGGTGTTTTATGGGTTTCTGAAAGTATCAGCTTAAATTCAATGCCAAATAATTCTCCAATGATAATCCTTAATGAGGATATTGATGATTTAAAAGAGAAATTGTCATGTTTTAAAATTCAGTTTAATACCTAATAAAAATGTGACGCTTAACTCTTATGCATATTTGCATGGTGCACAAGTACATACATATACAATTTTAAATCAGACAAAGGTGTAGGTGCATTTATATTCATGTACCTCCACAGACACAAGGTTATTTCTCTCTGTTTTTTTAAAAGAATTCTTTCTTTTCTGAAAATATGTGTTGCATGTATTATTGAGAAAGAAATTACTGTTTATCATAATATAACAGTGGGTTGGAGAGACAGCTATTAATGGACATTTTCAGTGAAAGTTTCAAAGACAGTAGAAGAGATATTTTCCCATGGCAAACGTAAAAATAACTACATTTTTGTACACTTGGAAGAAATGTACTCTAGATTTCATAACTTGATCATGGTTATGAGACTGTGTTTGAGGAGACATTTGGCAGCATAGGGGTGTATTCTTGGCTGAAACATAAAACTAGATGAACTGTTAAGACAGTGTGAAGTGTCGTTCTGATATTTTTGATAATTAAACTGTTACAAAATTTGCAATAGTATGTGTGCCCTGTGGGAAGGTTTATTGCTTTTCTGAAGTAGTCAGGAAGGAAAGACATGAGCACTTTAGGAAGCAACACAATGTGCAAGGCCGAACTTAGATTAGCTGAGTTGTTTTGAAGAGGCATCAAATAATTGATCAGGAAGTAAAACTGTGATTATAGAATAAAATCACAGTTGAATTGTAGCAAATAATTGCAAAAATAATTAAAGTCACAAATCCTCCCAGCAACAATGTGAAACAATTCTCTTTAGTGCCCCACAGGGATGGGACTTGCTGGCTTTGATTGGGATTAAACCTAGAGGTAAAAGAAAAAGAAGTGGGGTCTAGAAGAAATCATATTGAGAACATATCATCTATGAGAAAAAAAACTTACTAAGAAGTGAGTGTGGATGTTATATAATTTCCATTTCAAAGACTATAATTTATTATGGTTTCCTTTAATGATTTTTAAGGGAGCCAGAGCAAGGGTGGGCTTCCATACACCTACAGACTTCTGGTTCTCAGTTTATTTCTTCTCTGCTCTGGTAAAATGGAGATGACTTGCCTCAACACTCCAGCTGAAAAAAAAAAAAGAAACGCAATTAAAGAGAATGTTTTTTCCCCAAGTGAGAGTTATAAATATGATTGTGGTAAGCAGATACTGAATTCAAAAGTGTAAAATCACTATTGCTTTAGCATTTGTGCACAGACAGCATATACAATACAATGTGTTACTGCTAGATGGAACCCAGGTGTCAAAGAAATTAGCCTCAAAATCTGTCTTCTACCCTTTATAAAATCACCTTGTAATAAAAATACAATAGATTGCTATTTTCAGTTGCTTGTATGTCATATACTCAGTAATTCTGTGTATACATAGTGACACAACTATAAATAATTACTTTGGAATAACTCAGGTATCCAAGAAATTTAATACAAAATTTGGCTTAAACAAAAGAGAGAATTTTAAACGAAAAATATTATGTAAAATATACTCTTGAATTTAAATCACGTTGTGTAGATATTTTTCCATAGTCCCTCTTTGGTGTGCTCATTTCTGCTTCAGAAGCCATGCACATCCAGTTTTGAGCTATTCTTTATATAGTACATATAGATATATCTTTTCTGAAGTATGAAGTGATTTCTTATCAGCCAGCATTTTAAAGTTTGAAAATTGTCTTTTCTTTTGGTTTTTCCAAACTGAAGCTTTGGTAGTATTGGGTTTTCACCTCAGTGTAGCATAAATTGACAAACTGGCTGGGAGAAAGTAATGACATGTCCTTCCCAAGGAAGATGCACACTCAGACCTTGCCACATTCTCATGCTCCCCTAAGCACCAGTTCTCTGAACACTCTAGACATCTGAATCAATGCTTACATCCTGGGCCTCCTAACCTTCCTTCTGGTTTATTTGTGGTCTTTGTCTTCATCTATCTTCTCTCCTGAATTGCAATGAAGTTCTCCTACTCGATCCAGAGTTTTCTAGTGTATTTCTGCTATTAAAACTGACCCACAGTCCTTCCCTTTCTGTGTGTTGCCTTGGTGGCAAGGCCTTTATATGGTTTGTTATTACCAAACCAAGGGAAGAAGTAGCATTGCTTCTCTGTTGAAAAAAAGAACCAAAGAGCTATTGAATGATGAAAGCTAAATCCCTGCCATAAACTATGTGGCCCTAACCTTTCTGAGCTTTTCACAGCTACACCTCTTCACTTCCTATTCTGTAGCTCACTCTTCTCCTTAAGGTCCTCAAAATCTTCCGACGCCCCAACCAATTGTTTGTTTGTTTTTCTCTCATAAGAGAATCATTGTTTCTCACCTCTTGTTCGTTCTTATCTGATGTTTTCAGTGAGCCCTGTATTGAATATGTGGTCTTATGGAACAGGCCCACCCGCCGTCACCAGATTTGAATAAATCTCTGACTGATTCACATTCATGATTAGTGTCTTCATTACAACTCATTATTCTCAAAATTTCATGCTTTGTAGACATGTTCTGCCTATTGTTTATTGTCTGCCTTTACTACCTGACAGGCGAACAAGAATCAAAGTCCCTGTATTATTCATTGGTCCTCCCAGGATCATAAAACAGTACAGAATTTAAGAATATTAACTTGATAACTGGATCACAGGACATATGTGATAAAACCCACAATGGATGTGATATATCATAGCTATATTCAGAAGGTCTTTTGTTTGGAAAAAAATGATGAATTCATGGTACACAATAGCCCTCTACCTCACAGTATCGATGCTTTTCTTTTGCTGGGACATTTCTAAAAGAAACCTCTGGGATACTGGTTTAGTTTTCATAAGCCATTCTTATTCTTACATATTTCAGTGGGAGAAAAGGCAGTGAGGCCACAAGTCTGGCATTGGCTTTGTTTCTTTCAACTAGCAAACAGTTAGAATTCACATTCTTGCATTTACTTGCACAGTTATGTGCTAAAACAAAAAAGAAGAAAAGCAATACTGCAATTTAGGCATGAGTAGCCCACCAAGGATCTTTTTGAATCTGGGTTTCCCAAATAATATCCCAAACAATCATAGTAATTTAGTGTGTTGTGTTCTTGGTTCTTCTGGACGGAGAGTGATTATGTACGAAAATAAGGTATTTTGAGCCGTTTGATACTGTACTTAGCAAAGGCACACCATATACTGACAGTAATCAGGCAAGGAAGAGCAATTAGGTAGAGACTGTCCAGAGTGTGCCTGGGCTTAATGATGATAGGAAGGTGATGATCTCCAGTTGTTTGGTCAGCATACTGGGGGTTTGGAGTACAGAGTGTGTGGCTTAGAAAGCAAGAAGTTAAAAAAAAAATAAAGAAGTATTAGTGAGCTCCACATGGTTAATGATCACTTTCAAATTAAAAAAAAAAAAATTGCTTGTTATGTGGATGTGTGAGAGACCAGTCCAAATGTCAGGGACTCTTATGGTCTATATGGTATACCATATGATTCCTTGCATCTTGTGGCATGTAATGTGGAGGCCAGGTTCTATAGTGTTACTGTTCCCGTCTTAGGAGAAAGTGTTAACATGTGTTTGCAGGAAACTTATTGCTTAATAAAAAGTCAAAAGATTCTGGAGACTAGTGCAAGAATCAAGATATTTGTTTGGGTGAGGAAGCGACTCAAAAATATCAAGTTAACACAAAATGTCTAAAGCTATTGAAAGTATAGGTTTAAAGTCTCTGTGACAATAGCAAAGTATATTTCATAGCAATTTGCTATGTCAACATAACTGGTTAACAAATGTCTTGGTTACCTGACAACTTTTTTTGATATAGGGAGATTTTGAAATCACAGACCAAGATGATTTGTTTGACTTGATGCTTATGTGCTATGGGACCTCAGGCATGTTATTTCACACCTCCTACTCTTGACTTTCCTATTTGGACAATGGAACAGCATATCAAACTCATACCTTATTGAACTGAGAAATTAAGGAGATATTGTCTGAAGCAACTGAATGTCTGAGGGCTGCAATGCTGCATAGGCAATGTTCAGTATATATTTGTGCTCCTCTGACTGTTGTAAGGTGTGCAGCTAAGGCATTTCACTTTTCATGTACAGGTAAGAACACTCAAAGTAGAAGAAATAGGAATATGTAAAAAAAAGTTAAGGGGCTATAGAGTTGGCCCAGGTGGCATTGTTCATCCCCAGCATCCGTATGGAGTAGCAGCACAGTTGTATAATCCCAACCTGGAAGACAAGACACACATACCCCTGTAGCTCATTAGCTATTCAGTCTATATGTAATAGTGAGCTGAAGGTCCACTGAGAAATTCTGCCTCAAGTAAGAGGGATTGTGATTGAGAAAGACATCTGTCATTTACCTCTGGCTCCATCCGTAAATAAACATACATACCGTGCACAAATCCACAGGACCATATACATTTATAGATACATACAACACACACAGTCACAGAGACACACATGCAAACAAAAGCAAAGTTAAAAGATGGCAGCATTGTTAAGCGTAGATAAATAGGGATCAGCTATTTTTCATTCAGTTTACATAATACTGCTTCCTGGGTTAGACAAGTGCTTTCTGACAATAAAATATCATGGATTCTTCTGTCGTGCTCCTCAAGTTATTGCTTTAACCATCTCATTTACCTAATCACATGTAAGCACACACATACATATATACTTGTGCCTGTGAAACACCTGTTTGCATACATTGAGTGTTTTGTTGCTAATATTTTGCACTAATGTATGTTTAAGAACAAAAAACTTAGCATTTTGATTGTTATGTAACATTAGATTTGAAAAGGTCTTTTTAACCTCCCCAGGCATTTCAGGTTTTATGGTATGAAATATCTTATGATTATGTACTTTATATACTATTTATCCAGAAAATATCAAAGGAATAAACAAACTTGTTTCAACTAGTACATATGTAGGTTTTTTTTTTAGATCCCATTACAAATAATTCTCCCTTTCCTACTGTCTTCCACTTATCTGTTTCATTTGGTTTTCTGTGCTTTTGACATTAAATGCTGTTTTTCTCTTGACTCTAATCACCACTGGTTTCTACACTATTCAAAATATTTTTGTTCTGATGATTCTGAAACTGCTTCATCCATTGTTTTTCATTCCATTATTATGGAATACACAATAAAATGGAAATCCAGAAGTAATGGCTTCTATTACCACTATATTTATGATCTTACTATAAATATGCTCTATGTATTATTTATGAATGGCTAAATAACTAGTTGTCTATAATCATGGTGACAATTAAAAAAAAACAAGAAATGTTTTCATCTAAAGTGTCTATGAGGAAAGGATTCTGGTATGTCGATACTTTGTGCGCAAGGTTTCCCATATAGTCCAGAGAGACAACAGCTCGGGCTACAACCTCGTTTGAAGGTTTGACAGAAAATGAGAGAATCTGCTTCTGCACCCACAGATGTGGTTGTCAACAGGCTTTATTCCATTGTCACATGGATGTCTTCAGAAGGCTGGATCATAAAATAGTAAATGGCTTCTTTCAAGACAAAGAATGCAAGGGGTCCAAGATGGGACGCCTGAGTCAGACTATATAGTAGTTCACAATTTTATTCAGTGAGTATCTTTCTGTCACTTTTGCCCCAGTGATTTTGTTGAGTTGGTGTGTTCAGCATCAATTTACAAAGAGAGAATAATGCAAAGGCATGCATGTACAAAAGCCAGGATCATGGCATTCTCCTTGAAGACCGTGTCACATCCTCAATGTCGTTGGATGTTTATCAAATGTTTCAACTCTTGTTCTCAATGTGATTTTGCAATTGCATCCATGTAGCTTCTAGTTTAAGCCCTCTCTAAGCTACTGATGCTGCAGATAAAATGTGTACATTGTAGTTTAGGTCTGTTTGAATAAATCTTCAAGGGTAATGGGTTTTACTATATTTCTACATCAAGCACAATTTACGTTTATCAAGTCTGTTCCTTGTTTTCTTTTGTAGCTTTATTTCTCCATTAGTATCTGTGACCTTTGCCTGGGGAGCAAAAGGTCTTAGAAAATGACACAGACTCTCCAGTCTCTTTATATGTTGATAATAACAGTATATCTTGATATACATTGGTATAAAGCAATCTTGATGTTTCTGGGATGGTGAAGTTAACAACTTATACAGTTCTTTTAGAGGTATGGTTTCCAGCAACTACCTCAGGCAGATTACCACCACCTGGAACTCTATCTCCAAGATATCCTGTACACTGTTCTGGCCTCTGTTAGCACATACATTCATGTCCACATATCTACCACACCCCAACACACACACCCACACAGGATAAAATAATAAATCTTTGTGTTTTTTTTTTTAACAAATCTTGACTTTCAAGATGAATTTTTGATGGTTTCTCAACCCTTGGTAAGTCTACTTCAAACATGGAGAAGTAATTTCTCTGAGCATACTGCTAGATTATAAAAGACCTTGAGTCCCATCTTCAAAACATTGCATGCTTCTTTTCTTCTCATTAGTCACTCAACCCCCCTACATTTTCTCCAAAGTATTCATTCTTCAATATAGAAATTGAACACTTAGCATGCCATATTCTCTAGTATCATGGCTTTTAACTGTAAAAGAGACATGGAGAGACATTATCAGATCACACAGCCAGAGCAATAGATATTTGGAGCCAGAGCAGATTGCTTTTATATCAAACCACTTCACCTGTATAATGGTCTCCTATATGTTATTAGAAGCTTAGTAAAAGAAATTAATATGTGGTTATTTAGATTGATAGTCTATTTGTCTTCCAACAGGTTATTTAATCAAAACAAAAGGAAGTAACATATACATGTATGTACTTTGTATATGTAAAGAAAATTAATTGCTCCAGATTGTGATATATGGCTGGAGTGATGTTTGAAATTATAAAAGTTTAAAGATTAAATATTATTTCCTTGTTTATTGCCATTATTAGCCAACTTATGAGTCATGTGTTAAGAGCTAATTTGATTTCAAACCAGAAAAATTCAGCATGAATCCTTACATGGTTTGTGTAAAGTAGGCAGGTTCGACAATGTAAATATATTCCGGCTAAATTTTAAAAGTTCTAAAGTGTGTTGCAAGTTAGTATGAATGTTGAGTCAGATATAGACCTTTAAACTCATGGAGATGGTTAGATAGTAGAATGTTAAAGTCAGGGGCCAAATATGTATAAACTGGACATTGGGAAGGTATACTGGGCCATTTAACTCTCATAAATGTGGCATATTTATATCTGTTGTTTTGTATAGTATTTACTGTTATAAGAGAAGGAACCATCTGTTGGACTGAAAGGGGAAACTTCTGGGGGGAAGAGGGTGGAAGGGCGGGATAGGGAGGGGTTTGTGACTGAGATGTAACTTGAAGAAAAAAATAAAGTATTTAAAAAATTTTTTTTAAAAGTTCTGATGTATAATCACGACAGAATAGTTTATGGCTAGCAAAACAATATCCAGGTACCACTGATGGTTTCCTGATGAACAATATTCAAGATTGTTTGTCTTTTTAAATTGTCATCATTTCCACCTTCAAATAATGATGTTGGAAAATAATTCAATTTGCTTCAACAGATATCTGAGTAACTTTTCAAAGAGAACTCTAAAAATTTTTAAAAATTAAAAAAAAACCTAGTCTATGCAAATGCTACCCTACTGTAAATACTGTCCCCCTGACAGTCTTTCACAATGCCAAGGTGTGAGTGCAGGTGTCCACATGAGGAATGAGGAACAGAACTACAGGAAAATCTGCAACTAGTAAGGCTGATAGAAAGGGCACATTTCAGCCTACTGGGCAAGCCAGAGAACTGTCACACTAAAGATGGGTAAATGTAGTGGAGTGCAGCATCCTCTCAAGAGAGGATAATGTACACTTGTCCCAGTCTCTCTCCAGGGATGTGTACATAAACTAAGCATAAATATTTTTATATGTGGCAGATTTTTAAACCTAATTGTTAGTAAACCATGACTTCACACACACACACACACAAAAAAAAAAAAAACCTCTAAGGGACAAGGAACTTCTCCAGTATTAAGAGCACTGTAAAATAAAATCTAGCGAGTGACTAGAATATACTTGAGTGGATTGATGAAATATATCGCCATTAGCATATAATATGCAATTGGCACAAAAATAGATTATATGAAGAGTATAAAACCTGAGCTTAGAATAAAAAATCTTCAACCAAAAAATAAACTAGATGACAGGGCCACCCTGAAAAACAGAAATATGCTTTTCTTCCTTTTCCTTTTTCTAGTTGATAAGATATGAAAATATATATGTATATTTTTGGAGTAATGAAAGAAAGATCTCAATTAGCTGAACAGGATTAATATTAATTTTCAATGTATTGGGAGAAGAGTTACGATACCCAGAAAACATAATAACCCACCTCATATATCAACAAAAGAATCTAAATTTTTGTAGTCTCTAAGTCTTAGTGGAAAATTGTCAATCTGAAATAGACACATAATGATGCCTCTCATTTTAATAATTTTGATTAAGAATTTGAAAATTACGGTTCCATCTCACACCTGTCAGAATGGCTAGGATCAAAATCTCAAATGACAGCACATGCTGGCAAAGTTGTGGAGAAAGGGGAACTCTCGTCTATTGCTGGTGGGAGTGCAGGCTTGTGCAACCACTATGGAGGTCAATCTGGCAATATCTTAGAAAACTTGGAATAACTCTGCCTATGGACCCAGCAATACCACTTCTGGGTATACACCTAAATGATTCCTCACCGAATCTCAAGGAAGTTTCCTCATCTACGTTCATAGCAGCCTTATTTGTAATAGCTAAAAACTGGAAACAACCCAGATGTCCCTCAACTGAAGAATGGATTAAAAAACTGTGGTACAGCTACACAATGGAATACTACTCAGCTATCAGAAACAATGAAATTGTGCAATTTGCATCCAAATGGATGGAACTAGAGAAGCTCATTCTGAATGAGCTAACCCATACTCAGAAGGATGCACATGGTATGTATTCACTTGTAGTCAGATTTTAGCCATATAATACAGTATAACTATACTACAACCAATGCACCAAAGGGAACATGAACATAGACTTTGTTTCCTGTCAATGAGACACTTTTCCCTAGTAGTGCTGCCTTGTAGGCCCCCAGTGTATGAGGAGGCTCTTGGCCCTCATATGACTACTGAACTGGGGCAGGGGACTCTTATACAGGGACACTCCATTCCAGAGGAGTGGGATGGAAGGGATAGGGGATAGAGGGTGAGGGCGGGACTGGGTGGGGTGGAAAGAGGGCACTGTGATGGAGATGTAACCTGAAGTAATAAATAAATATTTTTAAAAAGAGTGCTAGAAGAGTAAAAAAAAAATTGAAAATTAGATGTTGCTGTAATATAAAGAAAAATGTACTGTATCTACCACATGATAAAAAGTGAACCCAGTAATATTAAAAAATTAAATAAATCCAGAAAATCAGCCTTTCTACAAACTATAATTACATATGCTTAAATACTGAAAATCCACATGCAATTTTAGAGTTCATGCTGGATTTTCTAGGGATACAAACCTTATGTTTCTTTGTGGTTGAGTACTAAAGGCACTGTTTCAATGAGGGTTGACCAATTGACAGCTGGCAATAAAATTCATGATGTCACTAAATAGCAGCAAACAGTGACATTGTTTTTGTAGAAGGCTCTTGGCTAAGGTGTTCAAAACTGAAATATAAAATTGAATGAGTATAAATGTCAAGTCATATGTGTGTGAGGAAGCAGTGATCTAAATAGAAACTGAATGGCCGTGGATTGGTTAACAGGGTGAATAAATGAAGATAAATAAATAGATCCAATGTCAGAACAAACACTATATTGCATGAGAATGAAAAAAGCTAATTACATCTCTACTTTTTTCCAAGATCTATACATTATCCTAAGCATATTTTCCAATTTTGCTTCACATGAGTTAATCCAAATTTGAGCTTTTTAAAAGGACATTTAATTTAATGTGTGCCTGTGTGCATGTATGTTCGCCCACGTGTATATGTGTGTCTGTCTATTTCTGTGTCTGCCTTTGTGTGAAATGCTGGCATGCACATGCCACAGCACATTTGTATATGTCAGAGGACAACTTTTCGGAGTAGGAAGACAAGGGAGGAGAGGAGATGAGGTGGGAAGGAGAGCGGAGGAAGAAGCAAGCAGGGAAGACAATGTGGAGAGGGGTAAGAAGCAGGAGGAGAGAAAAAGGAGGCAAAAAGCGAAGGGGGTGTGATGGAGGGAAGGAGAAGGGGAGGAGGCATTGGCAGCAGTAGAAAACTGCTGGGATTTGCATCAAGGAGCATTTTTCAGAATCTTCCAGTTCTCCATTGTAGTAATATCCAAAACTGATTGTAAAAACCAACCTTGCAGTAATGAGGTGAGGGCTGTATCTTTATCATTCTGAAGATCAAGAACTGATGCATCATGGGAGAGAGAGGACACCTGATAGCGGCACACAGGGAAGGGTGTGCAGCCTGATGGTAACGGTAACAAGAATTAAGAGAATACCTTGTTGTGGTGTCATGAAAGGAGAAGAGTACTAGCTGCTGTCAATGCAGGGGACAGGGGGTGACACCAGATAGCAACACGGAGGGGGTGGTGAGAGGGGAGACAGGAAGGAAGAAAGTACAACAGCGAAAGGGGAAGAATTGGACAGCCTAGTAACACAGGGAAGTGACTAGCGCTTGGTATCTGGCTCCATGGCTCCTCACCACAAGGCATAAACAGTCAAATGACTTCCAAACTAGGTTGTTTTAATTATTTGCAATTCGCTTAACATTTATCATTTTCCAAGATATCAGCTTCTTTGAGATTCTGCTTCATTTGGTTTTGGCACTTGGACACCTTAAGTCTATGAAATATTACAATGAGTCTCAACCTATATATCAGAACGAACTGAACTGATATGCTCAGCGGTGGTGTAGAGTTCAGTCTTCTGAGCCTCCATTTGTCGATCCTTAAAATGGGTTCACCATCTGACAAAAACAGATAAAGTCTTAAAACATTTTTTTCTTTCAAACAACAATCACTGCTGGAGTCCTGTGGAAAAAAAAAATAAAAGAACACATGACCTAGCCTTTAGGGTTCGTTGCCTTATCAGGGATTCTTGTATTTAAAATCTACCTTCCACCTACTAAACCATGTCATCAATGAGCTTCACTGATGAAGATCCCTTGGTTTTATGTTACTTTAGATGAGCTGAAATGAGATCTACAGTTGCTCAAGATACCAAAGGCACAGTATTGGAACAGCCATGACTTCTCAATCACAGCTACAGAATAGAGGGGTAATTGAAATCATTTTGGAGGCCAGGCCTGCCTTTAACTGCTTCTGCCCTAAAATAGTATTAATTTTAAATTACTCTCCTTTTTACGCACCCGTTATTATCCAGTTTCTCTGTTACACTTTACATCTGACCTCGAAATGAAAAATTAATCCTATGGCTAGAATACATTCCTTAAAAGGAGTTTAGTTCTTATATGGTTAAGTTGTACCTCTGGGATCTAATGGAACAATATCAGTCATCTTATGTCAAGAAAAAAATAATGTCTAATCTTTGACAGGAATGAATTACTTCACACAGGACAGCTACATTTGGCCTGATACTCGTCAGCTTTCAGTGGCAGACGAGGAACTAAGAAATAGATTTCATCAAATTCTGAGATGGGAGGAAATGAAATCTTAGCAAAGAAAACAAGTTATGCCTCTGAAATGAATTGTACAAGCGGGAAGATACATCAGGTGAAAAGTGAATGTTAAAGTCATTTGCCAACATATGACATAAAATATTTTGGACAGATATTTAAGGACAGAAAAAAAGCCCAATATTACCTGTTTATAAAATATTCATGTATTCAAGAAAACTAAACAATATCCAGATTTAGGGATTGCTTGTAAACATTAAATTAGCAGTATTTTTCCCTTCCCTCTTCTAGATTTTTCTATGAGTTGACCATATTCTACACAATGAAAAATAACAACAAAATGGGCTTATAACAAAATATTCACTTTTTTAGCTTGAATAACTAAAGAAACTTCTCGACATTTATTTTTCTGAATCACTTCAGATTTAAGAGGCCACTTATGTTGTCTCACATCAATGAAGAATGAAACATCATATCTGTCAAAATAAGAAGACAGGTATTAGGGACAGAAGATGGACCCTTCCAACTCTAAGTCACTTCTTGCTGTCTGCTTGTGGTGGGTTTGTCTGTGACAAAAGTCATTACTATCTGAGGGCTATTCTGCTGTGTCCTAGGTGTCAAAGACATGGCAATCTTCATCTACTTCCTTTTAGACATATGTCCATATCACACAAAATCCTTCCTGATTAGCAGCTAGTGAATTCATCCCCTTGGGATACATTGACACTTTCTTACCACTGCCAACCTAGATCAGAAAAGGGTGTTTCAGGTGCCATCTGTGCTGGAAGGTTTCAAATACTTTATCAATCTTATCCAGGGATGATACTTTAGAAATGAGTATTCTGCTCTGTTCAGTGTTCTTACAATATCTGACTCTCTAAAGCCCAAAGACCTCTAAAATGTAGGTGGCAAAGTCAATAAGAAATATGCCTTCATATTCCTTACCCAGAAAATATTTGTGTTTGAATGAGAGGTAACTTTACTGGCTTTTATATCAGATATTAAACATTCAGAAAAGAATTTATATGTATAATATGTATTATATTTATAAACATTTTATTGACTCATGTGTCATATAAACAGAAAAACAGAAGGACAATTTTTAAAATCTTCTTGTTCTTTCAGAATTCATACACTATAATTTGATCATATTTCTTCCTTTTCCCCAACTCCTCTCAGATCCTCCCGACCTTCCTACTCAGCCAACTTCATATTCTTTTTCTGTCTTAAAAAGCTGTGGAATCTGATTTGTGTTGGCCAGTTTCTCTTGAGCATGGACCCTGCTCTCAAGTATCGTCGATACACCCAGTATCATATCATTGAAGAAAACTAATTTTCATTCTTCCAGGAGCTAGCAATTGCAGATAGGTTCTTGGCTAGGAATGGGACTTTGTGCCCACTTCCTTTCCTCTATCCTTCGATTTTGCTTGGCTTGAGCTTGTACAGGTCTATTGCCTGCTGTCACAAAATTTGTAAATTCATGTGATGATCAGCCCTGTTGTATATTTAAAAAATACTGTTTCCACCACCTGTGGCTCTTAAAATCTTTGAGCCACTCTTCTGCTCAGATCCTTTGGCCTTGATGGGAGAGATGTAAAACAGACAACTCTTTACAATTCAGTGCTCCAGAGACCCTCACTCTCTCCACATCATCCAGTTGTGGGTCTCTGTGTTAATTGCCATCTGCCAGAAAAAGAAGCTATGTTCATGCAACAATATAAAAGTAGAATATTTTCCTTTAGCCCAGGGGCAATATTTTTTACTCAATATACACAGTGATGGAGAAGTATCTTCGCTAACAAGTAAGATCACCTTCAGCATCCCAACAGGATTTCTTTCCTTCCTTCTTCTCTCAGTGCCTATCTTGTTCTCAAAGAATACAGTATCTTTGCTCTTGTATTCTTGTTTCTTTGCATATGCTACTATAATTTACCCTGTGAAACATTATGCATTGTCTAAGTTTAGAGCTAAAACCTCATTCAGTTGTAAAAAGAAAAATAGAGATCTGGGACATGCACATTTGAAAATGAGATTTCTAACCTTGAGATTCTGACTACCTCTGGACAAAGTTTATTAAGGTTTATGTATATATTCTTTTTTAAAATTTATTTATTTATTGCTTCAGGTTACATCTCCATCATAATGTCCTCTTTCCACCCCTCCCAGTCCCGCCCTAATACCCAGTACCCCCTATCCCTTCCATACTACTCCTCTGGAATGGAGTGTCCTTACATAACAGTCTCCGGCCCCAGTTCAGCAGTCATATGAGAGCCAAGAGCCTCCTCATACACTGGGGACCTACAAGGCAGCACCATTAGGGAAAAGGGTCTCATTGACAGGGAGAAAAAGAAAAAGTCTATGTCCAGGTTCCCTTTGGTGCATTGGTTGTGGTATAGATATCCTGCACTATATAGCTAAAATCTCACTATAAGTGAATAGATGCCATGTGCATCCTTCTGAATCTGGGTTAACTCACTCAGGATGAACTCCTCTAGTTCCATCCATTTGGATGCAAATTGCATGACTTCATTGTTTCTGATAGCTGAGTAATATTCCACTGTGTAGTTGTACCACAATTTTTTAATCCATTCTTCGGTTGAGGGAAATCTGGGTTGTTTCCAGTTTCTAGCTATTACAAATAAGGCTGCTATGAACATAGATGAGGAAACATCCTTGTGATTCGGTGAGGAATCATTTGGATGTATACCTAGAAGTGGTATGGCTGGATCCCGAGGTAGAGCTATTCCAAGTTTTCTAAGATATCGCCAGACTGTCCTCCATAGGGGTTGCACAAGCCTGCACTCCCACCAGCAATGGAGGAGAGTTCCCCTTTCTCCACACCCTCGCCAGCATGTGTTGTCATTTGAGCTTTCGATCTTAGCCGTTCTGGCAGGTGTGACATGGTATGCACTTATTCTTGATCACCGCAGTTCATATTTGTCTGTAGACAGAGGTACCTAAAGGCATGAAAATTAAATCAAATCACCAGATCTCAAGGAATATGCTACACAGAGACAATAAAAGTAAGTTGATATAGGAAATGTAGGAAACTTCCAGTGGTAGTATTTTATTTCTATCTCTTAATTACATTACAGATTGAGGCTGGCTGCTTAACTCTTTGGGCTTTGATTCCCTTCAAACATAAAATGCGGCACTAATAACAGATTTCTGTAGTCACTTCTTAATATGATCTCTGATCTGGCAAAGGTAGTCTGGAAATTATTTTTCTAACATTTCCTCTTATTACCAACTGTGTCACAAAGCTGGAATCCAGGTCTTCAAGCACACTTTATGTGACAGTGGTTTTGAGCTAAGAAAGACAAGATGTGGGACAGGATCTCTCTTTGTTCCAAGGTCACAGTCAAACTGCCCGTTTCTTTCCATAATGCCATAGTTATTCATCCTGAGCAAATACCTTTGAGAAGGAGCATAGGTTTAATCTCTCACATTACACAGATAAGAAATGAAATCATAGAGCAGTCTAGTGATTTATGAAGTAGTAGCTAAAAGTTAGAAGAGGCGTGGAAAGGAGTTTGATCTCTTGTCTTCTCTTTCAAGGCTCTTTCAGACTTCCCTCTTGTTCCTGAACTCCAGCATGCTCTTTGGATTGAGGCTGAAATGAATATGGGAGAGTCTATATTCTCTGAAGGGGGACGTAAAAGAGACAAAGGAACTCTTTCTTATGAAGCCCTTGACCACTGGTGCTCAGTTCTCATAGTATTAAGTGCACAGGCAAACTGCTTAGTGGCAAAAATGTCACTGCCAGAACTTTAGAGTTAATCGATATTGGGCCTCAATCAAAATCTTGCCATTATGTTTCCAAACACTGGAGTCCTCACGGAGACTTTTACATATTCACTGAAACGCTCCTGGAGCATAGAGGTCGGGCACTTTAAATTGTTCAAGTGGTGTCAGCCATCAGCAGGTCCCCATGGAGTATAAACAAGGAACAGAGCCCCTGTCCTCCTGTTTGATACTTGTTTTCCCAGTAGAGGGCTGAAGTTGCTGGCTGAAATGTCAGAATAAAACAAGACTCACCTATTTTTAGCCTTAGCTCATACAGGTTCCTTTCTCTTTAATCATACAGCAAGATTTTAAACAAGCTACCTTTGTGGGACTCTTAAGGAGAGTGGAAGTCAATAAATATGGGAGATACCTTAAGTGAGTGCAATATATAGTAACAAGAGCCTTTTATTTTAATGACAGGCAACTTTGCTGTCATTCTTTGGGGACTTGGTTTTGACTACACTAGCTATTGTGTGCTGCCATATCATGGACACAGAAGTGAATGAAATACCACCAGTTCCATAAGGAAATAAATCAAAATGGCAATCAATGGTGTGACCAGGGCTTTCATCGCCGGTGTCACTCTTGCCTCCTCTATTCCATCTGTGACCATAGAAGATATTGAGAAATGGATTGTAATCCATTTCTAGTTAGTTTCAAAGAAGAAAATTTTGGGTAGCAACTGATAAAAATTGGCATTACTTCAACTCTGCTTATATCTCTAAAGGGGAAGCTAATTGGGACAAATGATCTTAGAAATGTAACTATATCATAATGATAACTTTGTATATAAATGGGAGGTGATTTGTAGAAATTGAATTCTATGTAGGAGTTTGAAATTGAAGGCATGGAATCAGCTGATATTTTGCCAGTCATTCTGGAAACCTTTATTGATGCCTACTATGTGCTCAAATCTGCTCTGATGAGAAAATAGCTGTAGAACCTGAAATGGGAAAACAGATAATAATGAAATAAAATCACATATTAAGCAGTGGTAACTTCTGTGTTCATTATATAGGTGAAGGGTTAACAGAATGATAGAATCTATCAGTTATGGAATCCTTGGTAACTAACATTAAGGAAAGAAGCAAAGTTAGAGGATACATGTAGCTAAATATGATGAAATTCTGTTTCAAACACAGGAAAAGAGACATTGGAGTGTGAGCAACTTTAGTTAGTATATTCCAAGGAGAAAATGGACACCCAAAGACTTGTGAATGATGAGGAAAGGAGCAGAAATGAAAAAAAAAAACAAAACTCTGTGCCAGAGGCATGAGGGGCCCCTATAATATGACTGTAGAAGTTACATGCAATGGCTGGGAGTTTATTATAGTAACAATGAAGATTTTATATTGTTTTAGAGTTTTCCATACCATTCCTGTGGGGATTTGCCTTCTGCTAAGGTAGCACTGACTTCTCTCTGAGACTAAGTAGTCAGACATCAAGATGGAGATCAAAAAAACTATCTTGGAGATGTAAATGCCAGTATAGGCAATGATTGATGATATTTTCAAATAGACGGGAGCAATGAGGACAGTTGAATGGGACTGAATTCTGGATATATTTAAGAGGAAATTAATCAAGTTTGGGTAAGACTTGATTTTGAGATGTCTAAGGAAGAGAAGGTATGGTAATACTTTTTAGTCCAGGAAGTTATTGCATAGAAATAGCATTTATCAAGTGAGAAAGAGTGGTTTGAGATTAATTTTGGGGGCAAATAAGATGGTAGAGTTCAGGTATACCATAATTTCAACTTGAGATGATTTAAATGACAGTGTCTTATTGAGATCTCAATTAAGGTATAAAATGGTGGCTAGAGTTAGTCAAGTTATAAAAGCATAGGTCGATGAATGCATCCTACCAAAGGAATAGCTTTTACAATATCAAAAGGTACTATACAGGCCTTCAAAGGAGGATAGTAACTAGCAGTTCTACCCAGGCATAACACCTATGAACCACATTAACAATCCACATGGCATGACAACTCTAAGTGTGTAGTACTGGCACATATGCTGTGATGTAAACAGCCACTCTCTAATCAGGCTTTACACATGCTGAATAGGAGACAAAACATGACTGGTAATAAAAACCAACTGGGAAGCTTACTACCCATCTATGGTAAATTCATGTATATTAGAGAAGAACCTAAAACCAGCACTTTATTAACTAGCATTATTCCCAAAACGATCTCAACATTTATCATTATACCCACAAGTAAGTTTAGACCTCACTTCTCTTTGCAGCAGATAGAGATTACTACAGAAAACCACTACTAATCAAAATGCAGAGTTGTGTTGCCCCTTGCCTCTAAAACTTTCCTGCACCTAAAAGGCTCAGTGGTTATTGAGGAGGAGCTGGGTAGAAAAACTGTAAGAGTCAGAGAAACAGAGAGTTTGCTATGGAAAGGTATCTCTTAGGAATGTCAAAAGCAATATCCATAAACTCTGATCAGCAAGACTGACTAAACCTGAGTTGAACAATGACGAAATCAATAGACATGTCAAAGTGAATGGGGAAAAACTGTGAAGTCTCAAGTCTTATGCAAAGAACTACAGGCAACTAAGGAATCCTGACAGTGGAAGAAATAGTCTTCCCCAGAGGAGAGTGCACCAATTGGTTGTCCAATACCAATACAAAACATATATTCACATTCATGAAATATATATATGTGTGTGTGTGTGTGTGTGTGTGTGTGTGTGTGTGTGGTGCATGTGTATATATACAGTTATATGGTTATATTGAATTTATAGAATATACATATATATTTTTTCTAAATACAACTTTTCAATCTATGTAATATTACTTCTGAAGTAAGCAGCATGGCAGGTTGAATGAATAAGTTATTTTATTAATAAGTTCCTAAATTAAAGGTTACATCTTAGATCAATTGAAGCTCAGTGGTTTTTGCAATCTAATAAAAAAAGTCATTACAATCTATTTCTGATGAACTTGTAATATGTTGTAGTCTTATGGGTTGGAAATTGTTCTCTGTGGCTCATCAAACTTCAAGCAATGAGTTATAGCACCATTATCTGGACTTTACAAGAAACCTGGTTAGAACATTTTTCATTTAGTCTTGTGTACACAAATAGTGCATTGTCTTTTGTTCACTGTTCTTAACCCCCTTCAATTTTGTGACATTATTCCATCCATTCTCATGCAATTGTTCATTAGCTAGCACATGGCCATTCCACTGAAATACTGATTAATTTGTGGGAGTATTTATTGGCATTGATAAATCAAAGCACAGAAAGAAGTCACTAAGGCTGTATTTCTCAGAAAAGATTCCAGATAATATTTAATCCTAAATTCAAATGTTGAATATGCCAGGTTAAACAGATTTCTATACTTTTAGGAATTCAGGGAGGTTTTAGTAAACAGATGAGCTTTATAACTGCAAAAAAGAGAAGATGGCTACACATGTTATTTTTCTTTTTCCTTAATTGCTGCTCTGATCTTTTTTTATGCATGGGATTCCATAAGCCCTGCATTTGGCAAAATAAGATTAATCTAAGACTAAAATGTAAAAGAACTTATTATTGTGAAAACCAACTTATTCCTATTTGGAAAATTAAAAGTGATAAATCTTTTCAGGAGCATTTTCAAAGGAGAAGCACTGTGATTTATATGAAACATCTTCTTGTTTTCAATACTGATGGATAACAGATTTAGTTATAAAAGGAGGTTTCTCTAGTTCCATCCATTTGTCTGCAAATTGCATGATTTTGTTGTTTCTGATTCCATTGTGTAGATGTACCACAGTTTTTTTATCCATTCCTCGTTTGAGGGACATCTGGGTTGTTTCCAGTTTCTAGCTATTACAAATAAGGCTGCTATGAACATAGATGAGGTTCTTGTGGTTTGGTGAGGAATCGTTTGGATGTATACCCAGAAGTGGTATAGCTGTGTCTTGAGGTAGAGTTATTTCAAGTTTTCTAACATATCGCTAGACTGATTTCCATAATGGTTGTACAAGCTTGCACTCCCACCAGCAATGGAGGAGTGTTCCCCTTTCTCCACAACCTTGCCAGCATGTGCTATCATTTAAGATTTTGATCTTAGCCATTCTAACAGGTGTGGGAACAGAAACATAGACTTTGTTTCCTGTCAATGAGACACTTTGTACTAGTGGTGCTGCCTTGTAGGCCCCCAGTGTATGAGGAGGCTCTTGGCCCTCATATGACTGCTGAACTGGGGCAGGGAACTGTTATGTAGGGACACTCCACTCCAGAGGAGTGGGATAGAAGGGATGGGGGCAGAGGGTGGGAGGGTGGGACTGAGAGGGGTGGAAAGAGGGCACTGCGATGGAGATGTAACCTGACGTAATAAATAAACATAAAAAATAAATAAATAAAAGGAGGTTTATCCAAAACCACAGTGCTCACAGATAGGAGTGGAGCAACTTATCCAGTCTTACATCATTTGATATCATAGACTGGTTTAGGAAATATGGTAATTGAAATAAAAGTTTTCATTTTTCTTTGGAGTTTACTATATATCCAGATTTAGTCTCATGAATCTGAAACTCAAGAAGTAGACCCAGAACTTTTAATTTCAGTGATCCTTTTATGTAACCATTATAGCATGATAGGGTTCATACCAATGCCTTTAAAGTTTTTTGTTTTGTTTTGTTGTTTTTTGAAAAATGGATAATATCTGCAAGATCTGAAACAATGGGAAGATTAATGGTTTATACTATTGTGTGTTTTCAATTTAGATTCTAAGCTTTTTAAAAATTTATTTATTCAAACTACATCTTGATCCCAGCCCACTCCCTTCTCCCCACCCAGTCCCATCTTCTCACCCTCTTACCCTACTCTCTCCTCTCCTTCTTCTCAGATGAGGGGAGTTCCCCATATCAACCCACCTTGGTTCATCAAATGACATAAGGTGTAAGAGCTTCCTTTTGCAACCAGGGCCCCACAAAGCAGCCTTGGTAGGGTAAAGTGTTGAACCAACAAGCAATGGAGTCCATGTCAGAGACAGCACTCGCCCCCCCCTCCACTTGCTAAGGGATCTTCTTAAAGACCAAACTGCCTATCATATATATGTGTGTGTGTGTGTGTGTGTGTGTGTGTGTGTGTGTGTGTGTGTGTATGTGTGTGTAGGGGGCCTAAGTACAGTCTATATATGCTTTTATTTTTAGTTGGTGCCTCAGTCTCTGTAAGTCTCTAGTGGCCTTGGTTGGTTGGTTCTGTTGGTCTTTGTGTATAGTTCTTTTCCCCTCTGGGTCCCTCTATTCTTCCTCCTGCTCTTATACAAGACTCCCAGAGCTCCACCTAATGTTTGCCTGTGTGTCAGCATATGTTTCTATAAGCTCCTGGATGGGGTCTCTCATAGGATAGTTATGCTAGGCTCCTGGCTCTTTAGGTCTATGGGTTGTAAGATGGCTATCCTGTACTATATGACCAATATCCACTTATAAGTGAGTACATACCATGTGTATTTTTCTGGTTCTGGATTAGCTCACTCAGGATGAGCTTCTCTAGTCCCATCCATTTGGTTGGAAACTGCATAGTTTCCTTGTTTTTGATAGATGAGTAGATTCTCAGCTTTTAATATACAACCGAAGTATGAGGAGATGTTTTACTAAGATCAACCTCAAAACATGAATATTAAATACAACCAGGTAGAAAGCTTAAAGACACCCCATGGGTGATTATTAGCAATGTAATAGAATTTAAATTACTCTGGAAATTAGCTTTTTGTTCGCTACCATTTCTTCCCAAATATTTATATAGATGTTGACTAAAAGGTAGATTTTGATTCAGTCAGTCTGGGGTGGACTGAGATCTTGTCTTTCTTTCAAACACCAGTTAATGTGGAAGCAATTGGTCCAAAGACACACAGGCTGAATAGGAAAGATTTAATTTGCAGTTATAATTTTGTATTTGCTCCAATACTTTATGCTTAATAACTATAAAATTAAAAGCTGGAATTTAGTTAGAAAACTTCCCTGGAGAAATTCTGAGTACTCTAGACTCTAGGCACAATATTTAATATTTTATTCATTGCCTTGTGCTATTACATGACTGATGACCAACAGTCTTGTTCTGCCCATAAATGGTTTAAAAAGTAGAGATGGGTTGGTCCCAAAAAGACTAGGGACAAACTGCCTACACTTCAAGTGTGTGTGCTTTCACATAATATGGAAGAAACTGATTCTAACGCAGAATGTGCCATAGCCATAATTGTGAGAGATATACTTACAGGTTGAGAACAGTGTGTCTGGGATGTGTACAAAAGTGGATGACCTAGCATTAAGGTAACCTATCTCTAGTTTAAAGCTCACTGACTGGGAATAACCCAGTTTGAGAACTATAAACCTGGCCCTAGAAATTGGAATGATATTAGTTTTCCTGAGCTAGGAAAAGTATCACCCTCTTTTATTGAGCTACAACTTCAGTCTTCAGCTTCTGAACACTGGGTCTCACCATGTATTACACATTGGCCTGACATTATCTATTTAACACAGATTTGCTGGGAATGTGTAAACTTTCTGCCTTATTCACTACAGCACTGGAACGATAGGTATGAACCACCACTGCTCACTACTGGAATCTTAACTGTTGTTATCGAGGAACGTTTCTTCTGGTTTACTAAGTCAAGCTTATTCCATACTAGTGTGAGCATTACCTGGATAAAATAATTTGAACTTTGGTTTTGTTAGTTTTAATTCTCCTTGTAAGACTTTTGAATTCTCCTTTGGATATCTGTAAATATATCTTTAAATATCACAACATTTAATGGCTTTATAATTCATGATTCAAAACCTATTGACTATTATCCAGGAATCACACGTAGATATGTATAAACATAAGCATAAGATCTCCCTTTTTTATGTATATATCCAGATCTAAAAATATGAGTTTTTAAACATTAAATTGCATACTTTCATCTTTGGATACGTTTAAGATCAGTATGGTTACTACTGTAAAAAATTTTTGGTTAGAATTCATCCTATTCCTTAGTCTAAGACTCCTTGGGAGCCTTGTTCATTGGCTTTGCTTGAATTCTACAAGTCACCCTAATGGTGAGGTTATAAACAAGTCTGTGCCTGCATCAAGCTTAAAGTATTAGACATAGTATTAGTTCAAGGGAGTTCTAGACTGTTTTAAGATATTTAGAATGTTTTTAACATTCTGAAATATCATCCCCATAAGCTTTAAAGACCTTCCTAAGAATTTCAGCAGTGAAGAAAGAGTTTCAAATCCCTGTCAGAAACATAAGATGTGAAATGTCCCTAATAATATCATACACACACGCACATACATGCTCACTCTTTGCTGAGGAACCAAAACTTCTGCTCATGCTCCAAGCCTTTTTTTGTAAGTATGAGATGTCAACCTGTCATGTTATTTTATTTATATATTTCTTTGAAATTCAAATTAACATGCATCTTAAACTCCATAGTTCTTAATACCCTAAAAGGAACAATGGTTATCCACCATGGTGTTCTTAATGTTATTTGGTGTCACTGTTGTTTCCTAAAGGTTTCCAGGAGAGCTGACATCAATCTTCATTTTCTTCTATCTTTTTAACTGCTACTCCCCACATCCCATATCTGATCTGTCGTCACTACAGTGACTGATAGCTTACAAATATTTTTTCAAACAAATCCATTCCTCTTTATCACTGTCACTGTGTACATGTGTCCTGGTTTTCGACAACTTTTCTCTCTTACTGATTTTCTTGTTTGCTTCTTTTTATATAATCTTAAACCTATGAATCAAACAGCTATTTTAAAATATAAATTAGTGTGCCTCATGGTCCTGCTCAACCTTCTTTCTTGCTTATTTAAAAATATATAGTCTCTACCATGACCTATGGCATCTGTGTGAGCCTTGCTACATTTGTGTTACCATCGTAACTCCATTTTGATAGGATTCCACTTCTGCACAGCATTTACCAAATTTGCATTCATCTGCTTGCATCCATTCAGTATCATTTTCTGCCCACGACACTGCAAGTCCAAGAAAACAAACCTTGGAATCAAGCTGCTTATCACACCTGTTAATACCTGGAATCAAGTACTGAGCAAACTATTCCAGTATAATTTAGAAAGGGCAAATAAGGCACAATGCATATATTCTTCATACATCTGTTTTACAGATTCTCAGACAGATTGACTTAGAACTTCAAAAGACAGTGGGTCGAGGAATAGCACACTTTCAATACCAAAACTCAGGAGGTAGGGACAGAGGGATCTCGGTAAGTTTGAGTCCAGTCTGTTCTACATAGCAAGTTCCAGGCAGGCCAGGGCTGTACAGTGAGATTCTTTCTCATAAAAAAACAAAACAAAACAATGAATTTCCCCCAGCTCTTTATAAACATTGTTTATTTTATTTTTATTTGGTATGTATTGAATGCTTACCTTATTTCAGTTACTATGCTAAATTATTCATTTGCCTAATCTAATTTCTAGCCTAACAACAATCTAGTAAGATAAATACCGACATCACTCCCTTCTACAAAAGAGGGCTATTATGCTCAGAGACGAGGGGTAACATTTCCAAGATCAGGTAGACATAAGACACTGTCAGGTATGTGACAGGAGAATGGACATTTTCACCATTGTATCATTATCCAAAACTTACTACAATTTCAAATATCTTTCTGAGCATTATTTTCAATCACTAAATTTTACAATATCCAAGAATGATTATCAAGCATAGTGATGTTTATTTGTAGACCCAGCTGCACAGGATGCTAAGCAGTGTTCTTCTTAAAGCCCAAGTTTGAGACCAACCTGAGCAACATAGGAAGACCTTCTCTCAAAAACGAACATCCTAGCATGATGGTGCATGTATATAACCCTAACACCGGAGACTGAAATAAGAATGTGAACATTTTTTGGTAACCTAGGCTAAATAGCAACAACCTCTCTCACAAAACAAAAAGTATAAACATCAGAAAAAAATAAATTTTCTACCACTTAATGGAATGTTTCCTTAAAGGGTATAGGAGGAGGGAACAGTGATTTAATGGCTTTATTTTTCTCAAAATTATTATATTGAATGACATTCTTATTTATAAAATTTATTTTCTTCATTTTGTTTTCAGTTTACTAAGATCCATATATTTATTAGTGGCCACATATGAAGTTTCTGAAAATATATAAATCTGACATTTTTCATTGGCATTTTAGGATATGGCAGGCTGAAGTTGTGCCAGCAACTGACAATGAACAGTTCCTCTCAGTTAATGCCTTTGAGAACACACAATATAGTGAAATGCATTGCTTATACCCATGTGCTAATTCTATTGTAAGCATCTGTAGGGTACTTTGAAAGTCAATGCAGGGAGTTGGAAAGATAGCTCAGTCAGTAAAGTACTTACGTCACAAGTACAAGGACCTGAGTTTGATCCCAATGATGGAGAATTGCTGGGTATAGGAGCATGTGCCTGAAACTGCAGTGCTAGGGAAAGGAGGTAAGCATATCCACGACCATCACTGACCAGCTTGCCTGAACCATATGGGGAGTTTCAGATGAGGGAGAGACCCTGTCTCAAATAAAAATGATGGACAGTACCGAAGAAACAATATCTCATCATCAATAATAAATGTACAACTACTTGAAACCCTAGTGGCATTAAAAAAAAAAAAAAAAAGAAGGGGCAGAGCTTGGATTCTGCTATAGTCAATAATTGTTCTACATCCCTTTTAATTGTTTTATTATTTTTGACATGTTTGTTCCAATATGTGTAAAATGGATAGGTTTACAAGTCAACTTGAATAGGCTTCAGCACCAAATATGTGTTCAAATGCCTCAAAAAGTGTTTCTATTTGAGTATTTTTAAAATGTAATTTGTTTCTAAACATGTAGTCTTTGGATTAAGAGGTTATTCTCATAACATGAGTGGGCCTCATACAATCATCCAAGACCTGAGAGAAAAGACTACGGATCACAAAGGAAAATGAACATTGCCTCTG
The DNA here is from genome assembly GCA_907164525.1 of Lophiomys imhausi. NCBI lineage: Eukaryota > Metazoa > Chordata > Mammalia > Rodentia > Muridae > Lophiomys > Lophiomys imhausi. Next base: position 304,133 of record CAJQZJ010032904.1, read on the forward strand.
TGCCGCCTTGGGACTCAAACTCTTCTATCGGGCTCAGACTTCTGGGTTTCAGGCTTACCAAACCGCACCATCATATGAGTCAAATGCTTATAATTCTTTATCCCATTTATATATATAGTTCTATTGTTTCCATTTCTCTGGAGGATCTAACACTATCTGACACACATGGGGATGGGAAGCTTCAAATAGTCTCACTTTTCTTTTTGTTGTGTGTTAAAGCAGCCATTAGGGGATGGTAAGTTTCTGTAAGATGAGAAATAAACCACCTTCTGGTAGGGAAAATGAATAATGTGGAAGAACAAGGGAACTCCCACATCAGCAGTATAGCCACGGTTATTTCTATAAAATACATCTGGACACAGATAAAGCTATCTTGTGATCTGTGTCTGACCAAGTTACATTAACACTATCAGTATCAAGGGGATGGTCCCCTGCCACTAACCCAGGCACTTTAACATGTTTGTTCTCCAAGAGGAAAAATCTACCTCCTGGGTAAAGGTCTTCTTTATTGACACTTTCCCACTTTGATGTCACTCATCATGTACCATCAGTGTCATTTGGCATTTAAATGTCATTTCATACATTGTTCAGTGCAAAAATAACAGATAAGGCAGCATGAACATGAACATTGGCAAGGGTTAAGCTCACTTCTGCTGGATATTAGTGAGGCAGTTGGCACATCACTCCGTCTCTCTGTTCTTCATTCAATCCTGCCTACAATATTCAATCCATGATCCTGTTATGGAAGTTAAATTATAATGCTTTTTTCCAATTTTTTCGATATTTTTTCTTTTTTATGTTTATTTATTACTTCAGCTTACATCTCCATCATAGTACCCTCTTTCCACCCCTCCCAGTCCCGCCATCCTACCCTCTACCAGTTGCAGCCCTCCCTCCTTGTCCTACCCTATTCCCCCTCTCCCTGCTATATTCTTCTCCTTAAATGAGGGAAGCTTCCCATTAGTTTTTAACAGTGGTACCTAACAGTTGCTGATCACTTTAACTGTATGTGAGGTGTAGTTTACATTTCAGCAATAAATACCATTATTTATAGATTATTTTCTGTTTATGTAAATCAATGCTTTAACTGGATGTATGTATATGTATAATGTGTATGCCTTATTTTTATTACAATCTCTGTTTTGACTGCATGTACTGCATGTGTGTAAGCCTGGTTCTCTTGAAAGCCAAAAGAGGGTGTCATAGCCCTTGGAATTGGGTTAAAGATGGGGATGAGCAGATATTGGTGATGCAAACACACATATCTGTGTCCTCTATAATAGCAGTAAGTACTCTTAACTGGTTAGGCATCTCTCCAGCCCAGCAAATGCCATTGTTATCGCTATTCTACAGGCAAGGACTTTGAAATTCTGCTGTCAGTGTGACTTAGTCAAAATGCATGATCTCTTAAGATAAAAGCTAAGCCTAGCCACCGACATCAGGGTGCACTTCTCCTTATACAGTCACTATTCTGTGCTGTACCTTACCTAAGGTGAGTGAATGACTTATTCCATCAGTGAACATTCAATCAGACATCTCTGAAAGGAGTCTTTTCAAATCTTGTTAAAGATAATTTGCACATCATATAGATCAATGTACCCAGGAGCATGACTTTGTACACATTTCAAAATTTAATGGAGAATATAGAAGGTCCCCATTAGAAAGTTGTTCTGTTTAGTACTGAAGATTTGTCTATTGTCTGTTAAAATTACCTGATATCCTGAGGTTATATTATATTGTAAAGCTACTGGTATATACATACATTTATTATAGTAATTTTTCCACATACAGATCTATACAAAATCTGGTTGTTAAAATACACAACGTAATACCTAATACAAATAAAAGAATTCAAAAATTGTGTAGTGATGGGGGATTGTATGTAATTATTTTAAGTTACTTTTGCATTTCCCTTGTTGAAATGGATTTGGGAGGAGAATATGAAGTATTAGTAATCCAGTATATTGGAAAGAATTTTGACTCTAAATAGTTATGTTATTTGAAACTTTATCAGTGTGTCTGAACTTGGTGAATATCATCAACTACAGTTACATATAAAATATATGATAGAAGAATAATTTCTAAGTATCCTCAAAGCTCTGAACATTTAATTCATATACAAATTGTATTAAATGACAGTCTGACTAAAATTGCTGAGGATTTTGACTTACTATTTAGAAACCTGAAATAGGCTTTTATGCATACAAATCCTAGAATTTGTTAAAAAATAATGAATAAAGTTTGTTTTTATATTTCTTGAAGTTTTAGGGATTAAACCTCAGGCTTTCTATGCTAGGTAAGCACTCTATTATTTGGGACACAACCACAATTATCTTGAAATTGATTACAAGACATTTCAAAACCAATAAAAATGATTTTAGAATCAACTGATTTGAATTCAATACTAGATCCTCTAGTATAGAAAAGAAAATATTTTGGCATGTGTATGCTGGACTTATTTTATTTACCCATTTATCTATTTTGTCCTTGCAATAATGAGATTTGAATCCCAAGTTCTAAGAATGTTATATTTTTTTCATTTCATTTTAATAAACCAGATCTATCATAACATTGTGTATAATGTCATAATATTGAAGTTTAGGGATATAAACTTTTTTACATATTAAAATCTGGATACAAGAAATGTGCTTTCAGAATTACATTGCTAATTTAGTTTTGTGGAATATCTATTAACGTTCCTTCTTTAATTCAGTTTAGTGAAACAGCAGTAGAAAAGCAATGATGTATGGATGCCTGCTGATTGCATGACTGCCAAAATCAAAGGATCTTCTTCAATAATACAGTGACAACTCAGATTGGGATGTAAATGAAAATGTATATCATTAATGTATTTGCTGTGCTTTCAGGGGCGATATAAAACTCTGCCAACCCTCTCTGTGACACACATCTAACAACATAATGAGTTATAGTCCATATTAATGAAGGTTGGATGAGGTTAATATAAATAAAATACCCCCAATGAGTTCTGATTTAAAGGAACTAAGTTTTCTTTCTATCCTACCATGAACCAAGCAGTTCCCATCAACATGTTTTCAAAGGACCTCAGTAAAGGCATACATTGGCTTGTAAAGCAAAGCTGGGACAAGGATAGCACATTCCTTCAGAACTCAGAATTTCCATAAAATAAAACCAAACAAATATGAAAATTTTTTGTTAAGATCACCAAATACTCAAAGAACCATATTTCAGTGGGAATTAATGGGCATAATTAAACCACAAACATATAGTCTCAAGTCAATACATATAAACTAATATTACATAAGATGGGTATTATTAAAAATAACATATCAAAATGAGAAAATACAGATCATTTGAAAATTCCAAGATGGCAGCTATCAGAGCTAGCACAGTCTGAGTGATGGGAAAACCAACTAAGTCACTGTGGAGCTATACTGGCACTCTGCAGCTGTATGGGTTCACCTGTCAAAACCTATGGCTGGCCAAAAAGCTAAGCTGGGCACCTAAGCACATAAGTACCTTGATTGACCAGCCACAGGAACATAAGTCCTGCTTGCCATCTCTGGAAGACCTCTTGTTTTGAGCAAAGAAAACCCCAGATCACGGCTTCATCCACTAGACAAAGGCCACCCCAGCTTCCTGAGCCCCAGCTTTCACACAATCATTTCTGTGTCCATGAGAGGACCAGTGGGTCAACAGGTCAATGGAAGTGGTGAGATCAGTGGGAGATTCTTTCCCAGGGTTCCAACATGGAGGTCACCAGCATGCACCTTGCCTGATCAACGGGAGATTGAGTTTAGGTGCAAGGGAGCTGTCCTGAGCCTCAGCACTGTTGACAGAGGGATAGGGATTCTGTCTCTGTTACCCTCGAGTGCACTGCACCCTTAAGCCGGACACCCAGGCTGCTGCATGAGGGACTTGGACCCTGACTTAGTGGAGCAGTCCTGGGTAATTACTCAGCTGGTTGAGTAAATCAGGATGCCCTATGACACAGTGCTTGTGACTGAGAAGCACAGGCTGCATCTGTGATTCTCCACCAAATACAGGGGCAGACCACATCCATAGATAAGACACCCAGGGTTTGAGAACAGTTGGACTCAGTCCTGTGGATGCGAAGGAGAGATCCTGCTGGTTGTCTGCAGTACTGATGACTCTGAGGGTCTTACAACGAAGACCAGCCAGATCTCAGGTTCCTGCAGGTTGGAGAAACACACCCCATCCCAATCCCTGACCTGATATCAAAGTTGGGTCACTCCAGGAAGGGTGAACTTCAGGTAGCCCCCCTGAGATCCAGCCTCTAGCACAAGACCTTATCCTTCCATCATCTTGGAGGGCTATGAATCACCAAGATCGTACAGCCTCTTGACCAAAGTTCATTCCTTGGCACCAAGTTCAGTGGGAACCAGGAAAACTTAGTCAAGGACAAGCAGCCAGATGACTAAAGTGTATCAAAGTAACAAAATTGACAAAGCCAGGGAAATATGACAGCAACAAAATCCAGCTATCCTAGTACAATAAGTCCTGACCATCCTAATACAGCTGAAAAACAAGAAAATGATGACAAATCTATATTTATGAAAATGACAGAGGCCTTAAATGGTGAAAATAAATCCCTTAAAGAATTTAAGGAAATCACAATTCAACAGATGAAAGTAATGAAAAAAATCTATTCAAGAAACCAAGGAAAATACAAACAAAAAGGGGAAGGAAAGATATTTTAAAAGGGAAAGAAACACAGACAAAGATAATCAAGTGGGAGAATGAAATGAATAAAACGGTTCAAGATTTGCAATTGGGAATGGAAGCAGTATAGAAAACACAAGCAGAGACAATAATGGAGGAGGAAAACCTAGGAATGAGAACAGAAACTATAGACAGAAGCATCTCCAATAGGAAAAAAAAAAAAGATTTAAGACAGAATCTCAGGTGTGGAAGATTCAACCAAAGAAATCAATACAACAGTCAAAGAAAATGAGAAAAATAAAATATTCCTTACTCAAAACATCCAATAAATCAAGGACTCATTGAAACACAGAGCCTAAGAATTATAGGAATAGAAGAAAGAGAACACTTCTGACTCCAAGGACCAGAAAACATATTCAACAAACTCCTAGAAGGAAATTTCCCAAACCTAAAGAAAAAGAAGCCCATAAATGTTCAGGAAGCTTATAGAACACCAAATAGATTAGAACAGAAAAGAAATTCCTCCCAGCACATAATAATTGAAACATTAAATGTACAGAGCAAAGAAGGAATATTAAAAGATACAAGAGAAAAAGGACAAGTAACATATAGCTGCAGACACATCAGAATCACACCTGAATTCTCTTCAGGAACTCTGAAAGCCAGAAGGGCCTGGGCAGATATCTTGCAGGCCCTAAAAGATCACAGATATGAGCCCAGATTACTATACTCAGTAAAGATTTCAATCACCATAGATGGTGAAAACAAAATATCTCACAACAAAACCAAATTTAAACAATATCTATCCACAAACCCAGCACTACAATGATCCTAGAAGGAAAACTACAACCAGGAGAAGATGACTATAAACAAAATAACACAGAAAACAAATAACCACACTGCAGCAAAAACAAAAGAAAAAACCCAAGCACACTACAACTACCTTCATCAAAATAAAAGGAAATAACAGTCAAAGGTCATTAATAACTCTCAACATCAATGGTCCCAACTTCCCAATAAAAAGACAAAGGTTTACAGAATGGATTCCTAAAGAAGACCTATCATTCTACTGCATACAAGAAGCACACCTCATGAACAAAGATAGACTTTACTACAGAGTAAAGTAGTGGAAAAAGGTTTTTCAAGCAAATGGTCCCAGGAAGCAAGGTGGAGTAGCTATCATAATATCAAATAAAATAGACTTCCAAGCAAAATTAATCAAAAAAGATAGGGAAGGACACAACATACTCATAAAAGGAAAAATTCATCAAGAAGACATCTCAATACTGAACATCTTTGTCCCAAATACAAGGGCAACCACATTTGTGAAAGAAATATTACTAAAGCTTAAACCATACATTGATCCCCATGCATTAATAGTGGGATACTTCAAATACATTTCTCACACCAATGGACAGGTCATCGATACAGAAATATTAAAACTAGCAAGGGTCATGAACAAAATGGACCAAATAGATATCTACAGAACATGTCACCCAAACAAAAGGACTATAACTTCTCAGCACCTAACAGAACATTCTCCAAAACTGATCTTATAGTGAGTCACAAAGCAAGCCTCTACTGTACAAGAAAATTGAAATAACCCCTTGTGTCTAATCGGATCACCATGATTTAAATTGGACTTCAAAAATAACAGAAATAAAAAGTTTACACATTCATGGAAACTGAACAACTCTCTACTCAATGACCACTGGGTCAGGTAACAAATAAAGAAAAAAATCAAAGACTTCATAAAATTCAATGAAAATGAAGGCACAACATATGCAAAACTTATAGGATACAATTAAAAGAGTGCTAAGAGGAAAGTTCCTAGCACTAAGTACCTTCAAAAAGAAATTGGAGAGAGCTCATATTATCAATTTAACAGCACAAATGAAAGCTCTAGAAAAAAAGAAGCAAACACTCCCAAGAAGAGCAGACAGCAGGACCTGTCATCATCAAACTTGGGCCTGAAATCAATAAATTAGAGACAAAAAGAATACAATGAATCGACGAAACCAAGATCTGATTCTTTGAGAAAGTCAAATAAATGGACGAACCTTGGCCAAACTAACTTAAAAGAGGAGGGAAAATATCCAAATAAACAAAAGAAGAAATGAAAAGGGGAAATAACAACAGACATTGAGGAAATCTGAAGAATCATTAGGTATTACTTCAAAACTTATACTCCACAAAATTAGAAAACCTAAGTGAAATTGACAGTTTTCTTCACAAAATACAATACCCCTTCATGTTAAAAGTGTTGGAGATATCAGGCATATAAGAAGTGTACCTAAACATAATAAAGTCAATTATGCAGCAAGCCAGTAGCCAATATCAAGTTAAATGAAAAGAAACTTAAAGCATTTCCACTGAAACCAGAGACATGGCAAGGATGCCCATTTTCCCTATTTTTCAACATAGTACTAGAAGTCTAGCTAGAGCAATAAGATGACTAAAGAAGATCAAGGGGATGTAAATTGGAAAGGAAGAAGTCAAATTATCCCTATTCATTGATGATATGATAGTATACATAAATGACCCAAAAAATTCTACCAGAGAACTCCTATGGCTGATAAATACCTTCAGCAAGGAGGCTGGATACAAAATTAATTCAAAAAAAATCAGTAGCCCTTCTTCACACAAAAGATAAATGGGCTGAAAAAGAAATTAGGGGAAAACACCCTTCACAATAGCCACAAATAATATAAAATACCTGGGGGTAACTCTAATCATGCAAGTGAAAGACCTGTACAACAAGAACTTCAAGTTCCTGAAGAAAGAAATAGGAGAAGATATTAGAAGATGGAAAGATCCCCCATGCCCATAGATAGGTAGAATCGACATAATAAAAATTTCCATCCAACAGAAAGCAATATATTGATTCAACGCAATTCTTATCAAAATACCAACACAATTCTTTACAAACTTTGAAAGAATTACTCTCAACTGCATATGGAAAAAACTTGTTTTAACCTAGAATAGCTAAAACAATCCTGTACAATAAAAGAACCTCTGGAGGTATCACCATCCCTGATTTCAAGCTGTACTACAGAGCAATAGTAATAAAAACAGAATGTTTCTGGCATAGAAACAGACAGGTTGATCAATGGAATCAAATTGAAGACCCAGAAATAAACACACACACCTATGGTCACTTGATTTTTGACAAAGAAGCCAAAACCATACAATGAAAAAAGGACAGCATCTTCAACAAATTATGCTAGTCTAACTGGATGTCAACATGTAGCAGAACGCTAATTGATCCATATTTATCACCCTGCAAAAATATCTCAAGTCCAAGTGGATCAAAGACCTCAAAATAAAACAGGACACACTAAATCTAATAGAAGAGAAAGTAGGGGAAAGCCTTGAACTCATTAGCATAGGAGATAACTTCCTGAACAGAACACCCATAGCTCAGGCTCTAAGACCAAAAAGCAATAAAATGGACCTTATGAAACTGAAAATGTTCTGTAAAGTAAAGGAGACACTATCATTAGAATAAATGCCAGCCTACAGATTTGGAAAACACCTTCCACAACACCACTTCTGACAGAGGGTTAGTATTCAAAATATATAAAGAACTCAAGAAATTAAACTTCATGAAACCAAATCATCCAGTCAAACAAAGGGGTATAGAGCTAAACTGCAAATTCACAAAGGAGAAATCTCTAGTGACCTAGTGGCACTTGAAGAAATGCTTAAGATCCTTAGTTATCAGGAAAATGCAACTCAAAATGACTCTGAGATTCCATCTCATACCCATCAGACTTGCTAAGATCAAAAACTTATCAAGTCATTTGCTCATCAAATGACAGCACATGCTGGCAAGGATGTGAAGAGAGGGGGACACTGCTCCACTACTGGTGTGAGTGCAAACTTGTCAAACCACTTGGGAGATCAATCTGTCAACATCTCAGAAAATGGGAAGAGTTCTACCTCAAGTCCAAGCCATGCCACTCTTGGGGATATATACAAAAGATTCTTCATGAAACCACAAGGACATTGGCTCAACTATGTTCATAGCAACCTTATTAATAATGACAAGAAACTGGAAATAACCCCGATGTCCTTTAACCATTTAAGACAAAAATAGATTTTTTTTTTAAATGTGGTACACTTACACAGTGGAATACTACTTAGCTTTTGGAAACAAGGAAACCAATTGCAACCAAACGTATGGATCTAGAAAAGCTAACCCTAAGTGAGCTAACCCAGACCCACAAAGATACACATGGTTTATCCTCACTTATAATGGTATATTAGCCCTATAGTACAGGATAACCATTCTACAACCCACATATCTAAAGAGACAGGAACCTAGCATAACTCTGAGAAACTGCCCCTAGTAATGGATCAAAATAGATGCTGAGACACAGTCAAGCATTAGGTGAAGCTCTGAGAGTTATGTATAGGAGAGGGAGGAAGAACATAGAGATGTGGAATGGACAAGAATTCCACATGTCAACAGAACCAAACAACCTAGGACCCAAGAGGATTACAGACACTGAAACACTAACTGAAAAAACAAAAGGCATATATAGACTAGACGTAGACCCTGTTGACAGATATAGATGGGAAGCAACTTGGTCTTCATACAGATCCCTGTACAAGTAGAGTGAGGGGTATTACTCTGTCAAAACACTGTTGCTTGTTTTTGGAAATACTTAACTGGGCTACCATGCCAGGCCCCAGTGCGAAAAGAAACTCTTAGCCCTCATGTGACTATTGAACTGAGAGGGGTTGATTTGGTGGGGCTCACCTCATCCTAGAAGGAGGACAGAAACAAGGAGGAAAGGGTGAGAGGATGGGACTGGGAGGGATGGAGAGAGGGAGCTGCAAAGAAGATTTAACTTGAGTTTTTAAAAAAGAGAGAATCAAGATGTGGATAAAGAAATTTTTATAAAGTATAAAGTCTCAAAAATGAGATAAAAAATTCTTAAAGATTAAAAGTAAATGAGACAAATGACAAATTTAGTAGAGTTTAAGTAGAATTTAGAGAGCTAGGACAGATCTGGGAATCTCTGAGAATCCAGCCAGGAGAAAAGGAAAGATAAATTGGTCCCATCATTGGCACTGTACTCTCAAGGAAGGTGTAGGTAAATAGCACGAATTAATAAAATACTCTTGATGAGCTTTTGACAGTTGAATGCTAGTACTTGAAGTTTTTAACGGTCAAGTAAATTGTATGAGTGAAGTACAAGTCATTGGTAAGATAATAAAAAAAGAATATATAACTTACATAGGGTTAAAATAAGTTGACTAAGCACACGGATACACAGCCAGTTCTAAAAAGCACTTCTGTTTCTTTAGTCACTTTTTCTAGGGATCTGTTGACATTTCACAACAATTCCTTTTAACATCAGTAACAAAAGAGGCATGCTCAGTGTCAAGATTACTCTTGTTTTTAATTGCATTTTCATGAAATGTCCTAGGCTGTGCAATAAAATAAGGATGTACATTTTCTAAATATTAGAGAATGAGTATCTGGAGGTTTATTTATAAGTTATGTTATGACTGTAAATATTAAAACATTATGGAATATAGAGGTAAATTATTAAATATCATGAAGTTAACTATGTTGCAATACATAAAATCAGTACCCAAAGCTCCATGGCATGACAAAGAAAACTTACTGTGCTTTTTACATACATTTACATAGGCTACAAAAACATATTGTCATAAATTTGTCGGCCACAACCATCGAAGTTTCCTTTCTTAGAATTCTACTCTTCGTAAACCTGAAATCAAGAAAACTTTTTTTGAAGGTTCTAGGCGTGTTTTTCCTTGAAAAACTTCTTTTGTGGTAGCTCCACATGCCTCTTAGCTTCATCATCATCATCATCATCATCATCATCATCATCATCATCATCATCATCCGATCTGTGTTTGTGAGCTCATTTCTGTTTCCTCGTACTTCCCTTGTACATGTGGCACTCATACAAATCATTTGTCGTCACACTTAGGTCTAACAGGAAAGATGAGAGTGACCCTTCATCGTAATATCCTTAATCACATTTCCAGTATCTCCTGAGATTTACAAACCTACCAGTTTCTTCTAGTTAAAATGCATATATAGGATCTGAGCACCACTGCAGTGTCCTTATCTGAAAATGTATCTACAACCTATAATGTGAACCACAAAAGAGAGAGGTTAAAGGATCATAATCACATTGTTTTTCTTTCTTATACATCTTAGTTATTAAGCTAGTAAGTTAGGCATTTTTGTGACTAGATTTGTTTGGGTATGTTAAAGGTGATGGGAAACAGAAAGTCCAGTAATTCTTAGTTGTTATATTGTTTACATTTCTCCTTGTCATCATAAAATGCATGACCAAAACAAACGAAAGCATGCGGGGTTTACCTTAGTCCATGGTTGAAGGATACTCAGTCTATTGTGGCAGCGAAGGCTTATCAGCCAGAGTAGGACATATCTGAACACACTTGAAAAGTAGCAGACAGAGAAGTGAACGCTGGTGCTCACTTTCTCCCTTTTCCCCTTTCACTTTTAATCCTGGGACCTCAGACTTATGACTAATATATTAAGCCTAGGTTTTTCATCCTCAGTTATCCTCTATTGGAACAGCCTCTCACTACACCCACAGTGTATTGTCCACTCAAGTCAGGAATTTGCCCAAGTATCTCAATGCCTCTCACCAATATTTTCGGCCTACTTATGCTTCCTGCTCCCATTTGTTTTCACTCACAGAGTCATGATCTCTCATTCAGTAGAGCAACATATTAAGATAGTGCAAGCAAGGCCATATGGTTTTTGTAGATCACTTTCTAGCTTTCATCCCAATCCAGGGTGACCATGCTGCAAATATTGAAATACAAATGGAAAACTCTAAGTGTAGAAAGCCAGTTTCCTCTGTGATCAAAGGCAAGGCCTCTGTTGCTTGCTGATTCTTGCTGCTCATAGAACGGGCATGAAAAGGCAACACAGGCATTGTGTCTTCTTGTTAGATGTGTTCAGAGTGAAAAGTATAAGATCCATAGGGCCATAAGAAGAAATGGTAAAGTGCTGTTGTCCTAAGGGTGTGTGTGTGTGTGTGTGTGTGTGTGTGTGTGTTTTGAATGTTTCTTCTGATTCTGGGTTTTGTTTAATATGCAATGAAAGCAGCATCATGATCAGTGCTATAAACATTATTTCACACTATGAAATAAGAGGAAACACATTTTCTGCTACAACAAGGGAACTGTGAGATTATATAGAGTTTGTCTTTGTATTTCCTATTCCCCTTTGAATATTTGAATGATATTGATTGTGCTTTTATTATGGGCAAAATCTAAATCTTATAGGCATTAAGGTTTTATTCTTTGTTTTTTATTCCTTCCTTCCTTTCTGTATTTCTGACTTACACCACTGTTTAGTCTACACATGCTTTTTTGATACATGAGACAATGCTTGAAGCTGTCATATTATCATATCTACCTGACAGATTCTCCTGGCAAATAACAATGTTGACAGAAACAATTGACACACAACATCTAAAATATAAACCTCTCTTCAGATTATTGACTTATGCTTCTGAGAAGAACAGCCTTCAGTAGTGCTGACAATCACACCTTGCTCTTTCAAAAGTGCATGTTTAAATGCCAAGATGTACTTAAACACAAAATTTGTGGGGATATGTGCTGTTGAAAGTTAGTTTGAATCTCACCATTCACAGAGAATTGTACCTGATTAATACCTTGCATTTAGGGTTTTTGTTGTTTGTTTGTTTGTTTGTTTTTTGGCATATTAAGTCAATTAAAAATACATAAAATATTTTGTCAATTGGTGACTTTGTGTATTTAAAAATTACCACAGAATTTATGGACTGCTTAGCCATAATGCCATCTTAAAACATATTGTGGGCTAAATAACATTATTGTTAAATAATCATGACTCACATTAAAACAAACCAGTTCACATAAAGAGGAATCATACTTCAAATCAGAAATGTCTAAGCACCCGTGGAAATAAGACTGACACTTTGCACTCAACTGTTGCTTATGTGTACTCAATGTATTGTGACCTCCATTAGCAATTTCTAGAATGTTTCAAATGAAGTCTAAAAAGCAATAACTTTTCTACAAATGTATATATGATTAAATTACTGTGCTAAATGTCAAATTATTTCCAGGTAACCATATCCATGCATAAATATAAAATTGGAAATGCATTTTCAATATATCAGATCATTTCTCAGTTTATGATCTTTGAATTATTCCGTGAAATTTTGGCTAAATAATCTATGACTAGGTACTTTTGTAACTTAGTTAAAAAGGATCTAACTAATAGCAAATTGCCCTTTTATCTCATTTGTATTTAAAATTCTTCTCTTTGGAAAATATTCCTACAGTGAAAAATTGTACAATGTACTATGACAACAAAACTGATATTCAACGATGAATATGGATGCATACATATATGCATATTTGTTGTTAAATAAATTCTATACCTCTGGCTTAAGTTGTGGAACATTTGCATTACCATTCTATGTTCAGTAACTCAGTCCTTATTTGTATGTTTACAAACACACACATACACAGATGTTAAAATGATTATCACCAACTGGATAGTGTTGTGTCTCCTCTGTTAATTATGATTTAGTTTATCACTGTATGAAACAAGATCAGGGATCTATAATAATGTAATGGGCAAATGGAAACTGAATGAGAGTGCACACACACACACACACACACACATGTTAAAATGATTATCACCAACTGGATAGTGTTGTGTCTCCTCTGTTAATTGTGATTTAGTTTATCACTGAATTGAACAAGATCAAGGATCTATATATAATGTAATGGGCAAATGGAAACTGAGTGTGAGTGCACACACATACACACACACACACACACACACATGCACAAATACATTCATGCACGCATGCACTCATGCATACACAGAGCAAACAGAAAGGACATTTGGAAGTCCCAAAATTCAGGTCCTTTAAAAATAATGTGATGTCTACCCTTCTCCACTCCATTTTTTCTTACCTTTCAACCTCCTAACACTAGATAAGTGAGAAAAAAGGATAGAGAAGAAAGAAAAGAGATCTCTGAATAAAATTAGGGGTTGAAAAGGGTGCATTTTCATTAGGCAACTTCTTGTTGATTTGGGGAATAGAGTTCCTTAGGGGCAAGTTTGCCTTCAGGATACCCAATTTCTTCTTGTTGTTTCTTTGTGCACATGACCACTTAAACCATGACCAACAGCAGCCAACAACCAACCAATAACTCACCAACAACCCACCCTGCCTGTCAGGGCCCTAGCATTTCTATACTCTCTGAAATGTCCCTAGAATTCCAATCATTACACAATTGCAGAAACTATCTGTAGCTGGCAAAATAATGTCCCTATCAGAACACTAGGCAAACCATAGTCAGCTGTTACAAACCATCCCCATATCCCCACACCTGTGAGTAAAATGAAATCATATTCTTATAATATTTCTGTGTTTTTAAAGAAACTAAAATTCCAAAATTCTCACTACAATGTGATACTGATTGTAGCACTGCACACATAAATCCATTACAAATTCTTCAGACTAAAATGACAGTTTAAGGAACAACTTCATCCAGAATTCAAGTTTCATCTTTGAAGCTTACTTATGTCTGCAAAAGAAGAGCCTTGATTCAGTATTGAGCCTAAATTGTGTTCTCTTTCCTGTAATTTGGCCACAAGAATATTTTCTAAACAATTAATATATTAAACGTGTATCTTGTTTGAAAACAACTCAAAGAGAAGAATTCATAGAAAGTTAGTGCCCTTTTGGAAAGATATTTAAGAGTAATTCGATGAAAATCATTAGAAAATCAATTGATGTTTAATACTTATTAGAAGTTATTTGCATATATTATATATTACCTATATATTATTATCTCTTTCTAAAGCAATTAAATGCCAAGCATTGATTTAAAATAGTCATTAAAATTATATTCATAAACAAGGGTCAATACCATTGTGGCCAACTATAATCTTAATTTTGTATCAATATACAAAGATCAATACCGATGTAATCCAATACAATCTTATTTTTGCACAATAAACAATGGTCAATACCACTTTAGCCAAATAAACTACTAATTTTGTATCAATATACAAAGGTATAAGGGCATATTCAATAATCTGCCCCTTCTTCTTGGACCTTCCTGTGCTATGTCTATATCTCATTTTTCTCAAGCCTATGCACTCCTACATAGGAGAGGAAGAAGGATACAGAAAAGGAAAAGTGGGAAGTCCCTGGGGCTAACCTCCAAAACCCATTAAACAGGACCATTTATCAGCTTGTAATCTCTTCCCCTAAATATCGGAGTTTTCAGTTATCCTTCAAATAACCAAAAAGAAGGGCAGAGAAACACCTTCCCCACCCTCTGGGCATGGGACATCGCTCTCTTAAAGTGGCTTCCTGCTGATTTGGGTTGTAGTAGACCTGTTTGGGGCCCGAACCCAAATGGAAAAAATGGTTAAAAATGTTAGTACAATCCTTTTATTTTCAGTCCTTCTGTTCTCAGCTGTTTAGATGACCTAAGGGGTTTGTAGGGAGAAGCTGATCTTGCAGGCTTCACTGAGGTTCCTGCAGGGGCATTGTGTAGAGCTGAATGGTCCCAGTGACATTGGATTACCATGGTAGTTGCAGGCCCCCGATGGAGACAGCTATTGAGGAAGTCTGCCAGGCAGAATCAACTGGGTCACTAGTCCTCCTTGGTGCCTGATTCTGCTCTCTGCTGAGGTTTCCGCTGTCCAGCCGTCCCCGGGCTCCCCTAATGGATGCTTCGATTCTCCTGGAAAGATAAGAACAGAGCCCTGCCCCAATCCCAACCCTGGGACAATTGCTCTCTTTTTTTTTGGGGGGGGGGGGGCTAGGTAGTACTTCTGAAGCAAATTTGGCCTTCCGACAACAAACCAAGCGTTATCTTTCAATCCGCAGTCATTGGTATGTCCTTTCTTAGTTTTGGAAGCTGCAGGCCCTGCACTTCCTATATAAGCAGATATATTTATCCCTCTCAGGTCTCTGAGGTGGTTGAAGAATAGACAGCTAGAGTCTCATAGTTAAATTTTGAGTTGTTTAGGAATCAAGAGGGTGTTATAGATCTAAGAAGATACTCTTAAAAGTGTGTTGCAAGTTAGTATGAATGTTGAGTCAGATATAGACCTTTAAACTCATGGAGTTGGTTAGATAGTAGAATGTTAAAGTCAGGGGTCAAATATGTATAAACTGGACATTGGGAAGGTATACTGGGCCATTTAACTCTCATAAATGTGGCATATTTATATCTATTGTTTTGTATAATACTTACTGTTATAAGAGAAGGAACCATCTGTTGGACTGAAAGGGGAAACTTCTGGGGGGAAGAGGGTGGAAGGGCGGGATAGGAAGGGGGAATAGGGAGGGGTTTGTGACTGAGATGTAACTTGACGAAAAAAAATAAAGTATTTAAAAAAATTATATTCATAATAGCCCAACATGCTCCATGCAAAGAGTCTTTTTTTTTTTTAGTTCTTTTTGCAGGTTGATTAGTTTTAAATGTTTCCTGCTAGGGAAGATGTGATTCCAGCCTAAGGCTATCCAGCTAGCTGTAGTATAACCTAAGCTTTACCTGATCTCATTATTTCATATGACTGTGGAGGTCTGGTCAAGCATCCTGTAGATACAATTGCCTCGTCTTTGTGTTAGACTGGAGATTTGCCAGCACTCTTTAGTTGTACAGGCATGCTAAATCAAACCTGGATCAAAGGGAAAGTTTACACTTTCTTTCATATAAAATCAATATTGTTGATCTTCTCAATTTAACAGTTCTTGCCTCTTATATAATCTATAAATCACATTGCAACTGTTCTCACATCCCTGGTCAGTAAGGAGTCAGAAGAGAGAAGATAAAGGCTTCCATCTGCTGAGCCCTGTTTTATGCCATTTGGCAGAATGGATGTTTGATGGTTTCAAGTAAGAAGATATGAAAAAGAATTTCCAAAGCAGTGATTTAGCATGGATTAGAATGAGGTTAAAGATCAAAAGCGCACAGTATTTATTAAGTCTTTTTAATCAGAATCCAAAAAGAATTCCATTAAATGTAATGCCAGGGAATCCAACTAAGGAAATATCTAACTGGGCTTCACTTCACAAAATCACAGTTGACTTGAAATAGGTAAGAAGTATCTGCATACCTTTGCCATCTGACTTGGAGACTCAATCTAGTCCCTTCATTACAACTGTCAATTATAGATAGCATTGATGATTTATCAGAGAGCTGTCTCTGTCCTCACTCAGTGTCCTTAAATAGTATGTTTTATTTAATATTGATCATATAATTCATTCCAACAATTTACACAGATGTCAACTAATGTTTGTACATAACACATGGGGAATTCTGATACAACTTACATTAAATAAAAATTCATTTAAGTCTTACATCTATTTAAATGCATAAAACTAGCTTAAAATCTGTTATACTTATACAAATCTAGTTCACATTATTTTTATGTGATTCAGACTTCTGTTACTGAAGTAAAGTGCTTTGTCAAAGAAGTACATAGTGTTGATATATTTTAACTGGATAATATTTATTCTGTTCATGGAATAAACAAATTAGAACAATGATCTATTCTTAAAATAATTCACATTTCTATTGATTGATGTTTACTTAACATTCAGCAAGTTTTAACTGTGTGACTATACAGAGATCACATGTCCCTCACTATCAATTCTTGGGCTCTTGGTTTAAATGGATGGTCTAGGTTCCCCTCTATAAGCTCAACAGAAAGAACACAAAGCCTCCATTTGCACAAGCGGGTGGGAAAAGAAGAAGGTACTGAGTGTCATGATGCTTTTGAAGGGTTTTATACACAAGAATTATAACCATAAGGTGGAGGAAGACATAGAAAACAAAGTATAACAGGACATGTTCCTGGTGTCATGCTAATTGTATAATCAGAGAGCACATAAGAGAAATTCTTTCTGCAGCCATGAAAGACTTTGCTACACACTCAAAACTGGGACATCAACCTGCCTCCCAAATGCAGATCAGAATACCCAAATAGAAGTATTAAAGAAACTAGTGGTGACCTACACACCCTCACTGGCTACTACTGAGATGGGGTGACTGTATACTTGGATATTCCTTCTTCAGTGATCAGAAATCCACAGCCTCTGCCATTGGATTTCTTTTCTGCTGATAAAAATTCCATCTGTCTGATCTCTGTTTAGCAGTATGCTACTTAGAGAAACTTTTTCTTTGCTAGTGAGTACCAGTTTTATAACCAACCCCTTTACTGATCTCTGCCTTGGTCACAAACTAGTGCATCTGCCTACCATCAGCATTTCTACTTCAAGATAAAAATAATACTCCAGACATAACATAAATAGGTAAATATGCCATTATTCCCTTCTGCTTGGTAAATTTATTAGCCTTAAATATATACAAGGATATATTAAGAAAATAAACTATCACTATATATACTCATAAACCCCACCACTATATATACTCGTGTATATTTTAATCACTCTTCTATAATATTGTGTATGTCAAAAAATGACCTCTGTGTCAAAAGGCAGTTCTCTGAATTTCTCCACAGTGTTCAACTGATTTATATGACCCTCAAGCACATACAAGACTGCCTTAATTATAGTTAGTGGCTTTATAATCAGCCTTGCTCTCCAGTAGAACAGATCATTCTTGACTGTTATTAACTTTTTATTAAACACAAATTTTAGAATTACATTGAGTTCTGTACACACACACACACACACACACACACACACACACACACACACACACATCTGTTGGGCCTTACATTAGCACTGTAATATATCTGGCAATCAAAGTGGTATGAGTGATATATCTGGTTTCAATTTTTATTTTTTTTTTAAATCCAAGAGCATGACATTTTATTCACTTTGTTTTGGTGTAACATCACTAAAACATTTGAGATACTTCTTATACATCATTTGTTATAAAGACCTTAAGTAGTTGATTACTCCTATACTACTTAATATTATTTTATAATATGATATCATTGTTGTACTCTAGGATACATACATTTACCTTTTAGTTCATTCTCTTACCAGGCATGCTTATTAATTCTAAAAGTTTATCTTGTTTCTGAGCTTTCGCAAAGGCATGAATTGTACAATACACAATGAGGCTGATATTTTCCATACAGATACTTGTAAAAGCAGTGAGTGTGTGTGTGTGTGTGTGTGTGTGTGTGTGTGTGTGTGTGTGTACACTGACATTCAGTGGAACTTTGCTAGTTTTTACTTTTATATTCAAATGCATACTGACTTTGACTAAATTGCTTAGATTTCCTGTTTCCATTTGATTATTGGTTGACTGGAGGTGAATGCAAGATCCCAAACTACTGTTTCTGCAGTAATTGGCTTTCCCGTGCTTCATTCCTCTATTTTGATTTATGATACAGGATTGGACTTAACGAGTATCCTAATCCAAGTTGATATTTTCTACAGAGCATTGATTATATCTACAAAGACTTTTTCCACAGGTAATATCCAGAGCAGAAGATGTTAAGACTTGAATATACAAATGTTTTATAGGGACAGTATATAAGTATAACATTTTATACATGACACTTTTAAAATATATTTAGGCACTGAACACAAAGCATCAAGCTTCTGTCCTAAAAATTATCTAACAAGGATGAAATTATTTGATATACTGATAATCACAAAATTATTTATAAGTACAATCAACTATTCAGTTCAATTATATTTCTGTAAAATCAGTATTTGAATGTATTATAAATTCATTTAACTGTTAACTCAAGAAATCCAAAAGTTGGCTTTTACTCCATTTTTAATGAAGAATTTCTGTAGCCATCTTTATGTGAAATGACATAGAAACACAGAAGGTATTTTTTAATACTTGGAATATAAGGTTTGGTTTTATTCAGCCTTATTTCATTTTATGAAGTCCAAGTATATACATATATATGATTCTGTATTTTTCAGCTGTTATATGTCATTCTTTTTTTATTTTTGCTTATTTTTAATTTTGTGTTTCATTTGTTTTTCCTTTAATATTAACATCAGTTTTGTAGAAATTCCCTTGAGAACGTTGGAAGGTCACTGGAATTTAAATTTACTTTTTTAAAAAGTATTTTATTTCTTCAAGTTACATCTCAATCACAATCCCCTCCCTACTCCCCCCTCCGGTCCCACCCTCCCACCCTCTTCCCCCTCAAGCCCCCATCTGCTTCCTTTTTTTAAGTTTAAGGTATATATTTTTCTCCCCAACAGGTCCCCCTTTCAGTCCAACAAATGGCTCTTTCTCTTATAACAACAAATACAATACAAAACAACAAAAATGATTAGGCTACAATTATGAAAATTATAAGGCATAACATACATTCCCTAAGTCCAGTCCATACGTATTTCACAACTGACTTTAACATTCTACTATACATCCATCTCCATGAGTTTAAAGTTTCCACCAGTAGGATTTACTGAAGGAATTTACTTTCTTATTCCCATTATAAATTGAGTGCTATAATGTTCCTGAAAATCTCTACATAGCTCTCCTGAGAAAATATACTGTCTATAAAATCAATTATAATAATGACAAATGGCCAATTCATTTCAATGCTTTATATTTTGTCATGTGATTATTTCCTACAATTGCTAAACAATTCTATGGTAAATATGGTTAACATTTATTGGTGAAAATTTCTCTCTTTTAAGAAACAACAATTTGCTTTGACCAATCAAATCATTTGTACTTACACAAAAGTGGTATTTTTTCAAATAACAGCAAATGCAAATTAGTTGAAGATGTACAAACGATGATTACAAAGAGAACAAAAGTTATAAGGAAATGACAAAAAAAGTAATAGAATGATCAAGGCATATTTTAGCAAAGCCAGAATTCAGAATATGTCTTTCTCAACCTGGGTCCACCTTCTACCTTCTCATTCTGGCCTTTAACTCTTCAGGTAATACATGAATGTGTTCAATTGGTTTCAACAGGCCCTTAGAAACCTATGTGAATAACCTATCAAAGGGAGACACTTTGATCAAAGGGTTCTAGACTATTAGCATGTTCAGTTGGCATTTACTTTACCTTACAAGTATTGACATGACTAGAATGAAATTATATCAGTAAAGTGTCCAAAATTTTCAATGATTTCCCAATTTATAATAATGTTCATAAATTTTATCATGGCCATATTATTCTTAACATAATATAGTAGTCACAGGAAAAAAAATCAAAATTGAATATAGATATTTTCATTGCAGTTTTAGCATCCTTGATCCAAAAATCTAAAACAAGATTGCTTCATATTTCATAAACTGTTGAGTATACTTGACGTTATATGTCACAATCAAATGCATGTAAACTACAATTAGTTCATAGTGTGACTTGACTCTATTTGGATGAAGTGTATTTCACCCTTTTTTATGAGCTTGGGCCCATCTTCAAACAATATCAACATGAACATGGAAATATTCTGTAATTCCACTTCAAAAATACGATAATCTGAATCTCTACACATCCTAAGCTTTCCAGACAATGCAAACTCAACTGGTATTTAGAGTCATCCTCTTATTTAGTTGATGTTGGACATTTATGATTCTTAATATGGTTTGATTCAGTAGAGACAAGTAGATGTTGTTGTCCTACACCTAATCTTATTTGTGGAGTATTGATATTTCACTTCAAGTTCTGAAAACATAATATATAAAAAAATTATTCAAACATAATTAGTAATAAGAGACATTTCTTAAAAATATTTTATAAATGTAGCATCATTGAAAAGCATCTTACTTTGAAAAGCTCTGAGTGAAAAATGAAAAAAAATGAAATTCAATTGATCTGTCCCTATGAAAAATCCCCTATAACATTTAGTGATTACTATATTAACATTTAGTTTGATATCCATACATATAATCGAACCTATTAAATATTTTGCTAGTTTTCAGTATAGTGGAATAATTAAAAAACTTGGCAATTATGGCTAATTTACACTCCAATTTTAAATATGACAGGAAACAAAGATATAAAATAATTTCTTGAATTTTCATTTATGTTATATATTCAGAATTCTGACATACTTATAGATACTCTAATTACATTAAGGTGTAGAGACAGAAATAATTTAAAAATCATGATAGGTTAGGGAATTCATGAGTTTAATTATAATAGGTGTCTTGAAAGATGTTGCTAGTGAATTATACCTACATTACTCACATCTGATAGAGTTTTTGAGCATGACATATGGAATGTGACATTTTCCATGTGAATCAATCCTTAAAGTTTTTCCATTTTTATTGAACTATGAGACTGTTTGAAGTACTACCACACAGGGAAAAAAATCTATCAAATTAAAATGATTCCGGGAATTACAAATGTCAATATTCAACCTAATCACAACACAAGTGATAACAATTTACTAACATACTGTGAGATGTCTACATTTTGTGAAAAGAGAAAACATTAAACACTTTGCTAAAGTTCATGTAAGTAAGATATCTATAAAATGAATTACGAAAAAAATAGAGAAGAAAAAGTCTACTTACCAAGGAAGTTTCTTCACAGGTCAAATTTTAACTACCAAGGAAAGGGTGATGAATTTGGTTTGGGCTCATTTGACATTTAGAAACATGTTCAATTTAAAGTATTAAGACCATTTTACTTTTCTTGACAGTTGTATTTTGCATGTAGATTGTTGCATAGATTCAATTTACAAGTCTTTACACTCTAAGTCTTTTTTGAAGAAAATAGGACTGAGACAGACTTCATCAGCAAGTTGTTCCAAGTCCTATCTATTGCCATCAAAGGGGCTAGATCAGTAGTTATATCACACGGGAAAGATTTTTGAGAGAGAACAGACATTGCCAAAGTGAGAAGATATTACTGTCTCAGCAATTGGCTGGGCCATTTTGCTTGAGAAAAGGAATCTGTTGTGGCCCTAATGTGTCTAATCAGATAGAGAGTTTTCCAAAATGAAAATACCCAAGCCACATCCTAAAAGCATTTGTAGATTTACTTTGAACAAGGATTTTCCCAGTTTCCCCCCTTCTAATCCATGAATGCATCAAGATACAGACCACTAGTTTAAGAATTCTCAAAAGAGAAGTCCTCCATTGACTTTGATGGTCAACTACTTTTATTTTATGGCCCTAGCAGCTTTGATTTATCTTGCTTCCAGTGTTGAAGTAAAAACTAGGTATTTTTGGAATCCTATTTACCAAAATATCTTCATTTTCAGTCACTGTTTCATATATTCTGTGATACATGGACTTTGGTATTTTGAATGTTCTGAGCTGTTAGTAGATACTAAATAACATTGCAAAGTTTCCAAATACTTACTTTCATGTAAAGATGGAAAAAACAGTTTTACCTAAGGATTATATATTAGCATCACAAGACACTATTTCCACCACTTCTTATAACTCAACTTCAGACCAGCATTTCATAAGCCCTTGTTCACTTAGGATATACACAAGTCCATTAGAATTCCAAGATTTGCACATGTAATTTCCATTGAATTTTTTTGGATCCTTAACCCTTGGGGTAGTCTCTGACCCACAATAACTTCTCTATTAACTTAATATAGTATCTGACCCATGATTTCCCCATTAATATTTGTTAAATTACTCTGACCAAAAAAAAAATCAAAGTTGAGTGTATGGAGGGTGATAACAAATTAACAGAATATTTGGCAGTTGCTGAGAGAGGAGTCAAAGGAGAAATTCTAGGAAATAAATAAAATACAAAAAGAGTTCTTCAGAATAGACAGGCCACAGACTCATTTTGTATTGCTCTTCTGTTTGTGCTAACACAATGAAAGGTGGATAGGATGTGTAATGTAAACTTGGTCCAGGACCATTCTTCCTGATATCTATGCATTGTTGACAACTATATATTCTTGTTGCTTTTGCTGTTGCTGTTTAATTTTTTTTCGATGATTTATGAAGTCTGGAAAGTAGAAACAAAAAATATGTTTTCAGAATTGATTTAAATGAGCCTCCTGTTTGCTGTGTTTTGGTATTTTTTATGTTGGTCACACACACATAATTATGTACAGAAATGAGAATTAATTTCACTTAATCTTTAATATTTGTATTGTATTTAGTCAACAAAGAAATAAAATGAACCTTTGATTTGATATGTATTTGGGACAGTGGATTGGAAACAAAAACTATTCCAACCTCAAAGTGATGTCAGCTTTAAGTATCCCTATTTCTGACTAGAAGAGTCACAGTTTGCTTTCATAAAAGTTAGTTATTGGCTTATAAAATCTAAAGGGATAGATTCTCATTACTTTTAGCTTTGTGCACAAAAGTAAGTTAATTACCACAGAATAGCCTGAAATTTGCATTAAACCCAACTTAAGACTTGGATAATCTTCAGGTTTCTTAATTGAAAATTAATGGCTTTCTCTTAAAACCCATGCAAAAGTCAACTCAGTAGAGCCCGATTCTTTTAAACTTGCTGGTCCTTCCTTCGATGTTCGCATTAGCAACGGCTGTCTGCTTTCAAGTCTCTAAACGAATCCAGGTCATATTTTGAAAATGAAGACTAGTACAGCTCAGAATTTATATTGGATCCTGGTTGACCATTAATAGACTTCAGAAAAAAAAAAGGAATAACTAAGATGGCTATGACTAAACTTTTTGTTTCTTTGTTTTTCTACTTACTTTTTTATGTATGGATTATTTTCACCGGGGCTGCTTTGGGACTGTTGTTTTATAAGGAATCTTTTTAATTAATTAAGTTTATTCTTGGATAACTTTACAGACACACACACAGAGGCACAATGCATTCTGATTATTTCTTCCCCCTCATGCTCTCTTCTGTCCTCAGCATCTTCATCAAGCACCTTTCTCCTTACAAGTCTCTTTCACATATTCAAAACTTTGATTTTGTTTTGTAGCCATTTGTTTAACCAGGGCGCTTGCATGACTACTGCCTTGGTGTTGTCAATTAGTGGCTGATGTGGTTACCAGTGAATACACAAATTGATGAATGACTCCCTCTCCCTGAGTAAAGAGTTTGTCAATGAGGAATATGATCTCTTGAGTCTCTCCTCTACATATGCCTACCTGGGAACTGGCTTTTTTTTTTTTTTTTTTTTGAACTCTCAGAGCAGGCATCCGTAGCTGGTAAAGATTTATGATTGCAATGGCTGTGTCTTGCCTAAAAGTTGACAATTCACAGCATTTATGTATATACTCTGACTCTTAAATTATTTCTGTACCCTCTTCCACAATGTTCCCTGAACCTTATATGAGTTCTTCAAATGACTTGTATGGGGATGAACACTCTTCAGTCACTTGTTCTAAGGAACGTGTGCAGTCATAACTGCATTCACATGATCACTTGAAAGTGATTTATTGGCTTATGGATGAGCATAGCACATTTATTTGTTGTGTGAAGAAGGGCTTCTGTTTTTTTTTTTAAATTAATTTTGTATCCAGCCACCTTGCTGAAGGTGTTTATCAGCTGGTGGAATTTTTGGGGTAGTTTATGTATACTATCATATCGTCTGCAAATAGGGATAATTTGACTTCTTCGTTTCCAATTTGTATCCCCTTGATCTCTTTTAGTTGTCTTATTGCTCTAGCAAGAACTTCAAGTACTATGTTGAAGAGATATGACGAAAGTGGACATCCTTGTCTTGTTCCTGAGTTTAGAGTAAATGCTTCAAGTTTCCATTTAATTTGATGTTGGCTACAGGTTTGCTGTATATCGCCTCTATTATTTCTAGGGATGGTCCTTGTATGCCCGTTCTCTCCAGGACTTTTAGCCTGAAGGGGTGTTGGATTTTGTCAAATGCTTTTTCAGCATCTAGCGAGATTATCATATGTTTTTTTTTCCTTCAACTTGTTTATATGGTGAATTACATTGATGGATTTTCATATGTTGAACCATCCCTGGATTCCTGCGATGAACCCTACTTGATCATGGTGTATGATACTTTTGATGTGTTCTTGGATTCAGTTTGCCAGTATTTTAAGTATTTTTGTATCTATGTTCATGAGGGAGATTGGTCTGAAGTTCTCTTTCTTTGTTGGGTCTTTGTGTGATTTAGGAATCAGGGTGACTGTGGCTTCATAGAATGAGTTTGGCAATGTTCTTTCTGATTCTATTTTGTGAAAGAGTTTGAAGAGTTTTGGTATTAGCTCTTCTTTGAAGGTCTGGTAGATTTCTGTGCTGAAACCATGTGGCCCTGGGCTTTTTTAGGTTGGGAGATTTTTAATGACTGTTTCTATTTCCTTAGGGGTTATAGGGCTGTTTAATCTGTTAACCTGATCTTGATTTAGCTTCAGTAGGTGGACTCTATCAAGAAAATTGTCCATTTCACTTAGGTTTTCAAATTTGGTGGAGTATAGGTTTTTAAAGTAGGACCTAAAGATTCTCTGGATTTCCTCAGTGTCTGTTGTTATTTCTCCCTTTTTATTTCTGATTTTGTTCATTTGTTTTTTTTTTTTTTTTTCCTCTGCCTTTTAGCTTATTTGGCTAAGGGTTTGTCTGTTTTGGTGATTTTCTCAAAGAACCAACTCTTCATTTCATTGATTCTTTGTATGGTTCTTTTTGTTTCTAATTTGTTGATTTCAGCCCTAAGTTTGATGATCTCCTGCCTTCTGCTCCTCTTGGGAGTGTTTGCTTCTTTTTTTTTTTTTCCCAATTCATTCAGTTTAGTTGTTAATTCACTAATATGAGCCGTCACAATTTTCTTTTTGAAGGCACTTAGTGCTATGAACTTTCTTCGTAGCACAGCTTTCATTGTGTCGCATAGGTTTGGGTGTATTGTACTGTCATTTTTGTGGGAGTGCAGGCTTGTGCAACCACTATGGAGGTCAGTCGGGCGATATCTTAGAAAACTTAGAATAGCTCTGCCTCGGTACCCAACCATACCACTTCTGGGTATACATCCAAATGATTCTTCACTGAATCACAAGGAAGTTTCCCCATCTATGTTCATAGCAGCCTTATGTGTAATAGCTAGAAACTGGAAACAATCCAGATGATGTCCCTCAACTGAAGAATGGATTAAAAAACTGTGGTACATCTACACAATGGAATACTACTCAGCTATCAGAAACAAGGAAATCATGCAATTTGCAGCCTAATGGATGGAACTAGAGAAGTTCATCCTGAGTGAGCTAACCCAGACCCAGAAGGATGCACACGGCATCTATTCACTTATAGTCATATTTTAGCCATATAGTACAGGATAACTATACTACAATGAATGCACCAAAGGGAACATAAACATATACTTCTTTCCTGTCAGTGAGACACTTTGCCCTAATGGTGCTGCCTTATATGCCCCCAGTGTATGAGGAGGCTCTTGGCCCTCATATGACTGATGAACTGGGGCAGGGGACTGTTATATAGGGACACTCCACTCCAGAGGAGTGGGGTGGAAGGGATAGGGGTTAGAGGGTAGGAGGGCAGGACTAGGAGGGGTGGAAAGAGTACACTCTGATGGAGATGTAACCTGAAGTAATAAATAAATAAACAAATAAATAAATAATAAATATTGAAATAAAAAATAAAGAAAAAAAGATTGTGTTAACGATTTTTTTTCTACAAAAAAGAGAATAGCATTTATATCTTTTTCATTTGGTTTAATTCACATCACCCTTTAATTTTCCTATCTATTCCCTCTCTCCTTACTTAAACTGTTCTCCTGGAATATTTTCCCTCTCTACTTTTCTATTACCTATGTTTCACTGTTTCCCCTCTTTTAATCTATCACCTCTCAATGGTCTGTTTGTAATTTCCTAGGTTATATGGGAAATGTAAGTTGAATTTATCAAGTTAAAGATTGGAAGTTAGTATTAGCATGCAACACTCATTTTTCTGGGCTTCGGTTTATCTCAGAAAACCGAAGCTTTTTCCAGCTCAGTGTTCTCACCTACAAACATATCATCCCTTGTCATTCCCTTTCCAGTGCTGTCACTAGAGGGATGTGTCACCATACTTGCCTTTATTCATTTTAGTATAAATATTTTCAGCTATAAATTTTTCTTTAGATATCCATTTTCTAGATAGATTTTTTTCATGCCATTTGTTCATTTCTTTTGTCTGAAGGCACTTTTTAAATTCCTTGGTGCTTTCATCTATATACTATTGGTTAAGAGTGTGTTGCCTAATCCAAGATTTGTTTTTTACTTTTCCATTTTTACTTTAGTTTTTGCATTTTTATTAGACGGGATATTGGTATGATCCCATTCAATTTATGTCACTATTTACCATTGTATATGGTTTAGTATATTATTTTGCCTTGACAGTGTGCCGAGTACATTGGTGAAACATGTAAGATTTTCTGTTTGTGGATAATGTGTTTTAGCGTAGACAGTGTACAGTACTAATCCAGACCTCTCTTAGTTCACAGGCTTCTTTCGACTCCTTTTCCTTTTACTAAAAATTGACAGTAAATAAATTTGTTTGAATGGATCTTTTATGAAGACTTTAGTTCTATGAAAGTTTCTATAAATATTTAGGAGC
The DNA here is from genome assembly GCA_907164525.1 of Lophiomys imhausi. NCBI lineage: Eukaryota > Metazoa > Chordata > Mammalia > Rodentia > Muridae > Lophiomys > Lophiomys imhausi. The sequence goes on from CAJQZJ010032904.1 coordinate 332,267, forward strand.
TGAGATATTTAATGTAGATAGATAGATGCCAGATAGACAATTTAATATCTTCTGATTGATAGACATTTATAATTATACCTTTTGTCCTTTTTAAAATCAGTTTTGGCATATCATTTTGCCTGTTACTGGTATAACTTTTTGGTTATCTCTTTTAATCTCTCTCTCTCTTTCTGTCTTTTCGCCTCTCCTTTGTGTGTGTGTGCTATTATTTGCTTGGAATATTACTCTGGTTTTGCTCTTTTTCAGTTTACTCATATCCTTAAAGTGAATCTCTTCTAAGCAGTTTATACACATTTTCCATTTATCTAGCCAATCAGCACATCCCTTTTGTTTGTGCTGTGCCTGTAAACCAAATTGTGTCCCCTTTGCTGAAGTTCATATGTTAAAACCCCAATATTCTCTCTCTCTCTCTCTCTCTCTCTCTCTCTCTCTCTCTCTCTCTCTCT
>CAJQZJ010032904.1:342368-378961 GCA_907164525.1 Lophiomys imhausi
ATACATACATACATACATACATACATACATACATACATACATACATACATACATACTCTCCAAAAATACCACTGAGTTCATTAGTGTTGGCCTTGTTCTCTGCTGGGCATGAGGTCTGCTCCCAAGTGTGGTTTGTGTACCCAGTAAGAGTTCATTGGGTTGTTATGGGTCTACGGTCCCTCAGAGATTCACCGGCCTGATCAAGAGTAAATTTGAACAAACAAGAGGCTTTAGCCATACAACAATGCCTGGTATGATCCCAGGACTGCAACCTAGAGTGCTCACAAGATGGCGTCTGGAGTTACAATAGTCAGGGGTGTTTAAAGGCAAAACTCACAAGGCTATGTACTTATTGCCTTCATGTGATCCGGGAAAGAACAAATATTGACATACTTCCTGCCTATATGTAACCAGACACCTATCTTGCAACATGCAGTCAAGCACGTATCCTGCCTACCTGCAGTCAGGGGTAAGCAAGCTTGATTACAAAAGCAAAAACACACAGTTCATTATCTTACATGAACAAGAATCAGGCAATCACAAAAACAGCCCTAAGCATTCTGGGACATTATCTGTCTTTGAATGAGTTGGACTTACAGCGTATAGACATTTTTGCTGCATAGCTCTGTTAAACACAGTAATTTTAAACTTTTAAACATAATGTTTAACATCACAGGAGAAAATTAATTTTTCCTTTGGGATGATTATCAATTGGAAAGAGTTTCTGGGTTAGGGATGGAGGCTTATTTTTACTTCACCTCTCAGCACAGGGGTCCCATCTGGTGTGCATCCCCTGTGCCTGCTGCTACGGTCTCCATGAGTTCATGTGTATCAGTCTCGTGTCTGGAAGACACTGTTTCCTTGGAATCTTTCATTCCCTTTGGCTCTTACAATTTACCTGCCTCTTTTTCCACATAGCTCCTTGAGTAGTGAAGGGAGGATATCATTAATCTTGAAAATCAAAATTGACCGTGTTGGAGAGTATTGAAAATCTACTGAAATGTCACTCTTGGATTAAGGGATGAGGTGGAGATGGTGACATTTCTTAGGGCGTGTCTTGGTCAGCCCCTAAGCTCACTATGTCACTGTCTGAACACCTTGTGTGCTATTCTTCTAATATATTAAGCTCATCCCATCTTAGGCACTTTGTTATAATTGCCTTCTTTCACAAAAGCAAACAAAAATCACTCTTCCATAGTATTCTAAATAATTTGTCCTCATCTCAGCTCAAATACTCCAAAGTAAAGAAGAATCTATAACTTCCTGCAGGGTTTACCATGGTTATGTTTCACTGCCTCTGGTTGGGAGGATAGGCTACCTGTGCACTTGCTAACTTGTCTGCTGTTGGTATCTGGCAGAATGCAGATTCTATATTTTAGCCTATCTAGTATGTGTAATATTCATCAAAACAGGATGAAATTGTGAAAATATGAGTGTATGATCAGTATGAAGATGGGAGAGGGAGGTGGACTGGCAAAACAGACTAACTTCCAGTTATACAAAGTAATCAGTTAATTAAATTTTCATGGGATTTATTTATTTATTTCTGCTTTTTCAAGACACGGTTTCTCCATGTAGACCCAGCTGTATTGGAATCTGCTTTATCGAACAGTCTGATCATGGACTCAGAGATCCACCTGTCTCAGCCTCCTGAGAACTAGATTAAAGGAGTGTTTTTTTGTTTCTAATTTTGTATTTTGTTGTTGTTGTTGTTGTGTGTGTGTGTGATTTATAACCAGAACAATGAGACCTAAATAGCTTTTTGTTTGAACCAAGGAGCTGGTTGTTTGTTAAATATTAGTGATTCATGATGAGATACAGAATGGGCACCAGAAGATAAATATGTGCTCCTGCCTTGATCAGTAAAGTAATAAAATAGCAGAAATATCAGTTAATCACAATAAGGAACTTAGTGATCTGCATCCTGATAATTTGATTGTGTGGTAGATATGTTACAGTTGATAAACTGATGTTCACAGGAGAATAGTTTTTCTATAGTTTTTGAAACATAGACAAATATTTATATACTCTAATTTTTTAATGTTTGAACATAAAATGTAATAGGAGAAATTTTCTCCATATAAGAGAATATGATAATCATTTTCTATGCCAAACTACTCCACTTCTATGAATACAGTCCTTTAGTAAAAGAGATGGAAGATTACAATTTGATTCAGAGAAAAGAATATGAGGAGCGAATTACAGAAATAAACACACCTGAAAGACACACAGAGATATACAATTTGAGACAAATAATAAAAGTGAAGGACATAACTTTAACTGCAATATTTTAAAAGTTATAGTTAGTAACCTTGTAGCTTTGACAAAACATTAATATCTGAGGTACGGTAAAGGAAGCAAAATCTGCAACATACGTTATGTCTTAGTGGGGGTTTCTATTGCTGTGTGAAATATGATAATCAAGTAACTAAAGGTGGAATGAGTTTATTTCAGCTTACAATGCTCAAGTCGTACTCCATCAACAGGGCAGGAACTCAAGGCAGGAACCTGGAAGCAGAAACTGAAGAGGAAGCCATTGAGGGATGCTGCTTACCCCCTTGTCCTTTATGGCTTATTCGGCCTGTTTTCCTAAATAATCCGGGATCACCTACGCAGGGACGGCACTGTCCACAGTGAGCTGAGCCCATAGTAATCATTAATCAATAAAATTCCAGACAGTCTTGCTTACAGGCCTACCATATGAAGGCATTTTCTCCATGAGATTCAATCATCCCAAATGACTCCAGCTTGTGTCAAGTTGACATAAAACGGATCAGGTTTCATTTATAAACAGTCTTGATTTAAATATTTCTGTACCCTTGGAGATGACTTGCTTTTATATTTTAAGAATATCAATAATATATTTAAACTTCAAAGAAAAACAGAAATTTATTATGGAAAGGTAAAAGATAACCAGAGTTTTCTTTGGTCAGCTCCTATACTCTAAAGTCACATGACTCTGCCAAAGAAGAATAAATAAATATATACAGATTTCTCAGTTCAAAGTATTCTGTACTTAACTTACCCAGGAGTCAGTTTTCTAGAAAACATTCTTTGGGGTAGTCTACTGTAGTTGCAATATATACATATATATATATATATATATATGAAAACATATAATCTCATTTCCATTTTATATTTGCCCTGTTTTCCCAGATAGCTGTGGAAATATTTTGAACAGATAAAATCTCTCAAAGGTCAGAAAACCAGTAAATAAGAATTAAAGCTTGTGAAAATAGCTATGCAGGGCATTGCCAAACAGAAGAATTAAATGAAGGTACAATCAAACAGACTTTGTAAAGTCAATTCCATTTTGAAAATAGATTATCTGTCTAGGCAAATTTCCCTTTTAACATTAAGAGCAAGCTTCCAAATCTGTCTGATCTGTTCATTTGCTGGAGTCTGAAAGGCATTGACAAATGATACTTTCTAATCGCCACCACTGGCAATGATAAATCTCTTGATTTCTGACTTTGGACAGAGGTGATTGGATTTGGCAAAGTGGCTGATGCTAAGCTATACCCTTAGAGATACAAGCAGGGGAACTCATTGAAATGATTGTTTCACTTTATTCAGAGTGCTGATGAAACCAAATTCAGTGTTGTGATTTCACTTAGTTTAGTTATGTGCCAACATTATACCAGAATCCAGCCGGTGGCTTTCAAAAGTACCTGACAGGAGTTACAAATGTATATTGCAGAAGTCGATTCTTTGGACAAATACCACCAATATTCAGGAAATTGAAACTTGAAAGTATCATTTTACTATTAGATACATGCTTTCCACTTTTTACATAAAGCAAGTAATATAAATATGGGAAGCTTACCCTTGTCCTGCCTTGTACTCCCTACAATACAGCAGTTAGTCTAATGCTATCTCCTAAGCCACGAAAGTGACAAAGCCTTGTGGTTTTCTCCTGAGCAAGGTGGAGAACGTTGATTTACATAGCAAGGTAGACTACTACACAAAGAATTAATATCATGTAAATCTATTAATGTCTTGCATGTACGTATATATTTGATGATAATGACAACTGCTGAATGATATCTGATGGTTCACAAGTTCTGGCTTTCTTTGTCTGCCTCCTGGATTGCTTGTATGGAATTGTGGCTGGATATTGAATTCAGATACAGTAGTAGTCTGATAAATCGTTGTTCTTGGGAATCATTATACGTCTCCACTGGAACCAATACCCAGTAACCATTGGACTCAGACAAACACCCAAACAACCATTGTCAAGTTTAAGATGTACTGAGGAGATGTGAATTCTGACCTTTTTTAAAAATTAAGATATTATGAAATATATCTGGCATTAGCAGGGATTGTAGCCTGACTTTAGTTCTGTGGCATGGTTCAGTTTTAGAAAAATACATTCAGGGTAAGTAGAGTTAAATGCCAATATCTTAATCATCTTCAGATCTATGTTTTTTTTTGTACTTAGCATATTCATCATGTTTGCTTTTAAATTACACATGTGATTGAATGTCAATGCTCATGGAAACTTTCATACTTAACAGTCATTCTGTAAATGCAAAACTAACTTACATTTCTCTCACTATTCTATAAATACATGAAATAGTTATTTACTTTAGAAAAACAGAAGGACTTCTGTGTTTATATTAGACTATGTACTTGGAGTCACCTGAAGAGCAAGTTGGTAACTAATTAAACAGAAAAGAAAACAGACACCAGACTTGCCTGGCATCATCAAAATTTAGAAGTTTTGTGTTTGTTTGTTTGTTTGTTTGTTTTAATTTAGGAAAGAATATGTAGATAAATGGGAAGAAGAAAGAACACTGCTCTGGCTGACTATGGATATACCTCTGTTTCTGAAAACACATTTATTATGTGTGCCTTTTCCTTTCCCTGTGTGTGGAGGGGTGAGGGAGAAAGTGTTTTGAATGTGTAGTTTTGATTTAAAGCGCAGAGGCTAACAGCAGGCTTGGTTTTATATATGAGTGGCTCCAGCAAGTGATGAATCATCTTTGACTTTCATAATTTGGCAATAAATAAGAAACATGAGAGATTTATCATGTATATAAAAGAAAAAAAAACTCTGGCCACATTCTTTATCATGTAAAATAAAATAAAAAAAATAGCATTCTTACAAATGCATATGACCACGTATTTATCTCACATTTATGGACTCTAAATTTCAGTAGTGTTTCCAACATAGGATGATAGCATTCAGAAGTTGGACCTACTTGTCTAGAGTCTGGAAGTGACACTTTAACAGTACTGGGAAAGGGTTTCTGTTGTGTGGAGAAGGATGTGGCCAGCTTTCTGTGTGTCCATCAGACCCTTTCATTAAGTGCCCAGCTGTGCTCAGTAAGGAAATGGTCTCTAATCGCTTCACAGCAGGGTAGGCTATTTGACCTGAAGCCCAGCCATAGCTTTCCTTTGCTAGTTCCAGCACTTTCACACTGACATCTTTGGCAAAACAACAAAAGCACAACGATGCTGACAACTAATGTCCAAAGAACTAATTTTCTAATTGTGAAAAGGAAGATGACAGGAAAGTCGGTCCTAAGACAAGAAAATGTTATTGTGGAAGTGGGCTTAGGAACTCAGCTCACTGTTTAACCTTGCTAATGTACAGATGATTTTCCTTCATCCATATTTATCTGTTGACAGTCTAGAGAGTTCCAGGGCTATGGTGGCCAGTGGCTGATTTTGTATGGTACTAAACCTTTGTTTGAGATATACTCCAGCCTGATTACTTATTATTTGTCTCTTCAAATATCTATTAAACACTTTTAAATCTTAAGTCTAGGCCCCATGGGGTATGAACAGATTAACAAGATGTGGTGTCTGTCTCACAGTCCTGTCAATATCATACCAGGGACCAAATGCCTAACTGGCACAGGCACAGGAGAAATTCATATTAAATATTAATGCACATCCTCTTTGGGGAACCTTCTAATGCTCTCCTAACCTAAAACTTCTAAATGAAATATTATGTTTTAGAAATTGTGCTCTTTGGCTCTATGCATGCATTCAAATAATTTTCCATGTCTTTTTGGTGTTTGCTTGAATTGTGCCATAAAAACTGAAAGAGAACTTTTGTAAGAACAGGTATGTAGGATAGGAGCCTATGACTGGAACAACACTTAAATATCTCATCGAACACAGAAAGGTTGAGCTGGCGTCTATCTGGTAGCTTCAACAATGCTGACTAGTGTTCATGGTGCTGGAATATACTCTGGACACTATCAGAGGGGGGAAAAGATGATTATCACTCCTGGTGATATTTTGTCATACCCGTAGATCAGTGACTTGCTCAACCATCATGAGAAAAGCTTCTTTATGCAATATGGGAAATAACATAGAGACCCACTAGTGAAAAATGTGGAGAGAGTGGGATACTTGGGAGCACTCTGTCTTAAATGCTATGTCTTCCTCAAACCACTCCCCCTAAGGCACAGGGACCTATGCAGAAGAGGAGGTTAGAAAGATTGTAAGGGCCAGAGTAGGTGGATGACTACAAGGAACCACTGTCTTCCAGACACAGTGGTACAGATGCACATATGAACTCACAGTCTGTAGTAGCACAAACAGGGCCTATACTGGTTCAAGCTAGATGGGGTTGCACCATTGAGCGAGACATAGTCATGGCTTCCATCCCAAACCAAGAAACTGCCTGCAATTGACATTTGCTCACAATGGATAGCTTAGTTCTCCCCAATGTAACCTCCCTGGGTATATTAACCTTCTCTTGACTCTAACTGTCCCCAGCTACCTCCAACAATTTCCATCCCAAATACATGTCTTTTGGGTTGTCATTTTTAACCCCTTGAGCCCAATTAGTACTGACAATATGTGGATGAGTATGGTTTTGTCTACTGTGGCATGGAAAACATAATCTTGACTACCCACCCTAGAGTAAAGAGATTGCCCACCCCTCGCACTCTGCATTCCATCAACTGGTAATAATTTCTCAGTCAAGGGTGAGTGACTGGGACCAAATGCAGCCTCCAAACTGGAATTTTTTTTTAAATTTAATTTCAATTTATGTATTCATTTTTAAAACATTTATTTATTAATTCAAGTTACATCTTGATATCAGCCCCATCCCTGCTCCCCTCCTAGTCTTACCCTCCTCCCTCTACTCCCTCTACCATTTATCCTTGTCCTCCAGTGTGAGGAGGCCCCCACATATCAGCCCCCCTCAGTTCATAACTGGCTTGATTGTGTGCAAGTTTTATGCAGGTACATAAGCTCAGCTATGCAACTGTCATGTCATTTCCAGGGGTCAGCATTTCACAGGACACACTTTAATTTAAAAGTTCAGACACATGAGTACCTCCCTCTTCCACACCATCAGACAGACACTGACTTCTGAGCGCTGTCTTGAATCCTCAGAAATCCCTATCTTGGCAGAGCCTAGACAGGAATCAATGACCGCATACAATTGTGCTGTTTGTTTCTTTCCCAGGCCCTTTTCCACTCCTAGCTGATAAGAATCTCTAATGTGCTGTTATAAATGCTTTACTTCTATACTTAGCCTAAATAAGAAATAGCATTTATGTCTATTAGCATCCACAGAAACATTTGTCAACAATGTGGAGAATGACATAACTTTCTTAAGTGCATCCATCTGGGAGACTTTCCAAGTTGGGAGATACCCAATTGGCAAAGACTCTAAGAAACCCATTCATATACACTAAACATGAAACACATTTTGGATTTCTTTTATATTTCAGGCTATTAGATTTGGGACTGAGGGAGATAAGACAAAAAATGTATACAGACAAACATAAATAAAAATAAAACAAACAAGGAACCCTACCACACTGAGACATGCAGCTTTAAAGCACATTAAAATCTTCAAAGTCCCAATACAACAGTGAAGATCAAGGAGAAATCAAACCTGCCTAGGTTTATTATGATGCATCTATTCATTCGAACCATTTCACACAAGGAATATCTTAAGAAAGAAAATGTTTATCATACTCTTTAATGTCTTAGAGGGTCAATGAATTAAACACACTCACAGGTTAATAAGAGTAAAAGGAAACATATTTTAAGCACATGCAAATGTGTGATAGTTGTCAAAGAAATCTGATACGGTACTCTTCTGTTAGTTTTTGCTGTCCTGGAATTTGCCGTGTGGACCAGGCTCTCCTTGAATTCACAGAAATATGCCTGCCTGTGCTTCCCAAGACTGGAATTAAAAGCATGTGCCACCATATCCAGGCCCTTTTTTCTTAGTATTTATAAGGAATTATATTGTTTCGAGTCTAGTCATTAGGGCATGATGTGATCTGTTGCTAGCCAAACCACCATTTCTATTTTGAAGTACTTATAATCTAACAAGTAAATTTAAGATGGAATTAATTTTTCTTGTTCATAGACTATGAGCACATTTGCATACATGGAGCTATAATATTAGTTATGATATCATTATTTTAATATTTTTATTTATTTTATTTTGCATGTGTTTTATGTATGTATGTGTACCATATTTATGCAGCACAAACAGAGGTCGGAAGAAGGTTTTGGATTCTCCAGAACTGGAGTTACAATGGCTGTGAGTCACCATAAGGATGTTGGAAACTGAAATCAAGTCCTTTACAAAAGCAACAAGAGCTTTTAAACACTGAGTCATCTCCCAAGTTCCCAGTCTAATGTTTGAAGCAGGAATTAGAATTTGAAAGCATCATATCAAATATCACATCTAATATTTATAAAACTGGAATACTAACTTCCTCCTTGGATGACTGTCACAGCTAAACTGGCTAATATATAAAAACAGTATTGATAGGCTAGACGATCATGAATGATCAATACCAGCATCATCATCACTAACACACAAAGATGACTACCAAGCCACTGTTACAGTGTTTAGAAAAAATCCAAGGTACAGTATCTTCAACTTGAAATAGAATAGATATATATAAGCAGAACACAAAGCCTATGATTTTACTAAGCTTACAGTTTATAAACTATGGCAGGAGGGTTATTTTTTATCATGTAAATATGTATTTTCAGTAGATTGGCAACCAGGAAGCGAAAAGACAGCTATTCTTGAAGGAGCTTTCCTGTAAGAGTATAAAAATTCATAAACAAGTTGCGATACAGCATTTATAATGTGGCTTATACTAATGTAAGTACCCATTCAGAATATGGTTAATTCTATATATGCTGCATGCATCTGTACATATGTGTTCCTTTTGAATGTGTAGCACCCAAAATAAAGACATATTCATTGCTTGAGAGTTTTTAGGTATTTAGTTTAGATATTTAAGTATTTATGCCCTTTCCAACAAATAGCTTGTCTAATGCAATTTTAGAATTGAAAACTATGATAAAAAAATTCACCAATTCAGATAGAATGGTGTTAGAAATTACATGGAAACAAATATATTCACCCTCTCATTTGGTATATTTCAGAAGGACAGAGATGCAACAGACTTTAAACAATGAGTCACCATGTGGCTTGGTGATAGAAATGAAAGATGAATAAAATAGACTCTGTTATGATAGGAGTTTGAGAATCCAATATATGTATCCTGAGGTTATTGAGTGTCGTGTGGTCCCTCCTTGGGATCCATCTTGAAGATCCCATTGTTTTTCTAACCTTTCATTCTTCTTGGAAACATGAATTAGGAAAAAAAATTAATGTCAGAAATTTAGGATTCACAATTTATATTTCTTTATTTAGTATTTTAAGATTCTTTGGAAAACAATGTGTGTGTGGGTAGACTCTTAAGTTACAATGTTACAATGTATAAATCTAAGAGAATGTGGGATTTTTGTATGTAAAATATTTTGTTGCATGATTTTGGTGGTTGGTCATATAGTCTCATTGCAGTATTTTACACTGCAAGACAGAATATATGTTTATCTTCAGGAAATATTTACAAAACAAAATATACTTCTAAACAATAGGAAAAATGTTTTAAAAAAAAACATGACACAAAGTCCATCAGTATGTTACCATTTCTGCATAAAACAATTTTATATTTCTTCTCATTAAAATACTTTATATGCTAATCTTTTACTCTCAATATATAATTCATATTTTAGCATAAATTATAGACTATGTTTGCTATTTTTAAATTTTTGATAAATCATGTATAATATCTAAATTAACTAATACTTAATAGAAGTGTTTCATCTTGCTAATCTTCTAAAAGCAACACATTTCTCATAATCATCTTTTTTATTTACTGTAACTTCTCATGATAATGAAAAATCTTCAAAACTATTTATGATTTATTTAATCTAAGAGGACAAAAGTGAGCATTCATAGCATTTAAATTTCTTTGTTTTAACTTTATATTTTCATCCTTTGATAAGAACCACTTGAAAAAATTGTGAGTACCCAGAAGGTAGAGTCATATGCCTAGATTAATAAACATGAAAGGAAAACTAAAGGTCACTTTTATCCCTTGCTATGGTTTGATTGTCCCTACTCCCCCTTCCAGTCCCATCCTCCCACCCTCTTCCCCCTCAACCCCCCCATCCTCTACCCTTTTTTTTTTTTTAGTTAAGGTATATCTTCCCCCCCCTCCAACAGCTCCTCCTTTCAGTCCAACAAATGGCTCTTTCTCTTATAACAATATATACAATACAAAACAACAGAAATAATTAGGCCACAATTATGAGAGTTATATGGCTTAGCATACATTCCCAATGTCCACTCCATACGTATTTGGCACCTGACTTTAACAGTCTACTATCTTACCATCTCCAAGAGTTTAAAGTTCTATATCCAACTCAGATTCCATCCTAACTTGCAATACAATTTTAAAAACATCTTCTTAGAACCAGAACACCCTCTTAATTCCTAAACAAGTAAAAATTTAATGATGAGACTCTAGCTATCTAGTTTTCAACCACCTCAGAGACCTGAGAGGGATAAATATATCTGGTTACACAGGAAGTGCAGGGTCAGCAGCTTCCAAAACTAAGAAATGACATACCAATGGCTGCCTGGACAGTTCTCAGTTTCTCTCCATATATTACAGCAAGTATTGTAACTAGGTAATGCTTAAAAAATGAAATGTGAAGTTTTGACCTTTTGCTACCAACTGTCATAAACTGTTTAGGATAATTAAGAAATGCAAACTAATAGTCATTCAAGTATGTCATTTTGTTAGGTACTAGGACAGTCTATCATAGTTTTTTTTAAGCTAATCAGAAATCAAGTTGCTAAGAGACAATCAACATTTGCTTATCCAAATATAAGAGATAGATAGGTGGTCTTCAAAAACCTCAAAGAGATCTGCAGAATATGGAATTCAAAGATGTTTTCTTAACTTAAGGTTTTTTTTAAGACATGTCTGCTCCTGACAGCATCCCCTATTCTACTCCAAACAGAAGATGAGCATCGAAGAATCTCCAATTGGAGATGGTTGAATTAGTGGCAAGCCTATCTCTTTGCAAGAAAAATCCCTTGCTTCAACTGTAAACAGAATGGTGTCCAAACAGGACAAAACTTAGAAGCAGGTAAGTTGACAGCCTAGCTCTGCCAAGACAGGGTAGGTAAGTCCTTCATAATTCCTGCTCTACAATCAATGTCTGTCAGAGAAACTGGGCCAAATGACTGAAGAATACTCTTAAGGAAATAAAGACTGAGAGAAGCATTTAGTGTTGAATGGTTATACTTCAGTTTGAAAAGAGAATGTTCATTTTGGAAACAAAATTATACAGCAGACATAGTAATAAACTTATTTAAATATTTAGTAAAACTTGATCTCAACTGCCTATCCTCAGTGATAGGATTGTTATTTTTCCCTCTAGAAAGAGGAGGATATCCCTCACACTGGAATGCTATCCTTTGTTTTTAGGAAGCAGCACAAATGCCTGTGTAATCTTGCACACGCTTGTGTTACGGTTCCTTTGAGTGCAGATGTCAATACTTTGCGACAGAAGCATGTCCACACAGTCTATTTTATTCCCTCTACATCTAATAATGTCTAAAGAGGCCAGCTTATAATTAATGTAGGTAATTTATCATTTTCCATTCTGTAAATTTCTACAATTTTAACATTTTCCAAGTGGTTTGAATAATTTCTTGAACTTTATATATGTATTTTAAATATAATTTTATTACCGTGTGAAAATTCTGCTGCCTGAAAAAAGTGATGCTGTTAATGAAACTGATGACAGTGATTTAAGTTAATATAGCAGATTTTAGGGGAAATTGTCCTTGATAAAATGAAAGTGAAGTGTTCATGGTACTATATTGAGAGGCTCCTGAGAGGCTATTGTTTGCGAACTCTGAAAAGCATGACTGTGGATGACAGGAAGATTCTTTGGAAATCATGGAGAAAAGCTTCCATGGAGGCAAATGAAAATAAAAAAAATTGTTTTGCTAGCTTGTCCTTTTAGAAAGACTTGCCCAGGAGAAAGAAATGGGCTTGATTAAAGACACAAAGTAAATAAAATGTAGATATAGAAAAAGCCTGAACCATCATGATAGCAGAGTTGAAAGATATCTTTATATCTACTGGTTTCATTTCTATTTCTAGGATGGCAGAAACTATATTATTTTAAACACATATCTCTATGGCTTGGCATATTTTGTGGCACATTGTAGGTGCTTAGTAAATATCTGACGAGTGGTATCAAGAATATTAAACATGATCAAGGGAGAAAATTCAATTTGTAAAGCTATTATTATTCTATATGATACCACATGATGCTATATGTTACCAGTAGGTAACAAGACATTATTTTAAAGTAAAATATCTGTTTTTAACATTATATAACTTTACATATACATATATATGTACATATATATTGCATATGCAATTTTGTATATGTATGATGGATGTATGTATGTGTGTATAACAAATAGAGGCAAGTGGGATGAGAACCATAACTCTCAAACCTAGTAACAATTATTAATTATATTCCAAATATTTTTTTTGTTTTTTTCTTTGAACATATGATTTGCTACAGTAGAACTGAAATAATTTTGTATAATTTATAATGCCTCTCAGAAAGTAACATGTCAACTAAACAATGAGAACAGAACTGTTTGATATCTGTATAGTGTCCCTGAAATGTACTGCCATATTAAAAAACAAAATCTGTTACGTGACAACTTTCTTTGTGGGGCTAGTGTTTTTTGGCTTTCATAAATTGAATCATTGGCTTGTGCACATGCTAATTATTCTGCATGTTATTTTCCTAGAAGTAAAGGAGAATTATTAGTGTTAGAAGTGTATATTCTATAAGAAACTGTTTACTTTATTACATCATAAAACAATTGCACTTACTTACAGAACTTGAGATACAAAAGCCACCCAGTAGGGCTCATATATGATGTGGCAGAATGGGGGTGGGGGAGAAAATGAGAAAACAGTTTAGTTTTCAGAGGCCCTTGTTACATCTTTCACTGTTCTGTTTTATCTACATAACTTGGGTCTTCTGATTCTCTTTCTTTTCTGTGGATAATTGCTTTGTTGTTAGTGCTCTGACACTGAGTGACAGTGCTTTTGGGTGGTTGACAGCCAAATCTATTGGCAGACGATAGTCCTCATACACAGAGAGGTGCTTTCTTTCTGCCTGGTGACAGTAAGAGCTTCTGAGTTGACAGAGGAGGTCTCATCCCTCTCACGAAAGAGACAAAAGCAAAAGTGGGGGGAGTGAGATTTCTGGCAGAATAAAAGCATCTATTTAATTCAGCTGTAGAGAGACATATAACAGGCAAGCCTGTAATGGCTGCAAGTTAAAACAAATCATTTCATTCATGTGTGTTTTGCCTATAGAAAATTTTATCTCTCAGTAAGCTATCAAGATCTCCAAATCACGTCTTTCAAAGCATTGTAAATGAGAAATAAAATCATCATTTCTCGGTAGAGTTTATTGAAAGGAGACTGGAACAAAGTTTAGGGAAGAGATCAGTGAAACTCTGATATATTTCATGTCACTCAGGTAAGGTCAAGTAAGCATAAATATTTCTAACAATGGTTAGCAGCTTTCTGCTTCAAAGTGTGAGGTTTCTGCAAAGTGATTTGCAAGAACAAGACAGGGGATTTGATTTGCCATTGGTAATTCACAATAGTATTACACAAGTTTTGATCACCTGCACCTTCTTCTCTACCTCTCTACTGTCTTATTCTAAACTACTATTGTGGCTCCTGGAAGTCAGCTGTGAACTTGAGAGAGAGAGAGAGAGAGAGAGAGAGAGAGAGAGAGAGAGAGAGAGAATAAAAGTTGTCACCTACCTGGATGACATGGATTTCTATAGGAGCTATCTTTTTCTTTTTCCTTCTAGTCTCTGTGCCTAGTACAGCAACCAGCAAGTGACTAAGACTAAGTAGCTTGTTTATTGCCTTAGCGTTGGGACTTCAGTTATGACCTTGATAACAGTTAAGATAGATGAACTTTGGTCCAGAAGTTCACACTCTATCTACCTATCCTGTTTATAAGATGAGGGGTTTCAGATGAGATATTCCTACTAGAACTAGAGCATGCTGCCTGCAATGATAAACAACTTCAGTTTTAAATGTATCTTTGCCTCATTCAATAACATGGCAGCTATTACGTGTACTTCAATATACATACCTGAAATGGTTGTACACAATTTGAATCCACTGATGAGCTGTCTACACAGATGCCTCTCTTGTAGCCTTTCTGTTCTCTTAGTCAGAGTTAAAGAAGAAACAGAGAGTGTAATAAATGGGAGGACATACTATACAATGATATGTGATATGACAAAAATAAAAAGATATGTTACATTAAATGATGCATCGTAGTTCTGATTGAAATTTCGTCCACAGAAAAGTCCCCAGGTTATATCTAAGAAGAAATCTAAATGACAAAATGGTCCGAGCCTTTGATTATTTGGAGATTAGCAGCAGTTTGCCTAAAATTTTGCAAAAGAGACTGGTTATAAAGGAAATTGAGAGAAAGTCCTTCTGAAGTTGCTTCCTGGTCACCAAAGTGGGGTTTAGTATGATCTCAACTTCTAGGTTCCATTATCACTTTCTCAAATGTGTCTCCATCCTGGGATGGAATTTATGAATAATTAAGTGGGAATGAATAGATGAATCAATTTTTTTCAACTGAACAATATCACCCACTGTGAAAATTCAAGTGGGGAAGATGAATGACGCTGATGCTGGCCTTCTTATATCTTCCAGAATCACTTATCTAGTACTTTTTATATTACTTTATTTGTTCTTGTTCTTGCTCCAACTGGCTACATCACAGCTACTTATCAATTTTTCATTGGAATTTGTCTCATCAGTGAATTTCTGGAGGTTTTTAAGTCTCCCTATTGAAACATTGCCCAAAAACAGAATGTAGATCATACTAATGTGTTTTTTAAAATTAAATTAGTGTGGAGTCCATTGTTAGGGTCCTGCCATCTGCTGATGTCCCAGTGTGCTTGCCAGATGGCCCCATGCCCACAGACCACTGAAAAGAATAAGATGAAGGGAGGCCTGACAATATTTTCAAAATACAGGACTTCCAAATATAATTTTATATATATATATATTCTAGTGTTTTTTCTAACAGTACATCTTATGTCATATATATATATATGACATGTAAGTTTTAAAAAAATAAAATCATCATGAGTTACTTCCCTGCACACAGCACTTGCTAATGTGAAGGTTGAAAATGTTTATTAACTAATCAGAGGAACATGTGGAAAAACAAAATTGTGAAACATCAGGTATGAAGAAAAACAAAATTAGATATGGCAAGGTCTCTGTCTGGTAGATAGTGTGGTCCAAAGTTTCTTTAAATTATTAGCACATAGATTGGAGTCTCTAGGAAGTTCTACAGTTTCAACATGTAAAAATGAAGAGATTGCAATCAAACTCATGGGTCTTGGCAAAGAGGTCAAAAGCCATAATATATTTTCAACTATACTAGATTGTGTAGGCAAGCATACATGTAGAAATTGTAGTTAAGAACCATTTTGCTTCTTAAGAGATGAAAAATCTTGACTCTGGATGGAGTATGCATGTGTGTGTGTGTGTGTGTGTGTGTGTGTGTGTGTGACAGAATTAGCAATCTCGTGGACCTGAAAGACAGGAAATGAAATACATCTGAGCTCATGGATCCAGAACAGCAAGTCAGGAACAGTGGAGGCTGCCCATGGTGTTTCATGACTGATAGGCATGGCTCACAAAGAGAGTAGGAGTCAAAGATAACACAGAGCTTTTGAGATGGGTGAGAGAATCCAATATCCTGGCCGAGAGGGCACTCAATAAAATTACCTCCTCTTTAATGACTGGCTGACAGGCAGAAGGAGTTCTTTCAAAAACGAAGAGCCACATGCAGCCTCTGACATCTGACTTTGATATTCCGATTCCAGGTTATAGGTGTCATTGTCCCAGACACTTGGTAGAGATTTTAATAGGAAATGTTGCATTGCTTTTTCTGTTGGATAAAACTATATTATTATAACAGTAGTTTGCAAGTAAGTTACTAAGAACATTAACATAGGCTATATATGCAATGCATTTGAATCTTCAGAAACTGTGATTTAGTAGGTAGGTCTTTTAGCCTAGGAAGGGACTGAAGTTCAGATAGTTATCAGAAGTTAGATTTCTTTCTAACAGGGCAAAGTTATGATTCCTTAGATTTTAAATCACTTGAAAATTTCATCCCCCCCCCAAAATACTGATGTAGTAAATAAATATACTCAAATTCAGCATTGTTTTTTTGCATAATGCTTATCTGCTTTGGATAACATTGTAATTGATAATTGGTGATTCAGGTAACACTCTATGAAATAAAAAAAACTACAAATGAACCGTCCACAGAGTATGACTGTAAACTAAATATAAGATAAAGCTCCCAGTATGCTTAATATATGCTTCCTTAATTCACATCTTTTAGTTTTGGTAGTCAAACTTTTTCCTAAATATATTAATATCTTAATTAGTAATATTATATTAGCATATCTTATCCTAAAAACAAATCAAAGACCTGAACATATCCAATATTCTTCAATATTCATTAAACAGTCAAAGAAAGGTAAGTCTCACTGAATATTAGGATAGGTCTTACATACACAAATTGAGTATAAAAGTACACAACTACATTCAAGCTGAAGATCATCCAGGGTAGATAACCCCCAGTTCCTTTTTCAGTTTTGGATTGATAATACAAAATTAAGATCTCTGTTTGTTTATAATATTTAATGGACATTTTCAGATACAATTTCAAATACTTAATTCAGAAGAAGAAATGACATTGCTACCAAATTATCATTATCTATTATTTAATTGAAATGTGTGCTTTTGTTAATCTGCTTAATCAGCTCCTATATAATTGTAAGTCTGGCAAACTGTAAATTTTAGGTTTCTACAGAAGACACTCTGTTTCTGTCCTTATTTGTTCAAAAATTCTTTTAAAAATTGATTAGACTGGAATGTTATTCAGAAGCAAATATGTGTAGAATGAATGAATAGATTGATTGAGAGGTGATAGACCTATGAATTTGTGAATAAATGGTACTAGGATATAATTAAAAGGTACAAAAATATTTTTATATTTGAAATAATTTTAAACTCTATTGATAGAGTGTTATAGCCTAAAGGAAACTCTAAAATTCTTTTTATGACCTAATGCAGAATTAAATCTGTTGAGTATATATATGCTTGTACATGTGAACATATACACAGGGAGCAGTAGTTATACAAAAATTGAAAATGTTTAGACAATTGTAAGCACACATAGATAAGTACTTCCTAAATATAAATAAATGAAGAACAGAAGAATATACACTTTGGCTTTAACTCAATATTATGAATTAAGAAAAAATTTCCTTCTAATCATATTTTATGCCTAAAATATACATTATATAAATCATAAACAGTATTTTTTAAAGAATGAAATACATAAATTTCTCTTTTGTATTATTTTTAAATTTGGTTAATTATTCCTTAATGATCTGTCACATCTAAATTCAAGGGTCATTGTCAATATTATTTCAAGTCCTGCTTAGAATCCTGGGGACCCACTTTTGTTCCTACCAAAAAAATGGAAGCAGAAACCTATGCTAATATCTTCCACTAGGTTGTAAATATCCAAAAATAGTTTCAGATGATTTATTTTCAGATTTTGTAATATTCATCATTCTTATCTGACTAACCAACTGATTTATTGAACCAGCACAGCTGATTTGACCTCAGTAGACATAAAGCATCCACATCATAGCTATAATGTTATGGATTAATTTTTATTATGTAAACTTATTTAAATGTTCATTTTTATCCTCTTTTGTTTGATCTGACTCCATAATCTGTATTCTCTCAAAAAAACAATAGACACTGTTACCACATTTTTTTCCTCCAGATTTTCTCTTATTTCATACCCATTATTCTTGTAGTATTCAAACCTGTGTCATTACTATCTACATTTAAATCAGAAAATTTAATCTTTACAGGTTAAGAAGGCCACCTCAATAGAGATTGCTCCCAGTGACTGACAGTCGAGTAGCTAATGGTTTAAAATATTATCTTTAGATGAATAAAGGTGAAAGCTACATGTTTGCTACAATTCCATCAATTTTGCAATATATAATGCATGGTTAGGGTTATATAAATGTTAAATTCTAATTATATTGACAATTCCTACCTAAAAGAATTCTTCCCAGATAGGTTATGTAAATAATGACTCATTTGGGTAAATGAAATAAATTTGGATATAAATATTACAGGCTTATTAAACTGTTCACTTGGTATGTATGTTTGGCCAAACAAATCCTGAGGCTCATGCCCCATGTTTCTGTGCATATGATTGCACCATTCTAGGTACACATAGATCCTTACCAAATTTTCAATTAACAATGAATAAGCATGGAAGCACATGTACTGATAATATCCATTATTTTTATTAGAAATTATTCACACAATGGATTCTGAAACAGTATGTGTCTGACATATTGATGCATGTATTTACATACCTCCAAGACACATATGTTCATAACGCTGCATAATACCCTTTTTGTTTTACTCATAATATTCTGTTTTTCCCTTTTCATTGAATGACTATGCAGCTTCATGTTTCTCCCTTCAAGTGGAGAGTCCCCTTGTGAGTCTTCAAGCCTCACTTTAATTTAATCTCTTCAATAATCATGAGACCGTGTGGAGATGTGTGAGAGATTTATAGGTAGGGATCAGATGGCAGAGAACTCTTGGGTAAGGTTTAGTCCCTATAAAATAATGATGTTATTTAAGAGCACAAAATCTCCTCACACCCATCACCTTGACATATGCTGAATTCTACTTGGTTGCGACTTTCTAAAGGGGACTGACTTCTGGAAGCAGTATCAGTACAGATGTGGGCCTATTTGTAAGTGACAGGGCAATTCCTGAACAAAGCCCCTAGGTTCTAAATGAAATTATTTTGAGGACCTTAGCAAATCCCAGACTATTTGTAGCAGAAAATTCTTTGACTTCTGCAAAACCTTCAAAGTCTACAAGCACTTTTATATATGAACTGGTCAGAATAAAATGCAAATGAATTAAATGAAATTGTAATTGTATTTCCTATAATCATTATTACAGCATGAAATATGGAAAATAAACAACACGTATAAAGTATATGAATTGCTTAATGGATAAATTAAAAATATGAGTGTGAGTATGTGTATGTGTGTCTATGAATGGAAACTGTGTCATTTGTCAGGTATCCAACCTGTTTGGACACACTTTGACAGATTTAAAACCTAAAATGTTCAGTTCCAATACAAACTAGAATAATCCATATGACAGAATGTATATATTATTTGTAAGACCTAAAAACACATTAGTATATTCAAATTGCTTGTAGTAGTTGCTGATAAATTTGCAACTGTGAATAGTATTATGTAATGATATCTCAAGAAGTATTTTATTTTATAATGAAAAATTAGTTAAAACTAAATGAGCTATAAATGGTCAGTTCTTGATTTGCAGGACAAGTACTCATCATATTATTTTTGATCTCTAATTAGTTTTCTCCTCAGCACAACAAACTCCAGAGCAGTAAGTTTTTTTTAAACTAAATAAATATGCTAGAGTAATTGATAACTCAAGCAAATATTTTCTCTCTAGCAATGAAGTGTCATGACTGCAAAGTTTAATGTCTTTTCAGAAAACAAAGTGTGTTTCGAATAAGGTTATGTTTATTCAGTATGATTTTATATAAGACATTTAACTCCTGTATAGTTACTATGAAACATTAATTTCAAGATTCTTTGATTTGAGATGTCTAATATAATTTACCTATATGAAATTATGGTTTAGTTTTAATTGCATTTAAGATACACATCCTCCTAAAATAATACTCAATATGCACCATCAATTATCTTAAAGAAAGAAACACAGAAAATATATTAATTATGGGTTATGACCCAGCAAATTATGAGTTTCCAACCAGAAGTAAATTATTGCCACTAATTAGCTTTCTTGTTTGCCAGACTGGGTTAAAGTCTTTATCGCATTACCCATTTCATAAATCACTTTCTCAAGATGCAAATATGGATGGACTGAGAATGGAACTCTGCTAAGAGCTTACTAATAACTAGAGCAGAGTATATTGGGCAGTTTCCACTGACTTAGAAATATTTGATCAGTTCAGTATGAAATGTCTGTGAAGGTGGAAACATTAGAATTTGTTCTTTGCTGGCATAGAGTGTCTGTACATCATTTATTATTTCTTTCTCCAGTCTAGTAAGCCTTAGAAACATAGAACCTTAATATTAAATTACCGAAATTAGTAGTGGTCTTTTTCTAATATACTTACCATAGCTCTTCAGCTATAGAAAGTCTATTAATTTGTAGTGTCTCTGGAGCTGACCTTGTCCCAAACATTCTAACATTGTGAGGCAGCAGCAATCCTCAATTCTCAGTGTCATAACACCTCTGTATATAGAAATAGCCTGATACCTTTGTTTTGTCATTTACACCTTTCTTTGCATATGTCCACCTATCTCTTTCTCCAAAAGTTAGCTTGTTCCTGTTGATATTTCCAGTTGGGCACGACTAAAAAGAGCAACTTAGTCAAACAGAAAATCCAAACACAATCTCATACTAATGGGCTGATAAGTGTTAAAGACTGAGAATGTGACAATGCACTTACATGAAATTACAAAGTAACATATTTTGGGCATATAGTTTTATTTTGAAAATAATAAGATACATCCCAGTAGACTATCAGCAAACCAAAGCAGAGCAATTTTGTTGATGATTACTCTCATGTCTCTCACATTAAAAAGGTATAAGACATTCCAGATGCACCAAAAAACATGACTGAATAAGTAGAAAGAACAAATGGACCTCATCAAAAGAACACGAAAAGGTAGGGACAATTTGTGGACCACTTTGTTTTCCACAGCTTCTCAGTTTGCAGCATAAGGTATGGCTCTAAGGCAAGCTGTGCAGATTTTATTTCATCTGCATTTTGATGGTACCCATAGCATTTAGAAATCAAGTCAGGATACCATGAGCCCTAGAGAAAAGAAATGCTATTTTCCTGATTAGCCACTTTTCTTTCTTTTTCTTTTTTTTTTGTTGTTGTTGTAATGTATTTTCTTTATTTTTTATTTCTTCAAGTTACATCTCAATCACAATCCCCTCCCTACTTCCCCCTCCAGATCCACTCTCCCACCCTCATCCCCCTTTTTTTAAAGTTTAAGGTGTATCTCATTTCCCCCTTCAGCTCCCCCTTTCAGTCCAACAAATGGCTCTTTCTCTTATAATAATAGATACAATACAAAACAACAGAGGTAATTAGGCCACAGTTATGAGGGTTATATGTTTTAGCATACATTCCCAATGTCCAGTCCATATGTATTTGGCACCTGACTTTAACATTCTACTATCTAACCATCTCCATTATTTTAAAGTTCTATATCTAACTCAACATTCATACTACCTTGCAACACAATTTTAAAAGAATCTTCTTAGATCTATAACATTCTCTTGACTCCTGAACAACTCAAAATTTAATTATGAGACTCTAGCTATCTATTCTTCAACCACCTCAGAGACCTGAGAGGGATAAATATATCTGATTTTATAGAAAATACAGGGCCTGCAGCTTCCAAAACTAAGAAATGAGATACCAGTGGCTGCCTGGACAGTTCCCATTTTTTCTCCATACATTACAGCATCGATCTTCAGTCGTTTGGCCCCGTTTCTCTGACAGACATTGATTGTAGAGCAGGGGTTATGAAGGACTTGCCTACCCTGTCTTGGCAGAGCTAGGCTGTCGACTTACCTGCTTCCAAGTTTTGTCCTTTTTGGACAGCATTCTGTCTACAGTTGGAGCAAGGGGCTTTTCCTACCAAGAGATAGGCTTGCGACTAATTCAATCATCTCCCACTGGAGATTCTTTGATGCTCATCTTCTACTTGGAGTAGAATAGGGGGTGCTGTGAGGGGTTGATAAGTCTTGATATGAAAAAATCTGGAGTTAAGAAAACATCTTTGAATGCCATATTCTGCAGATCTCTTGAAGTGTTTGAAGAGGCCCTATCTATCTCTTATATTAGGGTAAGCAGATGTTGCTTGTCTCTTAGCAGCTTTATTTCTGATTAGCTTAGAAAATAACTATAAGACTGTCATAGTACCTAACAAAATGGCTGGCTTGCATGACTATTAATTTGCATTTCTTAATTATCCTAAACAGCTATGACAATTAGTAGCAAAAGGCCAAAACTTCACATTCTTTTTTTTTTTTTTTACCACCTAACCCTTGCATCCCATTTCTCTGGGGTGGGGTGTCCTTATATAACAGTCCCTCATCTCAGTTCAGAGGTCCTATGAGGGCCAAGAGCCTCCTCATTCATTGGGGGTCAACGAGGCAGTACCACCAGTGAAAAGTGTCTCATTGCCCAGGAGAGAGAACTAAAAAACAAGCAAACAAATAAGCAGACAAACAGATAAAAATGAATAAAAAATAGAGAAAAAATAAATAAATAAATAATAAAAGTCTATATCCATGTTCCCTTTGATGTGTTAGTTGTAGTATCCATACCTTCTATTATATAGCTAAAATCCTACTATAAGTGAATAGATGCCATATGCATCCTTCTGAGTCTGGGTTAGCTCACTCAGGATGAGCTTTTCTAGTTCCATCCATTTGGCTGCAAATTGCATAATTTCATTGTTCCTGATAGCTGAATAATATTCCATTGTGTAGATGTACCACTTTTCTTGAGGACTCAAATTTTTAAGGACGTTGCATCTCCCTTGTTTGATCTCTAAGATAATGACTATTTCAACACTAGCATGAAATGAGGCATAATTTAGTAGTATGAAAACTTAAGAAACTAAATCCTGGTCAATCTCCTGGAAAAAAAAAATATATACTGCAAATTTTTCCCAATTGAACCACCAGTCCTGTCAGCCTCAGCCTCATTCATTAGCCAATATCCAAAGCAGCACTCTTCCACAGCCCTCTTGCAATGGCCCTTTCAATCAGTGCCTTGCCTGACTCTTTTGTAGATTCCAGTCATTGAAATCCACAGAGCCACTGTGCCTCCATGCTTGCCTCCTGTTTCCCTCAATCCTTGTGTGTGTTGTCGTTTTTATATCTTCTTCTTGCTTCTCTTCTAACTGCTGTCCTCAGAACTGTTGTTTTTCCACAGCTGCAATTGCTTGCCTGATGTTTTTATCCTTTCCCAAACCACTAAAAGCAGATGCATGTGTGTTTTTAAAAACATATATTTGTATCACTAGCCCAGAATGCTTTTCTGAGCTATGCAACCCTATACCATTTTACCCTTTTAGATGTAAATTTAAGTGGGGTGCACTCAAAAGTGAGTAGAGCTCAGTGTAGTCTTCTCTCTCAGGTAGACAGTTTAGTTTGAGATTTTTGGGGGCCCAACCTGGAAGTCATCCTAGATGTCTGAACCCCCATAAATATAAAATCTAACATAGACTATATGCACATTAAATATGGGGTCAGGTTGAAGAGAGGGCTCAGAGGTTAAGAGCACTGATTGCCCTTCCAAAGGCCCTGAGTTCAATCCCCAGCCACCACATGGTGGCTTACAACCACCCACAATGAAATCTGTTGCCCTCTTCTTGCCTGCAGGTATACCTGCAGACAGAACACTTTATACATAATAAGTAAATAAATCTTTTTTTTTTAATGTGGGGTCAGGCAACCCAGTATAGGAAGATCTGAGAGGCTAGTCACCCTGAAATCCAATATGTGAACAAACTCATGTCTCAACAACACACATTTTATTATTGTGTGTTCTTCATAGGCATTTAAGTTAGTAACATGTTCTAAATTCCTTTTACTTTAGCTAATCCTATCAATGTGTGTTGATAGAGTACTATACTTAAATCATTTCACTTTATCCTAAATAACCTTGAGGAACAGGCATTGCTGTTCTTATGATGGCCATGATGGACATGAATTTTAAAGACTATAAGTGACTCTCTGGAAAAGGTGTCTAGTTAGTAATTTGCAGAGCTGGAATAGGACTTGAGGTTGTTTTTTTTTTTCTTTTCATAAAATATGATTCCAAGCCATTGTAGGATTATTTTTTATTATATAAAATGAGGTCAATGGGAGATTAGCCTCAGTTTCTTCATCCATAGAATAAGGATAATAATATCTACCTCAATGTGATAATTAAATGAGATAATGGATGTAAAGCTCTTAGTACAGTGATTGGGCCATGGTAAGCCCTTGTGATGGACTACAATTTGTTAATGTGAGATTTTAAACCTCTTCCTCTATGAAATGTGAAGCAATTAAAGGCTTTTGAACAAGATGGTGATACAATAAAATGGGGAGATTAATCTGTCACTTGTGGGAAGGTTACATGTAAGTACCGAGAAACTAGAGACAAAGCAAATGCTGTGAGAACTATCATAATAGCACACACACACAGCCCTACTTGCCTCAACAAAAGTGGCATCTGTTGGGGACCACTCTCTAGCTTGAGATGAGGCTGTAGGAGCATAGTTAAAAAGGAGGAGTAGCAAGGCTGCTAGTGTCCTAGCTCAGAGAACGCTCACAAGGGAAATAAAGGGAAAACCTTCAAGCAAAGAGAAAGAAGATTGACAAGACTGTGAAGATGCAGGAGCTGTCCATACAGAGGAAAAATCAAGGAAGGATGACAGGCAGGGAGGTAAAGTTCTCTATCTCAGACCAGATCTTGTCCAGACTAGTATTTTGCCACTGAACTGATTGGTCTCAGTTATAAACGCGATACCCGGAAGCTCACCCGTCTCATTTGCACCTGCCAACATGTGTCCTGAGTGGTTACTACCTTCAAAGAACTTTAATTTCTGCCTGTTGCTTCATGCTAGTTCTCAGGACCCATTCACTGCATTGTGGCCAGGTCTGGACTGAATCTTGAATAGGTCAGCTTGGAGCAGGACAAAACTTTTCAGTATGAGTAATACAAATCCAATGGAGAAGTGTGGTTCAAAGGCCAGTTATGTGTATCTTCCTGGGTCTGGGGATGTAACTTGAATTAATAAATAAATGTTTAAAATAAAAAAAAATTAAAGAAAAGAAAGGCCAGTTATGCTGGTGTTCTGGATCTTAGAATTCAAGAGCAAGAAAATTAGTAAACCATCATAAAGGTTTTGAAATTTATTTAACGTATCTTGAGTTATGTTTCTATGACTTTTTTATTCATTTATTACTTCAGGTTACATCTCCATCATAGGGTCCTCTTTCCAATTCTCCCAATCCCGCCATCCCACCCTCTAACCCCTATCCTTTCCATCCCACTCCTCTGGAGTGGAGTGTCCCTACACAACAGTTCCCCACCTCAGTTCCGCAGTCATATGAGGGCCAAGACCCTCCTCATACACTGGGGGTCTATAAGACAGCACCACTAGGGCAAAGTGTCTCATTGACAGGAAAAAAAAGTCTGTGTTCCTGTACCCTTTTGTGCATTTGTTGTAGTATAGTTATCCTGTATTATATGACTTATTTTTATACTGGGAAAAAGCTAAAATACACTGAAGTGGTTAGTGCCATGTCTTAACAATTAACTTCTTTAAAACAATCTTTAACCTTGAGAATCAATAATGTTCACTGGGTACGTTATCAAGGAAGAAAATACAATGTTGATAGATTTGTCTGTCAATAAAAGTGTAGAAATTGCTATTTTTAAAAAGTGTTTACATCACATTTTCAATTTCTTTATTGAAGCCTATCACCAAACAATAACCAACCTTGCCAAGCATTATGGCTGCTCAGTGAAGTAATAACCACTTAGATTAGATTCTCTGCTTGAGCAGAAGTTAGATGCATGTACAAGAGTGATATATAGCATGACCGGAGATACCGGAGAGTGTCTCCACAGCAGACTGAACATCAGAATTGACACTAAACCCTATGTCAAGATACACACAAAGACTTCCAGACCCAGAACTCATCTGAGGTTATAATCTGTCAAGATTAACAAAGAGTGAACGCCAGCTAACGCAGATGCATTGTGGGATAATTGTCATATTCAAACTGGTGAGAGAGATTTTTCTTCCCAATTAACATTCAAGTGCTTGAAACCGAAATCCACTGACTCATTTTCTGATAATTTATGCAGCAGGGTACAGAAGTAATAGTCCTAGCTTCATGGTACATTTATACAGAGCTTTTCATCCCCAAGGCTCCTGACGCTCTTTTACAATTACAGCTAATGCTTGTTAAAGTACTTTGAAGGGGGGAGTGCCTCAGATGTTCCAAATATTATGATTATGAAAAGCTTGAGACAGTATATATAGGAACACTCCACAGTCATAAAACTGTTGTCAGTTCTAGTAGAGAAAAAAAGTCTTCTAAAATACTGATGAGCTGGTGTTTATACAACTTTTTTTCCTTCAAAAACTCAGTTATCCACTTCTGTGCAGTGCCCCTACTTATTCAGCTGTGGAGCATACTGTGTGCCAACTCTGGAAAGGCAGATGCCACACTTTAACGCAGCAGCTCACTGTAGCCTCACATGGGGATTGGCAGCACATAGAATCAAGAGTCCTTTTCCATACACACACCCCCTTACTTCAGATGAAGAAATAGGAGCTTCAAGTAGCATTGTCCTCTGACACCCAATTATAATGGGGAGTCCATAACCAGGTAGTCCCTAAGTAATGGGTGAATAGCGCATGCCACTATGTACAGATTCAGATGATGGATGAGTGGAGTTTGAAGTGAGTGGACAGCTGTCTGAACAGATTATTTCATTATACGTGAAGGGATGCCATTTCTAACCATGATGATAATTATAGTATATGAAGTGCATAAATCAGTGGAAGATTTTTTTTATAGCATTAGTTTTGGGGAAACTGTGTTTAACCTTCTTTATGAGCTCAAAGCTTTGCATTAGGAGCCAGTGTGTGTTGCTACACTTGGAAGGATATGATATTGTTTCAAGTGATACATGAGTAGTTTTCTTTCATGAACTCAGAATAACATTCAATGCAATGAGATAATTCTCTTGTACTCAAGAGATTTAACAAAACCTACATCATAATTTACTGCTATTTTTTTTTGTTTAGCCAGCTTTTTCCAGAGGTACAAGGAAAGTACTTTTAGCCTTTTATGATATCCTATTATTGTGTAGTTTAAAGGTATCAATTGCCATGTAACAAAATTGCTTCTAAACTTAAATGTTTAAAATAATAATCATTGGTTATTGTATTTTGTCCTTCTTGATTGTAAGGGACCAGTGAGATATTATTTCACATTTTGTGATGTTCTTGTACTGTTGCAAATTCATTGTAGATGCTGCCAAATTCAAAAGAGGTTTGATGGAGAATCTGGGAGAGCTGAGCATTGCTCCACCACCTTGTAGCCTTTAGGCTCCCTTCTCCTTATGTACTGTCTGTATAGAATCTGCAACAATATAGGGAAGCTGATGGAGTTCTGTATCATCAAAAGGCAACTTCCCTAGATGGAAGAAACCAAAGTCACCAATCTTTTAAAGGCTTAACTGGTACCAACAAATTTTTAATTCTGCTATCTTCTGTCAGTTACGTCTCACAGAACAGGCACAATCCACATGAAAAGTATAGGTAGCATACATACCAAAGGCCTAATTCATCAGGGGTCATTTCAGAGGACCATCCACTACAGGATCTCTTAATGGGTGGGATATGACATTTTTGTGATTGTCTGACAACTGGTACAGCGGACACCAGCTCAAAGCTCCTGATTGCTGACCCTGACTCGCCTAGCAACCTGATTTCTGTCCCCAAAAAGAGAAACCAACACCCACAAATTGTCTTCCGGCTTCCACATGAGTGAACACCCCAAACACAAAAAAAAACAATAAATAAAAATGTAATTAAAATATCAGAGTTTAAATTCTGACCAACATTCAATATGTTAGTGATTTTTTGTCTGAATCATCAGCATTTTAATGTTTTCTTGTATTTAGAATATATATCTTATAGTCATATTTTCATTAATGGAGATAATGCATGGAAAACTGTGTGCCTTTGGCGTAAGGCTTTTGAGGAATCAGTAAATGGTATTATAGTTCTGCCTGACCATCTTCCCAGATGCCCTAGTTATTCAAACTCACCTGTATACAGAATCCTGTGCTTTCAAAGCACTGTTACTAAAAGCAGGAGACATCACGTAACTTATTCCTAAAATATCTACGGATTCACTTCTCCTAAGTTGTCATATTCAGTTCTCTAAAATTGTGTTCATTCTCTCATCGCTTTGAGATATGCAGCCCACAGATTCAACTAGTATTTCTCAGAACAGCCAGAAGCATATGCCCACATACCAATTTTGATTTTCTGTGTTTGTCTCTAACAGGCATTCTTCACTCTTACTCCCCTGCTCCTGCCAAGGGAATTCGCCATGATTTGGTTCCAGAAAATTTAAAACATATATCAAATATTCTACTTAAATGGTTTTCTGTTAGCACATATACAAATGCATGCATTATTATTATTAGCAAGATTAAGCTATGGAAATGTTATTATAGTTATTCCTCAATATTCAGTGGAATAAAGTAATACTTTCTTTCTACCCCTTCAGCCATCCAGAAGAGTTGCTAGTCATTAGGCAGACAGAGAAGAATTTGGGGACGCAAACTGCTCTGGTCTAGAACTGATTTCCAACACCTCTATTCATTCACATTGCATTGGAGAGAACCCAGCCTTATTGCCTACAACAAAGAAGGCTGAAGAACACAAGTTAGCTTTCAGCCACAAGAAAGAAACAGTACATTTTGGAACAGAGGTACTGGCTTCTAAGAAGCCACATACATTATAGAAGTGACACAGCCCAGACATACAACACAAACAAAACCTGGCCAGAGGATCATAAAGGCTAGAAAGCGTTAGATCCAATGACGTGAGGTACCGTTAGTTTAAGCAACTTTTGCCATGGTGGAATGATTGCTAGTTTCAAACACATGTTGTGATTATTTCTACACAAACAACAAAAGAGCTATGTTACACATGAAATTCCCATTTTAAAAGTACTGGGAATTTATTCAGTACTTTTGATACAGACTACAGAATCATGGAAACTTATTTAGTTTTGATACCACAGCACTGACCTATGAACACTGTTTTCAATGTCAGCTCTGCTAACTAGGCATTGTAGAGTTCATTATGAAGAGAATGCCCTCAGTTCTCTATAACTGATAAGAAACTAATTTAAATGCCCCTATTGCTTGAGTTCCACCTACTATCCATGGTTGTTGTTTATTGCTTATGCTCCCTGAGCAGGTGGTTGGAACTGTGAGTAGCCTTGTAACGTGTTTCACAAAGGACCTATGACATCGAGTTGTTTTTCCCTGGATGGAGGTTTGTAACCTACTATGTACTTTGCTTTTTTTCTTTCACTCTTCCTTATGATGATAGGGAAAGATTCAGATACTGGCTGTTTTGTCATCTTGGGGCCAAAGGTACCAGTGATCCCAGCAGAACTTGCCACAAAGCCACAAAGATAGGTAAAATTAACAAAAAGGTTTGAAATTATCAGAGTCTGAGGTAATTTATTATTATAGTATATTCTGACCTCTGACTACTATTCTTGTCAAAATCTGTGTTTCAATAGTTACTTTGGAAAAGGATTTATGAGGGCTTGACTTGGGAATTACAACACTCACAGACCCTTAAATTGGGAGCTAATAAACCGGATGAACTTGTTTGTATTTCTTAATTCATCTGATCATCTGTATTGTCATCTAAAGTGGGTACTAATAACCTAAGACATTTTTAATTTATGCCTTGTTCCAAATATATCAGCTTGACATTACATGAATGACATGAGCAGTGAATAAAGCCTTCTGAGGACACTGAACCGACTCTTCTTGTGTTTATCACTATCACAAGTTTCAACCATGCCTAAAATTAACAAACATTAAATTTATATGCGCAGAACAAGTTCACCTGTTCACAATTTATAAACAAGACATTGTCATTAAAAACAAAAAAAGCTCAAGCTGATTATTCTAACCACAGAATCTAGAATATAAGCCTAATGGTTTGAGGTCTAAGTAATATGTTTAAAGCTACATTTGTCACATAAATTTGCTTTCTTCTACAAGGCATTGCTTACTTTATTTTCTGTGACTTTTATTTACCCTGACCACTTACATAGTGCAATTAAGATGGTTCTTGATGTCTTTAGGTCACTTTGGACCACCCACTGAGAGAAAAAATAGGAAAAAGTGGAAATTTTGCTTTCCTTTGGGGGGGAAACGATAGAACATTTCAAAATGTCTTTCAGTGTTAAAAAAAAAAAAGGAAGGAAGCAAGTTCATGATGAGAAATAACTAGCCAGCAAACACATTGTGATAAATCAGCCATTATGTGATTATAGCGACTTCTTTGGGAATGAAATCAATGCAGAATCAGATTTAGACTGGGGGGTCAAATGGAGGTCAAAGGTACTTCTCCATCTTGAAATTGGATAATTATTGCTGTTATTATTGTCAGTTGCTGTAATATAATACACGAAGAAAGACATGGAGTTCCTCTGCTGCTTTTATTGGCTGGCTAGACAAGTCAATCCATTACTGGGAAACAAATTTATACATATTACATCATTCAGATATCAAGTGCATTAGAGTAATTAGAAAAAAATCAACCCAAGAGTCCTTATGATTTCCTTTTAAATATCATGGAAAAATAAGCAATTTTTAAAGGAAAAGGTGCATGTATTTCTCATCTTGAGAATTAGACAATATGCTTCTCTGTAAGAGAAGATACATATACAAGGGTGAATATCTGGAGAGACAGATTGAATATCTGCTTTGCAACTTGACTATCTATGTATCTAAGAGATAAAATTTTCTCGTATTTGCAATACGGTTAACAAAGTTTCTTTTTCTGCTGCTTCGATAGCACTTTCCTTCCTCTGCTCACTATTCCCATGACCGCCATCTGGTACTTAGGCTCCATGCCTTATTTCTGCCTCACCTGCTTGTTCATTTCCTTATCTTTCATAAACCATGTTTCTTGCATTCTTCTTTAAGGCTAACCCCAGTGATTCTTTTTTTGTGTACAACTATCTGATCACCATACCAGAATTCTATAAATCATGCAGTAGCTACCTTTCTAGTAATTAATTTCCAAAGATAGAGCATTTTTCTTTCCAAACAACAGTCACATTGATGGCCAAATAAGTCCATCTTTCATTTTCTATTTAATATTTAGTAATAATCTTGTAATTTCATTCTTGGATTCTTGATCTTGTTTTGCTGAGGCATTTTTCTCTTTATTCCCGAAGTCCTTTTGAAGTAATTGTTGGGGTGGAGCTGCAGAAGCCTTTCCGTGCTCAGCCTGGTTATCACAGACAGTATTGCTGTCATCAGGAAGTACAGCATCAGTGAGTATCGCTTGTTCTTCTTAAAGTATTAAGAGAAAAGTTTTCTCTTTGCTTCCATAGAAATTTCAGAAAGCATGTTCCTTTAACCCACTGGAAAAGAAATGTATAAGCACACACACATACATATATATGTATGTATATACACATATATGCGTGTGTCTGTTTTGTATGTTTATCTAACGTCTGCTTGCCATTCAACCTTCAGAGAGGAGAAATTTTCATCATAGAAGGAGGTGAAGCATATGCTTGTGAGTAAGGAATCTCAGAACTGAGATCAGAGGCTTGAGGAACCATTCAGCACATTTTGTTTGCTTTTTTTTTTTCTTTTTCTTGAACAACTAATTGTGGGTATAGATGAAAGAGTGAAATCGGTGGCCCATGAATGTTCCTCTAACAGCAGAACAGGTAATTTAGTAGACAAGTGCCCAGCTTCTTGTCTTTCATGGAATGTTCATGTAGCAGTTGATGTCTGAAATTGTTTACAATGGGAATTGCAGGATTGGCTTATGTAGTACCTTGCTCAACAGCTCCTAAAACCAGGAACTTTTCTTCTAACCCTCCCAAGCTGGCTGTGGTGACCATTTCTCAAGCCTATGTACCCCCAAAATTCATTCAATCTCCTCCTTAAAAAGATCTATATTCAATGATCATTTCTAATAAAGAATTCATCTTCATTGATTCTGTGGCCAGGTCTGTAGGATGTTCTCATTTAGAGATCCATAATTCTAGATAATACATATTAATGGAACAAACTTAGAGGTATTGAATAAAAATAAAATTCAATAAATTTTCTTAAATGTTGGTTAATCTCATTATCATTCCAACTTGCTACCTAGAATAATTAGCCACAGAAATATAACAATATCAGTTTTTATATTTGTGTGTTTGTTACTTTACATTTAATATTAACTGCTCCTGAATTCAGCACTTGTTTGTAGTAAGAGAACTCTTTATGGTAGAATGAGCAAACAAGTCAATGGATATCAATAAGCATGTCAGAATTTGTAAGGTAATGTTCATTATCTAGATCATGAGTCCTTTTGATTTTAATCACCATGATAAAATCTCAACTCCTCAAAATAGATAGCCATACCTACTTATAATAAAGGTTCATCTTTGAGGGTTAACAAAAAGTGACAGTTTTCTTTATCACAGAGAAAAGTATACATGTAGTTAAAGGATACTGATGGCTAATCTCAGTTGTCACCATGATGGGTTTTAGATCACTTGAAAAACAAGTCATGTTCATTTATGTGAGGTATTGTCTACCTTAGGTTAGTTGAGGTAGGAAGACCTACATAGTTTTGGTTGATACCATTCCATGGACTAGGGTTCTAGAGGAAAGGGAAAGGACAAAGGGAGCAACAGCATTCCATCTTGTTCTGCTTCCTGACTGTGAATGCACTGTGACCAGTTGGTTCCAATTCCTGAGGCTACAATTTCCCAGCCATGACAGACTGCAGTTCAGCAGACCTGTGGGCCATAATAATCCTTCCTCCCGTAACTTGTTCCTCTTGGGTATTTTGTCGCAGCAATGGAGAAAATTGTAAGTCTAAGTTTTAAACTATATTTATTAATAATTCTAAATACCTACCAATAAACCAACCCTAACACTTTAGAAGGAATACCCAGATCAAGACATGGCAGGTCCTAGGGGTAACTGGTCAGCATTCTGTCTGCAGGAACACCACAATAGCAGTTGTTCAGTGGTCACTTGGCTATCGTCCTGGCCTCGGTCTCACTTCCACTTGGGCTCAAGTCCTCTCGTAAGTCAGCCAAGATTGTCGAAGCTAAATGGAACAGGTGCAGCACCACCCTGTGCTTCAGCAGTGAGCTGAACCCTCTCGGGCAGATGGTGTGTCCTTGTCATTGCTGCCTTGCCAGGGCCTCCTCTGTTCACCTGGGCCTGGCCACACCCTCACGGGAAAGGGGCCACACCCCCACCTGTTTTGGGGTCTCTCCACAGTCCCTCTGAAGCAACCTCAGAGCATTTGCACCTCAGGCTTTGCTCACTTCCTCTGGGTCTGCAGGCCCATGGACAGACCTAGCCTCTGATCACTCTGCTTCTGTAGTCTTTGTGGTGCCAGAAGCCAGGGCTCTCTTCAGCATCTGGTTCTTATAAATTATCTCTGAGTAGGTCTTATACTACACCTCTTGTACAAGCCCGAGCATACTTGTGGCAGGTGCAGCTTTCCATGGAATTTGATTGGCTTCTTGGGCTGACTAATGGCAGGAGCCCCTTTCTGTGGCCTGTTCTTGGCCTTTGCCTCCTATCTCCTCTTCTAGTCTTGGTTTTAATGTGCCAAGTCACCCGACTGCTCAGTTCTTACCATCTGAATGCTGGTATGACCTAGGGGCTGGTTAGAACATCTTTGCTGGAAGTCCCGCCTTTTCTATCAGTATGTCTTCAGAGCCAGCAGTTAGCACATGTCTGATTCACACCTCCATATGTCAAGCCCTTTTAGGGCTCTACCACCATGCCCTAAGGAGGGTGCTCCGCTAGTGGTCCCTGGCAGGTCTCTGGGTTTCTCAACATTACTTGCTGTCCCAGCCATGCCCTTCCAAAGGGTGCTGTTCTCCTCATCACTCAGAGCCAAGGCTTCCAACTGGGCTCCACCCAACTTTGGTTCTGCCCAACTTCAGCCGCTATCTTTCTAGCATCTTTCCAAATGTGGCAGTGTCCAGCAGCTGAGCAGTATTGAGAAGCAATGCCAAGTCAAAAGTCCTTTCCAGTTTCCCAGGCTTTCCTTCTTATAAGCTGTCATTAATTATGCATACAGAGTGCCTTCTCCTTGGTCAATTCACACCCTCCTCCTGGAGGTACACCTGTTGCCCAGTACCTACATGCTTCCAGGTGCCAGGGCAATACAATAGAAATCCAACCTCCACCACAGAAAATAACTAATACATATATTCAAGTAGAATGTGATTACCTCTTTGTAAAATATTAGTCATGGTAGTGTCTGTTCTACAATATATAACTTATTCAATAGAGGTTAAACACCAACAGATTTAACTAGAATTTGTGGTAATGGATTTAGTTCATTTTACTTGAAATAACAATTGTGCCATATTTAGGCTAATGTACACAAATACTGTTTTTAAAAAAGAAAACAGAGTAGAGCATATCAGTTAAGTAGCTCACCAACAAATTCTTAAATTTATTTGTGGCAGAATATATTAAACAAACAAGCATCTTTTCTACTAAACCTGACTGTTGCTGAGTAGAAACAATGTATTTATTTACTCATTGTTCACTTCCTAGGGATAAGGATTCCCAGGAGAGACAGGGACTACAAATGTTTTGACCTGTATGCTCCTCTGTGATATCTAGAGATCACTATTTAAGCTACATTTCCTTTCTTACTTTAAAATTATTTATTTTGTTTTAGCATTTATTTCTATGTGCTTGTGATGTGCATTGTGTTTTCAATTAAAAATGTATAGGATATTTACTATCTGAAAGTTTATTGGCAAGTATGAGTGAAACTGAGTGAACAAATTATTCACACAGGAGAAAACAATTTGACTCTTATTGTCAAGGAGATTCATAACAGGAGTTATACGTGTTTATGTTTGAGAAGAATTTAGCCGGAGTTCTCATTTGGGGCAAATGGAGACCTGATATTAGGCTATTAAGTAACATTAAGACAAATATTGCTTATTTTCTTCTTCTGTGGATCCCTACTTTTATAAAGATACACCAAATATTTTATACATGAAATGAAAATAAGTGTCATATTTGGTAAAGGAAGGGAACTAATGTAAATTAAGATAAAGTTATGGTTATTCAGTGATAAATATTGTGAATGTACATAGCATATTTGAATGAGAATATCTTTGTGAAGTCCCTCACTATATGCAAGGAATATATGCTGATAAAATCTTAAACAAGAGACACAGAAATTAATCTACAATGACTACCACATGTTAGCTCATCATTAATTTGTATCCTTTTAAATTTTAAATGTTGTTGAAAAACAATAAATAGATGATACACTTTTGTTAGGTTATTTAGATGCTAAGAAAAACTGTCTTTCCTATAAAATAAATTTTCAATATTAATTCTGCTTTGAAAAATATATTTATATTTTTAAAGATTTATTTATTTTTATGTGTATTGATATTTTGCCTGCATATATGTCTGTGCAAGGATGCCAGATTCTCTGTAACCGGAGCTAAATACAGCTGTGAGCTGTCATGTGGGTCCTGGGAACTGAACCTGAACCCAGGTCCTCTGGAAGAGCAGCCAGTGCTTCTAACTGCTGAGCCATCTCTCCAGCCTCATGAAAAAATTTTCTGATATTTTTAAGTGTATATGTTTCAAGAAGAAAATTCTACTGTATCTTGTGTTATTTATGTAATACAGAACATTAAATTTAAATCTAAATATTTAGAAACAGTTCTACAAATCCCACTGTATTATTTGTTATTGGAGGAAACCCTTTGCTGTTCCCTTAGTGTTCTGGTGTTGCAATTATATTTTGCTTTGCTGACATTTTCACCCACAAAAGTTTACTGTAACCAGTGTTCCAAAATTAATACTACTGAGATTTCTGTTTTATTGAGCTCCACTATCTGAAATAGTCATTTGCATGTTTCTCAACCCCTGAATTCCTCATAAACAGAAGCACAATTATTCCAGTTTCTTTTATTAAATTCCAAAATCTCATAGGCAGAGATAAGTAAGCCTTCCTTGATAAAACAAGTGCTGATTGAATACTTGTTATTAAATACCACAGCAGTACTAGGTTTTGTAACTGAAATATGAAGTTAATTCACTGTATCTTTTCCAAATTAAACATACATCAGAAGTGTATATATATATATATATATATATATATATATATATATATA
>CAJQZJ010032904.1:379061-399843 GCA_907164525.1 Lophiomys imhausi
TATATATATATATATATATATATATATATATATATATATATATATACTCAGCTACAGAGGCTGAACAAAGACGGAAACAGGCTAGTTGTGATTCTCACACAGAATATGACACCAAGGAAGTTGACTAATGATTTTATATTGGAGCCAAGACTAGACTACAGAGCAAGAGCCTATCTAGAAAAATCTAAGGGAAGGAAAAGAAATGGTCACCTTTCTACAAGTCATCCTCACCTAGGCAACTCTCTTAGAAGACATATACACATGTAAGATTATTGCATTAGCAGCTTAACCAAAGGGAGTTTGAAAAAGATTTTTTCAGTGTTGCAAACAAAATCAATGAGCAAAATTTTTGAAACCACAAAAGAGTGTCACATTTATGAATGTACAAGTGT
Organism: Lophiomys imhausi; assembly: GCA_907164525.1. Classification (NCBI taxonomy): domain Eukaryota; kingdom Metazoa; phylum Chordata; class Mammalia; order Rodentia; family Muridae; genus Lophiomys; species Lophiomys imhausi. The sequence continues at coordinate 379,454 of CAJQZJ010032904.1, forward strand.
TCTCTTGCTTTTATCACAACATTAACATCAACAATGTTGTAGCATATGTATTTATTGTAATCTATTCCATTGCCAATAAGAAACTCTGTGTCAATGAACATTCAAATGTCTTCAGAGAAAGCAGAACTATCTCTTAAATTATTTATCCAGTGATAATCAGTGTTATAAATGCTTTCATTGGCACTTGTTTTGTTACAATGTTTCAATAACGTAAACTCTCTCCTAAGTGATTGGTAAATAAGGACATGCTGTCATCTTTATGTGGGAGCCACAATTTTTCCAGCAAGTTATTAATTTTTGCCACTAAATATTCACAGCTGAATTCAAAGTATAGGAACAATGCTGGAAAATGGGAGCAAATGGATTTTATTGGGCCCATAGTACTCATGGTTCCCCCTCCCTCTGTTGAGCCATAGGCTATATCATCAAGGATCTGTCTAGATGTTTCCCTAATATTTATGTACTTTAATCTTCATCACTGATTTCTTCAACCCTTCTCTGATACAATGCTCTAAAATTGTACTTTTAAAGTAAATTGCTTATTTGTAATATCTTATTACAGTTTAGCAACACAACATAATTTTTAAAGTGAAATAATTTTACATTTTTTATTATTATATGAGTTTCTTGCCTTTTTTGTTTCAAAAAGTCTACACAGACTCATTTTTTTTTCACATACTTAGTAATATGTTGTTGGAGACTATAAGGCTTTCCTGGAATTTTTATATTGTGTGCTTTTTGATAAACCCTTCTTAAAAAGAAAAATTAAATGAAATCGCTCATGAAGTATTTTCAACAGGACCCCATGGAGGAACGAAAGCTCACCCTCCCCTTCAGACAACAATCCATGAAAAATACTAAGAAGTAAATCCACTTGCCTCATTCCCCAGGCCATACTGTTAATCTACTGTCCACACAAATGCACTCAGATCTCTTTTCCCCATAGTAAAGCTGTAGCCAGTGCCAAAAGCTAGAGCACAAAAACAAATAAGTGCCAGAACAGTGAATAGTAATGTGGTCCATCAATTTGTTTTGATAATTGGCACATCCCAAGCTGTAGATTCCTGGCTCCTCTCAAACTCAGCTGCTTTCTTGTCTTGCATTTTCTCTCAGGCTGCCTGTTGCTTGTTCTCTTTCCAATCTAACTACAAACTACTTAAGGAAAGACACACATTTTTAATGTCTACTTTTCTCACTATCTTGCACAGGTCCACCTGTTTTTTAGGTTACTGATATTATTTACTAATTGATTCGTAGAACTTGGTACTCTAACCAACTTATATTAAACTTTGGGAAAATGTTGAAAATTATTTATTTTCACCAGTAAATTTAAAATTGAGACATTAGATTGAACACACCTGCTCCATCACTCTCACAAAACATACATTTGGCGAGCTCTTTTAGTAGGAAAAAAAAACTGTTAAGTGCATGGTATACACCTTAGTGAAATACTAGAAAGTATTGTGTATGTTATAAGTTATAGTAAATGTGTCTACTTTATACAGAAAGTAATAGCAAGACAAAATAGTTTTAATGGTATAATCATAATCTGAAATATCCATATATTCTTAATGGCTGTAATTAAGTAGTCTTATTATGCGACTTTCAAACCTCAGGATATAGTTTCTTTTGAGAATTTATTACTTCGCATGTTTTTATTTTGATCAGTCTAATACCTACAAAGATTGAGTATTTCAAAGACTTGTAGAAGAGTTTCATACTTCCTCCCTGTTGACAATATTCGCTTTTTATTATAGATAAATGTTTGCTCTTGATGTTGTTGTTGCCTTGAGTAGCATTTCTCCCAGGTAGGAAGGTTTTGTTTCCTTCAGTCCCTTTTGTAGAAGGAAATAATATTTGTCCTTGGTGGCTGTTTGTTTCATCAAGCTGAGAATGTCAGCTGGGAAAGATAATTAATGCAGCAATTATGACTTTGGTAGGTGAATTAATTTTTGAAAAAATAAGGCATTTACATATGGCATCTTTCTTGCCAGATGTGAACTTCTGCCCTTCTCTAGGCATTCACAGTCTCCGGCTTGTATTTGTTTACAATGATGACTTTTCTTCTCTCTATCTGTCTATCACATATTTATATCTGCCTATCCACGGAGTGAATAGTTGCACAATAGTCCATGTCTTTGCTATGCTCACTTTTTTTTAAATACTTTATTTTTTTTCTTCAAGTTACATCTCAGTCACAAACCCTTCCCTATTCCCCCTTTCTATCCCGCCCTTCCACCCTCTTCCCCCCAGAAGTTTCCCCTTTCAGTCCAACAGATGGTTCCTTTTCTTATAACAGTAAATACTATACAAAACAACAGATATAAATAGGCCATATTTATGAGAGTTAAATGGCCCAGTATACCTTCCCAATGTCCAGTTTATACATATTTGGTCCCTGACTTTAACATTCTACTATCTAACCATCTCCATGAGTTTAAAGGTCTATATCTGACTCAACATTCATACTAGCAACACACTTTTAAGAGTATCTTCTTATATCTATAACACCCTCTTGATATCTAAACAACTCAAAATTTAACTATGAGACTCTAGCTGTCTATGCTTCAACCACCTCAGAGACCTGAGAGGGATAAATATATCTGCTTATATAGGAAGTGCAGGGCCTACAGCTTCCAAAACTAAGAAATGACAACTAAGTCAGTTATAGACTTTTAAACTCATGGAGATGGTTAGAAGGTAGAAGGTTAAAGTCAGGGGCCAAATATGTATGAACTGGACATTGGGAAGGTATACTGGGCCATTTAACTCTCATAAAGGTGGCATATTTAATTCTGCTGTTTTGTATAGAATTTACTGTTATAAGAGAAAGAACCATTTGTTGGAATGAAAAGAGAAGCTGTTGGGGGGGGGAAGAGGGTGGAAGGGTGGGACAGGAAGGGGGAATAGGGAAGGGTTTGCAACTGAGATATAACTTGAAAAAAAATCAAGTACTTATAAAAAAAAAGAAAAAAAGAAATGACATACCAGTAACTGCCTGGACAGTTCCCATTTTCTCTCCATACATTCCTGCATCAGTCTTCAGCCTTTGGGTCCTGTTTCTCTGACAGACATTTGTTGTAGAGCAGGGATTATGAAGGACTTACCTACCCTGTCTTGGCAGAGCTAGGCTGTCGACTTCCCTGCTACCCAGTTTTGTCCTTTTTGGACAGCAGTCTGTCTGCAGTTGGAGCAAGGGGTTTTTTCATGCCAAGAGATAGGCTTGCCACTAATTCAACCATCTCACACTGGAGATTCTTCGATGCTTATCTTCTACTTGGAGTAGAATAGGGTGTGCTGTCAGGAGCTGATATGTCTCGATATCAAAAAAAAAGAAAATCTTAATTTAAGATAACATCTTTGAATGCCATATTCTGCAGATCTCTTGGGGTTTTTGAAGATGCCCTATCCATCTCTTGTATTTAGATAAGCAAATGTTGCTTGTCTCTTAACAACTTGATTACTGGGTAGTTTAGAGAATATCTGTGATAGACTGTCATAGTAGCTAACAAAGTGACATGTTTGCATGACTAGGAGTTTGTTTTACTTAACTATCCTAGACAGTTTTAGACGGTTGGTATCAAGAGGCCAGAGCTTCACATTTTATTTTTAAGTATCTCTAGGTATGATACCATTAGGAAGCATTACCTTTAATTTTGTATCAATATACAAAGATCAATGCCTATGTAGCCCAATACAATCTTATTTTTGCACAATAAACAATGGTCAATACCACTTTAGCCAAATATACTACTAATTTTGTATCAATATGCAAAGGTATAAGGGCATATTCAATAATCTGCCCCTTCTTCTTGGACCTTCCTGTGCTATGTCTATGTCTCATTTTTCTCAAGCCTATGCACTCCTACATAGGAGAGGAAGAAGGATACAGAAAAGGAAAAGTAGGAAGTCCGTGTGTCTAACCTCCAAAACCCATTAAACAGGACCATTTATCAGCTTGTAATCTCTTCCCCCAAATATCAGAGTTTTCAGTTATCCTTCAAATAACCAAAAAGAAGGGCGGAGAAACACCCTCCCCACCCTCTGGGCATGGGACGTCACTCTCTTAAAGTGACTTCCTGCTGATTTGCTTCGTAGTAAACCTGTTTGGGGCCCGAACCCAAAGGGAAAAAAAAATGGTTAAAAATGTTAGTACAATCCTTTTATGTTCAGTCCTTCTGATCTCAGCTGTTTAGATGACCTAAGGGGTTTGTAGGCAGAAGCTGATCTTGCAGGCTTCACTGAGGTTCCGGCCAGGGCATTGTGTAGAGCTGAACGGTCCCAGCAACATTGGATTGCCGTGGTTGCAGGCCCCCGATGGAGACAGCTATTGAGGAAGTCTGCCAGGCTGAATCAACTGGGTCACTTGTCCTCCTTGATGCCTGATTCTGCTCTCTGCTGAGGTTTCCGCTGTCCAGCGGTCCCCGGGCTCCCCGAATGGACGCTTTGATTCTCCTGGAAAGATAAGAACAGAGCCCTGCCCCAATCCCAACCCAGGGACAATTACCCTCTTTTTTTGGGGGGGGGGCTAGGTAATACTTCTCCTGAAGCAAATTTGGCCTTCTGACAACATACAAAGCATTATCTTTCAATCCGGGTTAAAGAAGAAATCATTCTGTCACCTTGGAGCTAAACCAACCAGCTCCAGTGTATATATTTTGAGATCCCAAAGGACAATCTGCCTGCATCGAGAAGGCCTATTGTAAGTAGCCTCCAAACCTAGGTACCTCCAAATCCCATGTGTGTGTCTCTGAACTCTAATTATTGGGATCAGAGACCTGTGTTTCCCATCTGAAGGGATCAAAGATGTGTTCCACCACTCCTGGATCGAAGTCTTTCTCTATTTAGAGTTTGCCCTGCATCAGGCTGACCCTGAGCACGAGATCTGCCCATTTCTGTCTCCAGTGTGCTGGGACCAAGGGGGTACTCTTCTTGAATGGTGGGACCAAGAGTATGCACCCTCACCACCCCGCTCCATATGACTCCAGAATACATAAGACCACCAACTCTACGGTGCTCCCCCCGCCCCCGTCTCCGCTGAAGTCAAAGGCATGGGCCAACACCACAATTCTCTTGTATTTTACCTTAGCTCCACGTCTTCTCGACACCTGGAGGTCTGCAAAAGCAGGCCGAACGGCTGTATCCTCTATCCATTCACAGTGTTTCAGCCCTGCCACCTGCCCTGTTTTTTTTTTTTTTTTAGTTAATAAATTTATTTGTTTGTTGCTTCAGGTTACATCCTTATCATATTTTACTCTTTTCCCCCTTCGCAGCCCCACCCTCCCATGCTCTACCCCCTGACCCTTCCGTCTTGTTCCTCTGGGGTGGAGTGTCCCTGCCTAGCAGTCTCTCACCACAGATCAGGAGTCATATGAGGGCCAAGCGCCTCTTCATTCACCGGGGGCCTACGAGGCAGTACTGCCAGTGAATGGTGTCTCATTGCTACTGGGGGAATACTAAAAAAAAGACCAACAAACACACAAACCCACAAAAACAAAGAATGTCAACCAAAAAGAGAGGAAAAAGAGAAGGGAAAAGGAAAAAGAGAAAAGAAAAAAAGGGGAAGGAAAAAGAAAAAGATTAAAAAAAAAAGTTTATATCCATGTTCCTTTTGGTGTGTTGGTTGTAGTACAGATATCCTGTACGATATAGCTAAAATCCTACTATAAGTGAATAGATGCCATGTGCATCCTTCTGAGAATGGGTTAGCTCACTCAGGATGAGCTTATCTAGATCCATCCATTTGGTTACAAATTGCATGATTTCATTGTTTCTGATAGCTGAGTAATATTCCATTGTATAGATGTACCACAATTTTTTAATCCATTCTTCAGTTGAGGGACATCGTGGGTTGTTTCCAATTGCTAGCTATTACAAATAAGGCTGCTATGAACATAGATGAGGAGACTTCCCTATGTCTCCGTGAGAGGTCCTTTGGGTGTATACCCAGAAGTGGTATGGCTGGGTCCTGAGGCAAGGTTATTCCTAGATTTCTAAGATATCGCCAGACAGACCTCCATAGTGGTTGCACAAGCCTGCACTCCCACCAGCAGTGGAGTAGGGTTCCCCTTTCTCCACACCCTCGCCAGCATGTGCTATCATTTCGGCTCTTTATCTTAGCCATTCTAAGAGGAGTTAGGTGGAATCTCAGGGTCATCTTGAGTTGCATTTCTCTGATGATTAAGGATGTTGAACATTTCTTCTGGTGTCTCTCAGCCCTTAGGGGTTCCTCCTTTGTGAATTCTCTCTCTATTTAGCTCCATCTCACATTTTTTGATTGGATTATTTGGTTTCTTGGCATTTAGTTTCTTGAGTTCTTTGTAGATTTTAGATAATAGCCCTCTATCAGATGTGGGGTTGGTGAAGATTTTCTCCCAGTCTGTTGGTTGCCGTTTTGTTCGAATGACAGTGTCCTTTGCCTTACAAAAGCTTTTCAGTTTCATGAGGTCCCATTTATTGATTGTTGATCTCAGGTCCTGAGCTGTTGGTGTTCTGTTCAGGAAGTTGTCACCTGTGCCAATGAGTTCGAGGGTTTCTCCTACTTTTTCTACTAGTATATTTAATGTGGCCGGCTTTATGTTAAGGTCTTTGATCCACTTGGATTTAAGTTTGGTACAAGGTGATAGGTATGGGTCTAATTTCATTCTTTTGCAAGTGGACAAACTGTTGGACCAGCACCATTTGTTGAAGATGCTGTCCTTCTTCCATTGTGTGATTTTGGCTTCTTTGTCAAACATTAGTTGGCCATAGGTGTGTGGGTCCATGTTTGGGTCTTCAATTCGATTCCATTGATCCACTGGTCTGTTTCTATACCAGTACCATGCTGTTTTTATTACTGTTGCTCTGTAGTACAGCTTGAAATCTGGGATGGTGATACCTCCAGATGTTTTTTCATTATACAGGATTGATTAAGCTATTCTGGGCTTTTTGTTGTTCCATATGAAGTTGAGAATAGCTTTTTCCAGGTCTATAAAGAATTGTGTTGGTATTTTGATAGGAATTGCATTAAATCTATATATTGCTTTTGGTAGGATAGCCATTTTTATTATGTTGATCTTACCTAGCCATGAGCATGGGAGATCTTTCCATCTTCTAAAGGCCTCTTCCATTTCTTTCTTCAGGGGCTTGAAGTTCTTGTTGTATAGGTCCTTTACATGCTTGGTTAGAGTTACCCCCAGGTATTTTATGTTGTTTGTGGCTATTGTGAAGGGGGTTGTTTCCCTTATTTCTTTCTCGGTATAATTGTTTGTTGTATAAAGAAGGGCTTCTGATTTTTTTGAGTTAATTTTGTATCCAGCCACCTTGCTGAAGTTGTATATCAGATGTAAGAGTTCTTTGGTGGAGTTTTTGGGGTCGCTTATGTATACTAAGTTATCATCTGCAAATAGGGATAATTTGACTTCTTCATTTCCAATTTTTATCCCTTTGATCTCCTTTAGTTGTCTTATTGCTCTAGCAAGGACTTCAAGTACTATATTGAAGTGATATGGTGAAAGTGGGCATTCTTGTCTTGTCCCTGAGTTTAGAGGAAATGCTTCAAGCTTCTCTCCATTTAATTTGATGTTGGCTACTGGCTTGATTTATATTGCCTTTATTATTTCTAGGTATGGTCCTTGTATGCCCGTTCTTTCCAGAACTTTTAGCATGAAGGGGTGTTGGATTTTGTCAAATGTTTTTTCTGCATCTAGCGAGATTATCATGTGGTTTTTTTCTTTCATCTTGTTTATGTGGTGAATTACATTGATAGACTTTTGTATATTGAACCATCCCTGCATTCCTGGGATGAAGCCTACTTGATCATGGTGTATGATACTTTTGATGTGTTCTTGAATTCGGTTTGCTAGTATTTTATTAAGTATTTTTGCATCTATGTTCATGAGGGAGATTGGTCTGAAGTTCTCTTTCTTTGTTGGGTCTTTGTGTGGTTTAGGAATCAGAATGACAGTGGCCTCATAGAATGAGTTTGGCAGTGTTCTTTCTGTTTCTATGTGGTGGAAGAGTTTGAAAAGTAATGGTGTTAGTTCCTCTTTGAAGGTCCGGTAGAATTCCGTGCTAAAGCCATCTGGCCCTGGGCTTCTTTTGGTTGGGAGATTATTAATGACTGTTTCTATTTCCTTGGGTGTTATTGGGCTGGTTAAGCTGTTAATCTGATTTTGATTTAGTTTTGGTAGGTGGAATTTATCGAGGAAATTGTCCATTTCGCTTAGGTTTTCAAATTTAGTGGAATATAGATTTTTAAAGTATTGCCCGAATATTTTCTGGATCTCCTCAATGTCTGTTGTTATTTCTCCCTTTTCAGTTCTGATTTTGTTGATTTGGGTTCTTTCCCTTTGCCTTATAGTTAATTTGGCTAGGGGTCTGTCTATTTTGTTGATTTTCTCAAAGAACCAACTCTTGGTTTCATTGATTCTTTGTATAGTTCTTTTTGATTCTAAGTTGTTGATTTCAGCCATAAGTTTGATGATTTCCTGCCTTCTGCTCTTCTTGGCAGTGTTTGTTTCTTTTTTTTCCAATTCACCTAGCTTAGCTGTTAGTTAGCTGAGCTGTCACAATTTTCTTTTTGAAAGCACTTAGTGCTATGTACTTTCCTCGTAGCACAGCTTTCAATGTATCCCATAGGTTTGGGTATGTTGTGTCTTCATTGTCATTGGATTTTAAGAAGTCTTTGATTTCCTTCTTTATTTCTTCCCTGACCCAGTGGTCATCCAGTAAGGAACTGTTCAATTTCCATGTGTGTGTAGGCTTTCTGTTGATTCTTTTGTGGTGTAAGACCAGCTTTATTCCGTGGTGGTCTGATAAGATACAAGGTGTTATTTCAATTTTCTTGTATCTATTGAGACTATCTTTGTGACCAAATATGTGGTCGATTTTGGAGAAGGTTCCGTGGGGTGCTGAGAAAAAGGTGTATTCCTTTGTGTTTGGGTGAAACGTTCTGTAGATATCTGTTAGGTCCATTTGTTTCATGATCTCTGTTAGACTCAATATTTCTCTGTCTTCTGTCTTGATGATCTGTTCATTGTTGTGAGTGGGGTGTTGAAGTCTCCCACTACTAATGTGTTGTGATCGACGTGCACTTTAAGTTTTAGAAGTGTTTCTTTTACGAAAGTAGGTGCCTTTGTATTTGGAGCATAGATGTTCAGTATTGAGATTTCCTCTTGATGAATATTCCCTTTAATGAGTATATAGTGCCCTTCTTTGTCTTTCTTCATTAACTTCAGTTGGAAGTCTGTTTTGTTTGATATTAGGATGGCTACTCCAGCTTGCTTCCTGGGTCCATTTGCTTGGAAAACCTTTTCCCAGCCCTTTACTCTGAGGTAGTGCCTATCTTTGGTAGTGAGATGTGTCTCTTGTATACAGCAAAAGGAAGGATCTTGCTTGCAGATCCACTCTGTAAACCTGTGTCTTTTTATTGGGGAGTTGAGTCCATTGATGTTGATGGATTTTAGTGACCTGGGGTTGTTATTTCCCATTAGTTTGTTATAGGTGGTGGTCCTGTGCCTCTTTTGGATTAGTTGCTGAGGGGTTTTCTATTCCCTTTGTTTTCTTGGTTGGAGTTTTCTTCTCTGGGTTGGGATTTTCCTTCTAGGATTTTCTGTAGGGCTGGGTTTGTGGGTAGATATTGTTTAAATTTGATTTTGTCATGGAATATCTTGTTTTCTCCATCTATGTTGATAGAGAGTTTTACTGGGTAAAGTAGTCTGGCTGGGCACCTATGATCTCTCAGGACTTGTAGTATATCTGTCCAGGCCCTTCTAGCTTTTAAAGTTTCTGAGGAGAAGTCAGGTGTAATTCTGATGGGTCTGCCATTGTATGTGACTTGACCTTTTTCTCTTACAGCTTTTAATATTCTTTCTTTGTTCTGTACATTTGGGGTTTCAATTATTATGTGGCGAGAGGAGTTTCTTTTCTGATCTAATCTGTTTGGTGTTCTGTAAGCCTCTTGGATTTTTATTGGCATCTCTTTTTTCAGGTTTGGGAAGTTTTCCTCTAAGATTTTGTTGAAGATATTTCCTGGACCTTGGAGTCGGGAGTCCTCTCTTTCCTCTATACCTATAATTCTTAGGTTCCGTCTTTTCATTGAGTCCTTGATTTCTTGGATGTTGTGGGTGAGAGATTTTTTAGCCTTCTCATTTTCTTTGGATGTTGTACTGATTTCTTCCATCGAATCTTCCATGCCTGAGATCCTGTCTTCCATCTCTTGCATCCTATTTTTGATACTCACATCCGTAGTTCCTGTACTCATCCCTTGATTCTCCACTTCCTCTTTTAACTCTGACTATGTTTTCTTTATTGTTTCTATTTTTATTTTCATGTCTTGTATGGTTTTGTTCGTTTTGTACATTTCCTTCTCCAGCTTGCTTGTTTTTGTATGAAAATCTTTCATTGCTTTGTCCTTTTTCTGTTCAAGCTCTGTCACCTTGGCTTGGAGCTCTTTAATGGTGTTGTTCATTGTTTTGACTTGTAAAATTGTGGCTTCTTTGAATTCCTTCATAGATTTAAGTTCTTCTTGCAGGGACTCTATCACTTTCCATAATGCAGAATTGTCAATGTTTTCATGTGTTTCTGTTGGTGTGAGGTCATCCGAATTGGATGAGCTAGGATAATACTTCTTTGTTGGAGTCATATTTCCTTGATTTCTATTTTTTCTTGGAACTTTGGCCATTGGATGCGTTTAGCTGTCTTTTCTTGTCGTTTTCTGTGCTTGGATCCACAGTGGATGCTTTGGTGCAGGGGACGAGTTACTTGGCTATCTGTCGTTGCTTACAGGAGGATTTCAGGATCACTGTGCTTTTAATCGCCTGAAGCACTGTGAGCTGGTGCAGCCTATTCCCAGGTTGTGAGTAATGGACTGGGATTGTTTCACTGCTCCCAATTTAAACTTCTCTATGTTGCACTCTGAGTTATCAGCCTGTTATGGTTCTGATGGTATGGACCTGTTTACCCAGGCACAGATTCTGTGGGCTTTGTTTGTCATCACGGAGGCTGTCAGGGTCTGGCTCCACACCTAATATGTCTGGATTTTCCAGAATAGAGCTATGGTCCCCTGACTTCTGGTTTCTCACTAGGCTTCTCGCCACAGGCCTGACCCCTGTGCCTGATTCCCTCCCTGTCTGCCCAGCCGTGGGTCTCCTTCCCTAGGTCCTCGGCCGTGGGTGCACCGAGCCCCGGATCCTCCGGCCGCCTGAGTGGGCCTCTCGCCCCAGTAGCTCAGCTGTGGGTGCGCGGATCCCTGGCCCCGCCCCCGCCGGGCTCCCTCCCCAGTTGTCCTGCCGTGGGTTCGTGGGGGTTTGGCCCTCCCCGCGCCAGGCTCCCTCCCCAGCTGCGCTGCCGTAAATGCCCGGGGATTCGGCCCCTCCCGCCCGTCTGAGCCTACTTCCCACCCTGATTACTTTGCCCGCTGGTGGCTTCCCGCTCTCTCAGAACCTCCCGCTGAGCGCCCTGTTTCTTCCTTGCTAAGACTTCCACTATCCTGCAAAGTTTCTTAAGTGGCTATAAGTTCTTCCTGAGGTGTGGGGAGCCCAGTAGTCTAGTGATCGATCGCCAAGTGGCCTCTGATTCTGCCTGCTGTGAGTTGGGGTCAATCTTACCAGGCGCCTCTCCAAATGGGAGTTCCCGAATCCCGGGTTTAGTGGCTTCCATGTCTGCGAGAGATGGGGGGAGAGCCTTGCCCTGGGACTTTTAACAGTCCCTTGGGAGCTGTGAGCATTCCCGGGGGGGAGGGTCTAGCCCCTCCGGTTTTTGCACAGTGCCCAATAACTCTGTGTTTTTTATGGCTCTTTTTTCCCGCATTCAAAATGCGTCAGTGTAGGTTGCCGCCATCTTGCCCCCCCCCCCCTGCTATGCTCACTTTTAAGCAACACCTTGAAATCCCTGTCACGTTTGTTTGGATTTAACTTGTGTACGTGAAGAAATCCCAATAGAGACACACCTGGGCTTGATGACGTATCAGCTTGCTGGGTGTTGTGATACACTGTGTACTTTGTGATGTATTTTGCTAAGACTTTGAAAAGGCATTTTATTTGATGGGCTTGAAATCTATTTAGGGGATCAAGAGGTGGCTCAGTGCATAACAGGCTCATTGCTTGTGGAGTGGACTGATTTGTTTACCAGAATTCATGTAGCAACTCACAACTGCCTGTACGTACAGTTCCAGGGATACTGTCAGCTTCTTTTGATGTTCATAAGGTCCTGCATGCATGTGGTATACATACATACATATATACACACAATAACTTTAAAATGAAACCTATTTATCATATCCCAGAAAAAAAATACATGGATTTCTTTGCTAGTTATACCAGGATAGATAGTGAGCTTGGTGCAAGATGAGCCTCACAACCTAGTGACCCGTATAGAACAAAACAGACATATTTCTTTACATGTCTATTGAGTTTCACTGAAATTCCCCAGAAACCGTGCACTACAATTCCCATGTAGGTATTGTACTTGCGATTGGGTTTTGTTGCAGTGGTAATTGCTAGCAATAAACTGTGATAGGCACCCTTTTTCTTGACATATCATATTTCTCATGATTTTCGGAGACTTCCTTAAGATAGAAATAATAAAACCAGTAATGTTACCAATGCCTTATTTGCTAAATTTATTGGGCCATGATGATTTGGAATTAAAAATTGAATAAATTAATGTGTTAAAAAGATATGGTTATGGCACATTATTAATCCAGGTATACCGGCTATGTCAAGGGAAAGGCCACAACATATTTAGGATCATTTCTGAAAGTCTTTCTATTTCAGATTGCCTTAGTATCTTTCAGTCCTGTAACATGATGTTTCCTTATTTAAAAAAAAAATATTTATTTATTACTTCAGGTTACATCTCCATCCAGTGTCTTCTTTCCACCCCTCCCATTCCCGCTCTCCCAACCTCTACCCCCTATCCCTTCCATCCCACTCCTCTGGAGTGGAGTGTCCTTACAATAACAGTACCCCGCCCCAGTCCAGCAGTCATATGAGGGCCAAGAGCCTCCTCATACATTGGGGACCTACAAGGCAGCACCACTAGGGCAAAATGTCTCATTGACAGGTAACAAAGTCTATGTTCATGTTCCTTTTGGTCCATTGGTTGTAGTATAGTTATCCTGTACTTTATGACTAAAATCCGACTATAAGTGAATACATGCCATGTGCATTGTTCTGAGTCTGGGCTAGCTCACTCAGGATGAGCTTCTCTAGTTCCATCCATCCATCCATTTATGTATAATCTGGTTTTAGTCATATAGTACAGGACAACTATACTACATCCAATGCACCAAAGGGAACAGGAACATGATGTTTTCATTGGCAACAGCCAAGATGTCATAACACATCACTTTGTGTGGTTTGATAGCTTGTCAGTCAGCTTCAACTTCCTTCCTGACCTGCAGGTAGGAGTCCAAATTCCTGAGGTAGGAGTTCTAAATATGAGTTCTCAGTTTAATTAAATATTAATCAGTATTTATATGTGTCCCATACCCATAAACACATTAGCTCTAAATCAGTATACATAGCATATGTAGCCTGCAATGGTCAGCTTTGATTATTCAATTAAATACCTGAGGCTGGCTGTTTATAAAAAGAGGTTTATTCTTATGTCAGCTTGCTAAGCTCAAAGTTCACAATGAATACCCATTCATTTGATCCACAGTAAGAAATGAAAATAAGCGCACTGGAAAGGTGTGTAAAGCAAAAATTAAATCCTCAATCAGGAAGTAGAGACCATGAGAGGAGCATGTTTCTCTCTTATAAGAACCCTATCCTTAGAAGTCAAGGTCTAACTCAGAGACAGTTAAATCCCTTTTGAAAAAACAAAAACCAGAAATCAAAGACTTTTGATGACTTGTTCCCCTAATGCCTCTCTACACTACCTCTTGGGAATCAACCCATCAACTGCATGGAACCTTGGGAAATTTCAAACCATAACAGAGTCCAGAGCAAAGAAGGAATAATTTACTAGGAGCTGTTTCACCTCTGTGCCCGCACAAACACACACACTCATAGGCATTTAGATTTGCTTTGTCTTGTCACTATTTTTAAAAGATTAGCTAATTATTTTGATAATTTTGAGAAAAGGAGTATGTTTTGGAAAGTAAACTTGAGCATGATACCCACTCATAAATTGCATGATTAGTGATGATATCCTTAGGTGACCATTTGCTTTTCTTACTCTTTAATCGAGGGGTTAGAATCTCTTCTTTTAATGAACTAGAAGTGAGAAAATTTGAGAAATATGTTTTTCCCATGGAATGTAAATTATACTGATTGAGGGACAGTAATGGAGTTATTCTTAGCTTGCATGTAATCTAAACATGTTTTTAATCACGGGAAATATGTGAAACTTTCAGCCTAAAATACAAATAATTTGCCTTTTATAATAATGTGGAAGTTTTAAAAAGCATTTTGCTGAGCCATGCTGTGGCTTTTTTTATAGAGGTCTCAGAGTCACCATCCGAGGTAGCTGTGACTGATATGTGGCATGCTTAATGTGTGTGTGATCCCTGGGTGACCCTGTCAACTTCACATTTGTGATTTATTTTATTTTTTACAACATGTCAATGCATTCTTTAAGAATATAAAATAGAATGGAGAAGGCTTAGTCATTCTGGGAAAGATGATGCAGAGTCATGGCGAGCCTCACCTCTCTCATCTATGATTACTTTCCTACATTTGAAACTGGGAGAGAGAAGTTTTAAAAGTGTGTACTCATTCATCTCTCACCTGGTTGGAAAGAGTGATGGTTATCTCTAGCATCAGAGAGATGTGACATAACCTTTGTTAGGACACAAAATCCCGAGGTAGGATTGGGAAAATACTCACCAGGCAGGTAAATATTCAAGAGTGGTTTCCCAAAGGAAAACAGTAACAACATTTTGAAATTTAAAATAGTTATATTTGGGAAGCAAACACATGATCATGTGTCATTATTATTCAATGCACCCATAAAAACTGCCTTTGAATAATGGGACATTTGATACTAGTGGTTAGCCAACACTTTTTTATGTTAATATTTTTTTATTTTTTTAATAATTTATTTTTTATTTCTTCAAGTTACATCTCAATCACAATCCCCTCCCTACTCCCCCCTGCAGTCCCACCCTTCCACCCTCCTCCCCCTCAGCCCCACCATCCTCTTCCCTTCTGTTTTTTTTTTTTTTTTTTTTTTTTTTAGTTTAAGGTATTTCTTCCCCCCCCCCAACAGCTCTCCCTTTCAGTCCAAAAAATGGTTCTTTTTCTTATAACTATAAATACAATACAAAATAACAGAAATAAATAGGCCACAATTATAAGAGTTATATGGCTTAGCATACATTCCCAATGTCCAGTCCATATGTATTTGGCACCTGACTTTAACATTCTACTATCTAACCATCTCCATAAGTTTAAAGTTCTATATCTAACTCAGCTTTCATACTAACTTGCCTCACAATTTTAAAAATATCTTCTTAGATCCAGAACACCCTCTTGATTCCTAAACAACTGAAAATTTAACTATGAGACTCTAGCTATCTATACTTCAATCACCTCAGAGACCTGAGAGGGATAAATATATCTGATTATATAGGAAGTGCAGGGCCTGCAGCTTCCAAAACTAAGAAATGACATACCAGTGGCTGCCTGGACAGTTCCCATTTTCTCTCCAAACATTACAGCATCAATCTTCAGCCATTTGGCCCCGTTTAACACTTTTGAGAGAAAATGGACCTGATTCCTAACCTTACGTCATCAATACTTTTAAGCAAAAACATAAATTGTATTAGCTTTATCAAAAGAGATAGATTAAATATGGTGTCTCTGACTTTAAAAATAAACAATATGACTGTGACACATTTCTGTATTTTAAAAATAAAACTAATTTTTCATCCTAGTTTTGAAGATATAATGCATTTGATACCTTTGATTGTAAATGTAACTATCAGTTGGCAAAGACCTTGCAAAAAGAAATAAACATAAATGCTATTCATTTCCAGCACCCTGTATTTTAAAACATTGCTTAGGAAATAAAAGGAATGTGATAGAAGTAAAAAAATATGGAAGGAAAATTTTCCTTAAGAGACAGGGGAAAAAAAGAAATATGGAGGATTAATTTTTCCATATTTCAGGAAATTATGATTACTGTTTTTTTTTTTTGTGTCTCAGCATGATTTCTTTAGGTAATGCCATAGTTGCCATAATTGAGTGTGTTTATGTGTACATACATGAAATTGTTAAAAGCATCTGGATGATTTGAGAATTTTTGCAGATGACCTTAACTTTCACTCAAAGCCCATTTTAAGATTCTTTTTTAGGTGAAAGGTTGAAAAAAGGTGAAATTCATATTTGAAGTTTGGTTTCTTCTTTTTTAAAAAAGTAAAGTTGTTATAGTTTCATGTAACCCAGTCTGGCCACTATTGAATAGGTAGGAGAGATTCCTCAGTAGTTATCACACTTATTTCTGCATAGATTCATGGTTTGGTTCAGAGCATTCTCTTGAAGTCCCATAACCATCTGCTCCTGTTCCAGGGGATCCAGTGTCCCTTCTGACCTTCATTAGCACTAGACATATTCACATACATACATACATACATACATATATGCATACATTCAGACATACAGGCAGACTTTCACACACAAACACAATGCATACACACACACACATATACATGTGCATACATACACACTCACACACACATACATACATGCATGCGTGTATGAAGGCAAGCACCCATACACCTGAAATTCAAATGTCATAAATATTTTTAAAAGCACTATGAATCAACCTCCTTCATACTGAAATTATAGGCATCCAACATCATACCAGTCAGAAACAGTATGTCTGTGATTAGGCAAGGTTTAATAGTTTCACACATTTGCATAATCATTCCAGTCATGACACAGAATATTTCTATCATCAAATTAAGTGCCTCAGTGCTTCCTGTAGTCCAGTTCCCACACCCAACAGATGCTCTCCATCTGCCTTTCAGTCATATCTCTTCTTACACATAACATACATAGATTCAGAGGTCATCTAATATCTGTGTCGATCTCCAATACTTGGCATAATGTTTCAGATACTAAAACATATATTGCAATGTATCGGTAGGATTTTCCTCCCCCAAAGACTCACAAGAACATATCACAATGCAATGTATCCATTCTCCTGAGATGCCTTGGGGATCATTTAGGTTTTCCCATTGTCTTAGGATGTGTTCTCCTTCCTCCACAACTTTTCACCAGCATGTGCTGTCATTTGAGTTTTTTATCTTAGTCATTCAGACAGATGTGAGATGGAATACCAGAGTCGTTTTGAGTTGCATTTCTCTGATGATTAAGGATGTTGAGCATTTCTTCAAGTGTCTCTAGGCCATTAGAGATTCCTTCTTTGTGAATTCGCTATTTTGCTCTGTTCCCCATTTTTTGATTGGATTATTTGGTTTCTTGGCATTTAATTTCTTGAGTTCTTCATAAATTTTGTATAATAGCCCTTTGTCAGATGTGGGGTTGGTAAAGATCTTTTCCTAATCTGTAGGTTGCTATTTTGTTCTAATGACAAATTTTGCCTTACAGAAGTGTCTTTTGCCTTACAGAAGCTTGTAAGATTCATAAGGTCCCATTTATTAATTGTTGGTCTTAGAGCCTGAGCTACTGGTGTTCTGTCCAGGAAGTTGTCACCTGTGCCAATGAGTTTGAGGCTTTTCCCCACTTTCTTTTCTATTAGATTTATTGTGTCCGGTTTTATGTTAAGGTCTTTGATCCACATGGATTTAAGTTTTCTGCAAAGTGATAAATATGGGTCCATTTGTATTCTTTTACATGTTGACATCCAATTAGACTATATCTGTACAAGAACTTCAAGTCCTTGAAGAAAGAAATTGAAGAGGACATCAAAAGATGGAAAGATCTCCCATGCCCATAGACAGGTAGAATCAATATAATAAAAATTGCCATCCTACAAAAAGCAATATAAACATTCAATGCAATTCCTATCAAAATACCAAACAATTATTTACAGACCTTGAAAGAACAATTCTCACCTTCATATGGAAAAACCCAGAATAGCTAAATCAATCCTGTACAACAAAAATAAAAAAATCTGGTGGTATCACCATTCCTGATTTCAAGCTATATTACATAGCAATAGTATTTTTAAAAAAAGCATGGTACTGGTATAGAAACATACCAGGTGATCAATCGAATCCAATTGAAGACCCATAAATAAACCCACATAACTAAGGACACTTATTTTTTGAGAAAGAAGCCAAAACTGTACAATGGAAAAAAGAAAGCAATGGTACTGGTCTAACTAGATGTCAACATGAAAAAGAATGCAAATAGATCCTTAGTCAATTTTAATACCTTTGGTTCATCTACATTATTTGGACTTTGATATCAATATTTAATTCAGTCATCTTTTTAAAAATTTATTTATTTATTGCTTCAGGTTACATCTCCATCATAGTGTCCTCTTTCCACACTTCCCAGTCCCACCTCCCACCCTCTACCCCTAATCCTTCCATCCAACTCCTCTGGAGTGGAATGTCCCTACATAACATTCCCCCGCCCCAGTTCAGCAATCATATGAGGGCCAAGAGCCCCCTCATACACTAGAGGCCTACAAGGCAGTACCACCAGGGAAAAGCGTGTCAATGACAAGGAGAAAAAACAAGCAAACAAACAAAAGTCTATGTCCATCTTCCCTTTGGTGCATTGGTTGTTGTATAGATATCCTGTATTATATAGCTAAAATCTAACTATAAGTGAATAGATGCCATGTGCATCCTTCTGAGTCAGGGTTAGCACATTCAGGATGAGCTTCTCTAGTTCCATCCAATTGGCTGCAAATTGCATGATTTCCTTGTTTCTGATAGCTGAGTAGTATTCCATTGTGTAGATGTACCACAGTTTTTTTATCCATTCCTCGTTTGAGGGACATCTGGGTTGTTTCCAGTTTCTAACTATTACAAATAAGGCTTCTATGAACATAGATGAGGCAACTTCCTTGTGATTCAGTGAGGAGTCATTTGGATGTATACCCATACTATATCTACTAGAAGAGAAAGTGGGAAAACCCTCAAAATCATTGGCACAGGTGATAACTTCCTGAACAGAACACTAACAGCTCAGGTTCTAAGACCAACAATCAATAAATGGGACCTCATAAAACTGAAAAGCTTCTGTAAGGCAAAAGACACTGTCATTCCAATAAAACGGCAGCCTACAGATTGGAAAAAAATCTTCACCAACCCCACATCTGACAAAGGGCTAATATCCAAAATTTACAAAGAACTCAAGAAATTAAATGCCAAGAAACCAAATAATCCAATTTAAAAATGTTGGAAAGAGCTAAACAGAGAATTCACAAAGGAGGAATTCCTAAAAGCCAAGAGACACTTGAAGAAATGCTCAGCATCCTTAATCGTCAGAGAAATGCAACTCAAGAGGACTCTAAGATTCCATCTCACTCCTGTCAGAATGGCTGAGATCATAAGCTCAAATGACAGCACATGCTGGCAAGGGTGTGGAGAAAGGGGAACCTTCCTCCATTGCTGGTGGGAGTGTAGGCTTGTGCAACCACTATGGAGGACAGTCTGGCAATATCTTAGAAATCTTGGAATAGCTCTGCCTCGGGTCCCAGCCATACCACTTCTGGGTATACATCAGTCATCTTTTTACAAAAATCATTGGGATCCAGAGAGATGACTCCTCAGATCAAGGCTCCCACTGTGAAGACTGACCACCTGAGCTTGATAACAAGGCCTTACATGGAAGAAGAAGAAATTGACTTCTAAAAGTTAGTCTCTGATCTCACCAGGCTGACCATGGTATATATGTGTTCACACACACAAAGAAAATGAATAACTTAAAAAGTTATGTCAGTAAGGATATAGGAATTGAACTAAAAGTGTATTGAATTTATAGATCAATGTGCAAATTGCCAATGATATTTTATTTTAATTTGCAAGAATGGTGTACAGTTTTATTTAGACCTTCTCAATTTTCTTCCACCAGTTTTTTTATTTTTATTTTTTATTTTTTAGGGCAGAGATTCAATGTTTGTCAAATTTATTCTAAGGCAGTTTAGACTCATAATGATAGTATAAATTATCTTTGCTTACTGGTAGTACAAAAAACTACAAGCATTTTTCATGCTTTCACTATTTATTTATCTCCCTGCTAAACGTGTTTCCTGTGAGAAGAATTTTATAATGTGTTCCAAATTTCTACCAGTATAGTATATATTTATGTGGGAAGAATCCACTTTTATTTTTTACTTCTAATATTTATGTCTTCAACTCCTTTTCTCTTGTCTTATTGCACAGGTTAGGGAACCAATTTTTAAGATTTGTTTTAATTGTTTTAAAGTGTGTGTGTGTGTGTGTGTGTGTGTGTGTGTGTGTGTGTGTGTGTGTGTGTGTG
>CAJQZJ010032904.1:399853-420228 GCA_907164525.1 Lophiomys imhausi
GTGTGTGTGTGTGTGTGTGTGTGTGTGTGTGTGTGTGTGTGTGTGTGGTGGGAGGGAGGGTGTTTGCCATGAGTGCCAGAGCAACCCAAGGACCCACATATCCTTGGAGCTTGAGTTACAGGCTCTTGTGAGTCATACAGTGGCCATGGTTGTTTGCTAGGAAACAAATTTGGGTAGACAAGAGCAGTAGTCACCCTTAGTCCCCTCTCTCCAGCCCTTACAATTGTTAGTTAGCTTATGTAAGTCTCTGCAATCTAAAGATACCTTCCATAGGACCTTAGATATTTCATGTTTTGAATTGAAAATTACACCAGAAAATTTAAATACTGAGAGTCACCTTTAAAGATATTTTGTTATTGTTTCTGGGCCTGTGTGTGTATATCGCATGTATGTGGGTATCTGAGCACCCCAGAGAAAGGTAATGACACTCCTGGAGCTGGAGTTATAGGTGACTGTGTGCTGCAAAGGTAAGAAAAGAATTATATTTTGTTGCAAGGAAGGAAAACTACAAACACTGGATCCTAATCTGGTTACTCCTTCAAACTTTCAATAAATATATACTTTTTCATTCTATGAAACAAGTGGTAGGAAACAGCTGCAAACAGGGAGGCAAAAATAATCTTTGCTATTGTGGCCCCGACATTCCTGTTGGCAGATGTAAGTAAACTGAACTAAATAAGCAAATAAAGGTATAAGTTCCAATCCAGTCACTCTTTCAAAAATACAAAGTATTTACTTTGTTCTATATGCAATATACATTATGTAAAGTTTGTGTTTATTGTAATAAGAAAAATAACTTCTTCAAATTAAATAGTATATTTTCTCTGTAATTTAAGATAGTTTCATCAGTGGCATTTGTCAAATGAAAAACCTGGTTATGATATACCCACATGTAGGTGATGTTCACATTTTTTTTCTGACAGATAAACTCTGATCAGCCCCCTGATTCTCATAAGCTGTGATTATGCCAATCATCATATTGATAAGAAATAAGAAAATACATTATATTGGGGGAAACTGACATAATTTGATTGAGTTTTATTCACTACCTGTAAGCAAACACACCTGTAAACATAAGCCTTGAGACAGATATGTTTATGTAGGTCAGTAACTTAGATATCTGTCTTTCATAAATGGAAATATTACTTCTAATTCACACCAGCAGGAACTATGATTTGGTATTTTTTTCTAGAGTATGTACATTATCAAAGATGACTTTGTGATCACCTACTATGGGTTACATTGTTGTTCCCATTTTAAATCATGTTTATTCATGCATACATCAATTTGAGTGACTGCAACCTGTGTGCAGTGCCTGCAGTGACCAGAAGAGGGCATCAGGTCCTCTGGAGCTGGAGTTACAGGCAGTCGTGAGCCACCAGATGTGGGCGCTGTGAACCAAATTTGTGTCCTCTGGAAGAGTAGCAAGTATTCATTATTACTGAACCACTTCACCAGTCACAGGGGCTAGACAATTCTTTAGACATTGAATTTTAAGAGAAAAGTGGGCCACTTTATATTTATTTTCTGAATTTAGAAGTAAAAAAAAAAATTTGGTCATACTCAATATTTTCTTTTTAATAATTTTCTCTAAATAGGAGAAATAAAAATATAAAAATAGAGAGTTACATTTGTCTTAAAAAGAAATATTGAAAAGGTTTCCAGTCGTGTGGATGAATGAACTATGTGTTGATAGGTGAGCGGGTATAGTAGTTAATTTTCTTATGGCCGTGATAAAATGAGTACCAGAAAAGTAACTTTAGAGGAAGATTTGCTAAGACTCAGATCATTATGGATTTACGTCCAGAATGGGGTGGAAAGCATGGTGGGGTCAGCTCTTCCATGGCAGCAAGAGCATAAAGATTCATGTGCCAGCTGGCCAGAAAGTGGATCCAGGCTGTATCCTTCAAGGACAGAGATGCATATCCTCCAGCTGTATTCCATGATCCAAATACATTCCACAGTTTCCCAACACATTATCACCAGTTGTGGGTCAAGTCCACAAAAACTTGAAACTGTTGGGGCCCTTTAACATACAAACCACAACAGGTTGTAAAATAGAAAAATATAATTTATCATTATAAATGTAGGAAATATGTTTTCTGATATATCAGGGTTTTGGGAACGTTGGTGGAAAGTAGAGGTTACGATTAACAAATTCACTGAAAATGATTCTAGAGATTTCAGAATTCATTCTTTAATCACAACCACAGTCTGAGCTGCTTTTTTAAATGATAGATAATGAGCTCAATGGCTATAGGTTCACAGGTAGAACCTAAATATCTCATAAAAGGATAAGAAACTTCATCTGTGACTTCCAATTGATGGCTATAGTTACAAGGTATGATTTTTGGTATCTGCTCTGTGGGTATACAAGTCTACATTAAAAAGACGTTTCAAACAGATTTGAAAATCCCTACATAGTTTTCTCCCTTTCTCAAAGTTTATGATATGTTCTTAGAAAATTGAAATATCTCAGAAGACTTACAGTCAATATATTGTTCCCATGTTCTTTCCCTTTATTATTTCCTAAGTTTATTTAACCACAGCTCTCTGTGAGGACTTTAATAAACACAGGGGCTCTGGTGAAATCACTGTTCAAGCCAGCACAGTGATAGAGCAAATGCTGATAAGTGTAACATGTCCCTGACGTATGTTGAACTTGCTTGACATGTGTCATGTTGTTTATCCTTCGCAATACTCTTAGTCACAAAGAAAGCACACACCACAGTCTCTCACATGAATTCTGTAAGAGAAACAGGGCCTCATGTGATGACAAGTCCCTCTAGATTTGCAGAGTTAACAAGGAATGGGATTATATTTTGAGCCCCAGAATTCAACTGAACTTTCCTCAAGATTCTGCTTCCTTTCTGTTGTGTTTTCATTCTCCTTAAACAAAAGTGAAACTACTATTACGTTAGGATTAAACATAAAGGATTAGAAACATCTCTGGTTATTATGTAAATGCCTTTTAAAAGTAAAAACAAAACAAAAACCCAGAACTTTTTCTAACCATTGCTTGTCAAATTTTCTTATCCCTTAAAAAACAAGCAACTAAACAAATAAACACCCTAGGGTACTTTTTTTTTAATCAAAAGAATATATCTGTAATTTCTTTTTAAAACTATTATCAGGTCAAATTGTCAAATGAAAACTGTCTTACTGACAGACTTTATTTATTTTCATTATTGAGAATTTCTCTTTTTTTTCTTTATTTTTTATTTCAAGTTACATCTCAATCGCAGTCCCCTCCCTATTCCCTCCTCCAGTCCCACCCTCCCACCCTCAACCCCCCATCCTCTTCCCTTTTTTTTTCTTTTAAGTTTAAGGTATATCTTATTTCCCCCTACAGTTTCCCCTTTCAGTCCAACAAATGGCTCTTTCTCTTATAATAACAAATACAATACAGTACAACAGAGGTAATTAGGCCACAGTTATGAGGGTTATATGGCTTAACGTACATTCCCAATGACCAGTCCATATGTATTTGGTACCTGACTTTAACATTCTACTATCTAAACATCTCCATGAGTTTAAAGTTCTATATCTGACTCAACATTCATACTAACTTGCAACACAATTTTAGAAGTATCTTCTTAGATGTATAACACTCTCTTGACTCCTAAACAGCTCACAATTAAATTATGAGACTCTAGCTATCTGTTCTTCAACCACCTCAGAGACCTGAGAGGGATAAATATATCTGATTTTATAGGAAGTACAGGGCCTGCAGCTTCCAAAACTAAGAAATGACATACCTGTGGCTGCCTGGACAGTTCCCATTTTCTCTCCATACATTACAGCATCGATCTTCAGTCATTTGGCCCTGTTTCTCTGACAGACATTGATTGTAGAGCAGGGGTTATGAAGGACTTACCTACCCTGTCTTGGCAGAGCTAGGCTGTCGACTTACCTGCTTCCAGGTTTTGTACTTTTTGGACAGCATTCTGTCTACAGTTGGGGCAAGGGGCTTTTCCTACCAAGAGATAGGCTTGCGACTAATTCAATCATCTCCCACTGGAGATTCTTCGATGCTCATCTTCTACTTGGAGGAGAATAAGGGGTGCTGTCAGGGGTTGATATGTCTTGATATAAAAAAATCTAAAGTTACGAAAACATCTTTGAATGCCATATTCTACAGATCTCTAGAGAATTTCTCTAAATTAATGTTTCCACTTTTATCCAAACTCATACTTACAAGCAAATTTTAGTGGCCATGGGCTTAATGAAATTATTATAAGTCTGTTTATTGATTTTCAGTGTTTTTTTGGCGTCTCTATAGGTTTTCCACAAAACACATCAATATAGGTGTAAAAATATTTATCAATAGCATGTTTGATAAATTATTTTCTTCTCTCAGAATCTATCACAGACACTCTGAGAGCCAGAAGATTCTAAATCCAGGATTATTTGACCAAAGAAGCAAAAAGAATAATTAAACTGAATTACATTTTAAACTCTACTGTGTTCCTATCTGTAGTTCATTGAAAACTATTAGAAAATGCCTTGACAGTAATAACTGAAAGTTACTTAGTGTCCATCAAAACAATGTTAATGAGACTATGACATCGTTATCATTTTTGCAAGTGGCAGACAGTGTACAGTCATCAAATCCAAGAACTGTGACTTATGCAGACATAGTAATAAGAGGAACCAAATTCAATGGCTTCTATTTGGTGCAATCTCCAGTGTCAGGCTTCCTCTGTATGGAGTTCAGTTTGATAAAATGCTGACGCTTCGGATACAGGCTTAGGGTGTACATGCATGCACCTATGCTCTTTCTGTCCTTGACAACGACTCTCATGTCTGCCCATTTCTTGTGCAGCATGCTGCATTCATTTTCCTTGCCCTGGGGGATTTCTATCAGAATGTTTAAGTCACTGGCAGTTCAAATATTCCCTATCAACTTGAAGCTCTTTAGAGGCATGCTCCTGACAAGACAAGACATTGAAGAATTCACACTAACAGTATTCTTTTCTTACACTACTTATGATATTCTCCCTCCCTTGTTGTTGTTCAAACTCTCTTCTCACATACATAAGCACACACATGCACAAATAATGCTATCAAAAAACAGTACTTGCAAAAGACAAGAATTTATTTCACAGACTAAAAATAAGAATGCCAGTTTTCCTAAATTGGAACCAAAGATCTAACTTAAAAATGAAGCAATTCGGTGAATAATGTGATCTCATTCTGCATACTTAATTCTCTGATAAAAAATGCAATCCCTGACTCTACCCTTAACCTACCTTTCAGGTTCTGGGCAACCAAAGCTTAAAAATAATTTTACCTTTCACCTTTATTCTTTCATAAATATTCTCAAATTATTATCATAAGTTCATTTTGTAGTTCAACTTTTCTTCCTACCATTTTACAAGGAGGAATTTTATTCATTTGAATAAATTTTAATTGTGAAAGTCTCCATTTGATCAGAATATTACAATGAAGTCAAAACTGACAGGACAATCTATATTACTACTCACTACTGAACATGGTGAAAGTCAGTCATTTGTTCTTTCACCATTTCATTTGTTCAACCCCAGAAACAAAAGATATTGTATCTACATAATTTGTGGAAAGTATGTTTGTGTCTTCAAATGTCCATTGAACTGATCTCCTTAATGGCATCATTACTGAATATTTAGAGACAATATTTTCATTTTCCATACTTTCTATTAACTGCAGAGACAAAATGTTAGCATATTACCTTATGAAATAGGATTTATTATATCTTTGCACTAAATTCAATGTTTAAGATATTTTGTTAGTTAAAGTGTGCCAAAAATAAATCTTGTTTGCATTCAAGACTAGTACTCCCTGAATGGATTGGGTAGAAAAAGGGCAAAATCTCTCCCAGAACCAAGAGAATATAGTAGTATTATAAATTAACTCTCAAGGCTGTTATTTGGGAAGAGTCCTTTTTTAAGCTGGTTGAATAATATTTCACTAATTACACTGAAAATACTAGTTTTCAAAGTCAGTAATCATTAAGATTGAAAAACAAATTAAAGATATGATTAGTGAAGTGAACCTAGATAGTTTGTGCCACATCATCAACAAAACATATCTGTATGTCTCCTGCTTCAAGTACAGAAAATTGTTTCATGGTAAAATATTTATGCTATGTATATATATTTTTTTCAGAGTATTGTTTAAATGGCAGCACAATATCTTGGAAGAAAAGTCATTTTTAAGAATAATTTTCTTGGACAGTTTTATTTATTTTCTTCACCTGCTTGGTTGGATTTTCTGTGTTTGTTTAAGGGATTTATTCATTTTCTCTTTAAAGGGCTCTATCATCTTTTTAAGGTTGAATTTAAAGTCATCTTCTTGTGCTCTGGTTGTGTCAGGATGTCCAGGGCTTGCTGTGGTATGACAAATGGATTCTGGTGATACTGTATTATCGGGGATCTTGTTGATTATCTTCTTATACTGGCCTCTAGCCGTCTAGTTGTCTCTGGTATTGACTGGATGTTCATGATGCTGACTGGACTTGTGGAGGAGGCAGGCAGAGGCTTGGGCATGATAATGGAGCTCAGGGAACAGTAGGCTCCTATTCTCGGCTAGCTGTGCCCCAGGTGGACCCAACAGGCAGGAGAAAACATGCATGGACTGAACATAGCCCCCCTCCACATGAAGCTGATGAGCTGCTCGGTCTTCATGTGGGTCCCTTAACAATTGGAGTGGCTGCTATCTCTGACTTAGACTCTGTTGCCTGCCTTTAGATTCCTTTCCCCTAGAAGTGCTGCCTTGTCTGGCCTCAGTGGAAGAGCAGGCACTTAGTCCTGATGTGACTTGATGTGCCAGTAGGGTTTTTGGGGAGGAGGGAATGGAGAAAGTGCATGGAAAGGTAGTGGTGAGAGGAGAAGGGGAATGGTGTTGCAATTGGGGTATAAAATGAACAAATTAATGAAAATTTTATTTTCTAGTCTTTGAATTTAGTTTTTGTTTGTTTGTTTTTTGTTTTGTTTTGTTTTGTTTTGTTTTTTTTGCTACTTGTTATTTTCCTATTATTAGACATGGGGTTGTGATGTTATATGGAATGTTCAAGTAAAGAAAACCCACTCTAGATTCAAACTGTCTCACTTGCTAAGGTTTTGATAACCAAAGGCTTTTCACTTATGTAGAATACAACTAGAAATGTGGCAAAATGGAAAAAGATCCATCACTAAAATACTATAGAATTTCAAACTCAAGTAGTATTCACTTGGTGGGTTAAAGGTAAGATGATGGATTTTTTTTCTTAAAGCGACTTTGCATTGTATTTTCTGAGATATATTAAGCTTGTAAAATACTACTTATGCTTAAAGAAAGTTACTTCTCTGTAAAAGTATCCTTAATATCTGTATTAGAAAAACTTTCCATCTTGGATGGTTTTATAATTACTCAATGAATGTTTTCTTCCTTAGGCTGCACCAGTTACACACACACACACACACACACACACACACACACACACACACACATACACACACACACAGAGAGAGAGAGAGAGAGAGAGAGAGAGAGAGAGGTGACTGATAAAAATATTTGCATGTTCTCAAGGCAGAAAGCCTTTTCTTCACAATTTGCAAGCAGAATTATAATTGCCCAGTTTTCCTTCTTGAGGGTAAGGATGTGCGTCCACACTGTAGGTTCTTGAATCTACAACTTTTATCTTCATCATGTGTTTCATTGTGTTGCTATGGACCTTACTTCATGCAGGAAGGAAACAAATGAAGCAGAGAAGGAGAGAATGGGAAGAAAAGATGAGATCAAATGAATTGTTTTTTATTATTGCTAATATTTGCCAAAGTTGAGTGGAGCTTCATTTAATCCAAAATTTAACACTCAAGTAACAATAGGGAATCATCTCACTAAATCCTCAACAAAGTAGGAATATAACTACATTATAATTTTAAGCTCAGCATTTCAGATTTCAAAAAGTGAATTTTTTTCAAATTTTGCCATTTTTTTTCAAAATCAAATACAAATTGTGACAGTCTCCTTTTCTTAATATCCCATTCTCATATTCTTCCCACTCTCCATACTCTTTTTAAATTTTTTTTAATTTTTTTAATGTTTATTTATTACTTTCTGAGTCTGGGTTAGCTTACTCAGGATGAGCTTTTCTAGTTCCATCCATTTGGCTGCAAATTGCATGATTTCCTTGTTTTTGATAGCTGAATAGTATTCCATTGTGTAGATATACCACAGTTTTTTTTTATCCATTCATCAGTTGAGGGACATCTGCATTGTTTCCAGTTTCTGGCTATTACAAATAAGGCTGCTATGAACAGAGATGAGGACATGTCCTTGTGGTTTGGTGAGGAATCATTTGGGTGGATACCCAGAAGTGGTATGATTGGGTCTTGAGGTAGGACTATTCCAAGTTTTCTAAGATATCACTAGACTGATTTCCATAGTGGTTGTACAAGTTTGCACTTCCACCAGCAATGGAGGACTGTTCCCCTTTGTAAATTCTCAGTTTAGGTCTGTTTCCCATTTTGTGATTGAATTATTTGGTTTCTTTGTGTTTAATTTCTTGAGTTCTTTATAAATTATGAATACTAGCCCTCTATCAGAAGTGGAGTTGGTAAAGATCTTTTCCCAATCTATAGGTTGCTGTTTTGTTTGAATGACAGTGTCCTTTGCCTTACAGAAGCTTCTCAGTTTCATGAGGTCCCATTTATTGATTATTGGTCTTAGAGCCTGAGCTATTGGTGTTCTGTTCAGAAAGTTGTCACCTGTGCCAATGAGTTCAAGACTTTTCCCCTCTTTCTCTTCTATTAGATTTAGTGTGTCAGACATTATGTTAAGGTATTTGATCCATTTGGATTTAAGTTTTGTGCAATTAATAAGTGTATGGGTCTAATTTTATTCTTTTACTTGTGAAAATCCAGTTAGACCAATGCCATTTGTTGAAGATGCTGCCCTTTTTCCATTATATGGTCTTGGCTTCTTTGTGAAAAATTAAATGACCATAGGTGTGTGGGATCTTTTCTATGTCTTCAATTCGATTCTGTTGATCCACTGGTCTGTTTCTATACCAGGACCATGCTGTTTTTATTACTATGGCTTGAAGTCTGGGATGGCGATACCCCCAGATGTTTTCTATTGTACAGGATTGATTTAGCTGTTCTGGGTTTTTTGTTATTCCATATGAAGTTGAGAATTGTTTTATCTAGCTCTATAAAGAATTGTGTTGGCATTTTGATAGGAATAACATTGAATCTGTATATTGCTTTTGGCAGGATGGCCATTTTTATTAATGCTGATCCTACCTATCCATGAGTATTGGAGATCTTTCCATTTTCTGATGTCCTCTTCAATTTCTTTCTTCAAGGACTTGAAGTTCTTGTCATACAGGTCTTTCAGTTGCTTGGTTAGAGTTACCCCCAGGTATTTTTATACTGTTTTTGGCTTTTGTGAAGGTTGTTGTTTCCCTAGTTTCTTTCTCAGCCCATTTATTTTTTGTACAAAGAAGGGCTTCTGATTTTTTTAATTAATTTTGTAGCCAGCCACCTTGCTGAAGATATTTATCAGTTGTAGGAATTCTCTGGTGGAATTTTGGGGTCACTTATGTATACTATCATATCATCTGTAAACAGGGATAATTTGACTTTTTCCTTTCCAATTTGTATCCCCTTGATCTCCTTTAGTTGTCAAGGAGCACCGCCAAACTCATTCTATGAAGCCACAGTCACCCTAATTCCTTTTTTTTTTTTTTTTTTTTGAAGATATTTATTTTTTTTTTAATAAATACTTTATTTTTTTTTTTCTTCAAGTTACATCTCAGTAACAAACCCCTCCCTATTCCCCCTTCCCAACCCGCCCTTCCACCCTCTTCCCTCCAGAGGTTTCCCCTTTCAGTCCAACAGCTGGTTCCTTCTCTTATAATAGTAAGTATTATACAAAACAATAGATATAATTATGCCACATTTATGAGATTAAATTGGCCCAGTATACCTTCCCAATGTTCAGTTTATACCTATTTGGCCCCTGACTTTAACATTCTACTATCTACCCAACTCCATGAGTTAAAGGTCTATATGTGACTCAACATTCATACTATCTTTCAACACACTTTTAAGAGTATCTTCTTAGATCTATAACACCCTCTTGATTCCTAAACAGTTCAAAATTTAACTATAAGATTCTATCTGTCTATTCTTCAACCACCTCAGAGACCTGAGAGGGATAAATATATTTGCTTATATAGGAAGTGCAGAGCCTGCAGCTTCCAAAACTAAGAAAGAACATACCAGTAACTGCCTGGACAGTTCCCATTTTCTCTCCATACATTCCAGCATCAATCTTCAGCCTTTGGGTCCTGTTTCTCTGACAGACATTTGTTGTAGAGCAGGGATTATGAAGGACTTACCTACCCTGTCTTGGCAGAGTTAGGCTGTCGACTTCCCTGCTACCAAGTTTTGTCCTTTTTGGACAGCAGTCTGTCTGCAGTTGGTGCAAGGGGTTTTTTCATGCCAAGAAAAAGGCTTGCCCCTAAATCAACCATCTTACAGTGGAGGTTCTTCGATGCTTATCTCACCCTAATTCCTAATCCACACAAAGATCCAACAAAGAAAGAGAACTTCAGACTAATTTCCCTCATGAAAATAGACACAAAAAATGCTTAATAAAGCACTGACAACCCAAATCCAAGAACACATCAAAAGTATCATACACCATGATCAAGTAGGCTTCATCCCAGGAATGCAGGGATGGTTCAACAGATGAAAATCCATCAACATAATTCACCATATAAACAAGGTAAAAGAAAAAAAAAAACACATGATCATCTCTCTAGATGCTGAAAAAGCATTTGACAAAATCCAACACTCCTTCATGCTAAAAATCCTGGGGAGAATGGGCATACAAGGACCATACCTAGAAATAATAAAGGTGATATACAGCAAGCCAGTAGCCAACCTCAAATTAAATGGAGAGAAACTTAAAATATTTCCTCTAAACTCAGGGACAAGGCAAGGATGCCCATTTTCATCATATCTCTTTAATTTTTTTAATGTTTATTACTTCAAGTTATATTTCCATCACAGTCACCTCCCTCCACCCCTCCCGGTCCCACCCTTTCACCCTCTTCCCATTTTCCCACATATCCTACTCCAGTGGTGTGAGAGACCCTACATATCAGACCCCCCATTCCAGCCGTCAGATGAGGTCTAAGAGCTTCCTCTTGCACTGCGGGCCAACATGACAGTTTCACTAGGGTGACCTCTTCATTTTCAGGAGTGCCCATGGGAATTATACCTTCTGTCATAAGGTGTCTGAAGGGCATGGTGTAGTGCTCTCAGTAATTTTCTAAACAGACTTAGCATCCCATCCATTCAAGTCAAATTGGCTATTGGAGTTCTCAGTCACAGGACAAGTTTTGTGCCCATTTTAATTCAGTGCCCAAACATCTTCCCAAATTCCTCGCATGCACCCTCAGAAAGGAGGCTGAAGAAGCTAAAGAAGATACTGCTTCATCTACTGATTTCCTATATTTTTCTTTTATTCTTACCTCCTGTTTGCAGACAATTAGTGTATCCCTCCTTTTATTTTTAAATTAGTCCATTCCAGGCTGATAAATGAGCCACGTTACAGTCCACGAAGGAGACACTAGGTGAATGATAAAGTGGTGCTCATTGCTTGAACCGTTCAGCATATTTCCTTGTCTTTGGTAAAATACAACACACACACATATTTTCAAATACATTAATTTGGGTGAGACATGTATTATATTACTTAAGACCCATTTAAAGACCCCATAGGTGTTTAAAAAGTTCTTTCTGGGCAAATTATCTCATTCACAAAGTATAATTAAAATTTTCATTTGAGTCTTGTTGCTTTGGACTTTTGAGTTCTCTGATGTGAATTACAATTCATATAAAGATTTTCAGCAGAATATAATAAATCTTGAAATTTAGATTTAAAAAATGATCCATTGTTTCACCATCTGTTACACTTAACCCTAGATATTTTGTTTCTGTCTGTGGGTGCTTTCTCTTCACTGACTAAGGTCCTCCTGGAACAAAAGGAACCTAGCTATGTTGTTTCTTCTACTCACTGTTTAGAATTCCAAGCTTCACTACCCTTCATTGTCAATAAAGATAGGAACAAATTCTTCTACTTTAAATAACTGTAACCTCTTTGCAACAAACTTTCCTGCTTTTATATGTTTGATTATGTCACACATTACAGAGAATAAAGTATCCCTTCTATCTGTGACTCTGAGTCATGGGTTAGAAGAACTGTCATATTCTTCCATATATAAAAACAGCTTTTTGGAAAGTTGTGGAGGCTTGTCTCAATATCTTAACTCATCCATTGTTGTCTTCTTTTTCTCCCATTTCCAGT
The DNA here is from genome assembly GCA_907164525.1 of Lophiomys imhausi. Classification (NCBI taxonomy): domain Eukaryota; kingdom Metazoa; phylum Chordata; class Mammalia; order Rodentia; family Muridae; genus Lophiomys; species Lophiomys imhausi. Next base: position 412,196 of record CAJQZJ010032904.1, read on the forward strand.
CAGCTTTTTTTTTTTCTGCTTTGCTACTATATTTTAGGCACAGCTGTCTGAATAGCAACGTTCCTTATGTCTTTTAGGGTAGGATTTTCCTACTAATCAACACATCAATTATTTCTGTCTCTTCTAGTTTTGTGAAAACTCCCTGGAATGATTTTATTCCTTTAGTTAAGTAGGAAATTTGAGCATATCCATTCTGAAATTTATATTTTATATGTTATGTAAATATACATAATGTATACACTGAATATATATGCTAAAAGGGGTCTCCAATGGAACCTTGGAAGTATCATAGGCTATGAGAGATTCACACAACATCTGTGTCTTCAGTTAGGAGAGAATAGTAAGTAAATACAAAGCCAGATTTTTTATTGTAATTTTTGAAACATTTTGAGACAGAGACAGAGAATTTGACTCTGTGTGTGTGTGTGTGTGTGTGTGTGTGTGTGTGTTCATATATGTATGACATCAGAAGAATCAGTTCTCTGGTTCCATACTGGCAGGTATCAGCACAGGGATTGAACTTAGAACATCAAGATTGGTAGCAAAAACTTTTACCCTTTTTCTCAGCAGCCTCAAAAGTCATGTGTGCTTCTGTAAGGATTCTCAACAAATTACGCCCCCAAGTTGTGCAACAAGCTTTTCCTTTACTTAATAGTCCTGCATGTTACTTTAGGTGGAACACATTTCCCCTTCAAAACTCGTGCTTAATTTTAAGAATCATTGCACTACTCAAAGGCACCTGTACCACAAGATCAGGCTGTAAGGTGAGATTAGTTATATCGTGAAAAATTGAATTCATCTTTGGTCTTTAGTGTTCTTGCCTTTGAGCAAGTGATTACAGAGCAAGAGAATAGCTCAGCTGATGTGCTCAACTTCTGTTTACTATAATTATTCAGTTTCAGCTGTTCACACTTATAACAGCAAACAACACACACACACACACACACACACACACACACACACTCAGAGAGAGACTCAGGCACCCAATAACCTATGAATTTAATATTTCACTTATATATATTTATGGACAGTTTGAGACCTCATTAATTATTGCAAAGCAAAATGAGTATAAAATTTTATCAATATATTTATCTTTGTAACCATCTTCCTTGAGTTTCTAAATATTATATATTGATATATATATGATATATATATCATATGATAGACTATGTTCATTTAATAAAGTGGCTAACAAGACTCTTCTCATACATCACACATATTAAATTGATATTATAGAGCACAATTATTTTCTTTTTTGCACAAAGAATAAATATTCTTCTTTGGAGGATAAATTCTCTTCTGTACCTATTTAAATGTAGACATAGTCATTTCCCAAAGCTTTGTGCATTTTGTCATATAATATTGTTTTTTCTTTGATTTTTATATTAGGTACTTTCAAGATTCTTTCTTTAGCTCACAGACAATTAAAAAAAAAAAAGCTATAAGCTTAATTGGTTTCTAAGACCCGCTTGCCAACCTCTGTTGCAGAAGGATTTCTTGACAATAAAAATGACGTTCTTGGCGCATGCCTTTAATCCCAGCACTCAGGAGGCAGAGACAGCCGGATCTCTGTGAGTTCAGGCCACCCTGGTCTACAGAGTGAGTCCAGGACAGTCAAGGATACACAGAGAAACTCTGTCTTGAAAAACCTAAAAAAAAAAAAAAAAAAAAAGACGTTCTTTTCTCTTGAGATTATAAGAAGTTTGTAACTGACTTCCTGTTTCTAGTAAAAAGCTCAGAGTAAGGTTGATTATTGTTAAATGTATCAATTAGTTTTAAAGAAAAAAATTGTGGATATTTTGCATATTTTTTCATTGTAACTATCATTCACCTTATAATTTTTTCACAATTTAAATTTGCTTAAGAATCACCCATGTACCCCATTCTAATTTATATTCTCTCTTTTAGTATTTCTGGGGTGAGAGCAAAAATTCTGCATCTAACACTGTTGCTAGTAATACCAATGCTTCTGGCCCAAGGAAGCCCTTTGAGTTGTGAAGCCACATACCAATGTAAAGAACATTCACCCTGACCTAAGAGACAATTAACTTGTATGGTAATCTTTAAGTGAGTGAAATTCAATGACTTTAGATAAACTGTTTGGCCATTAGAAAGGAAAAGCTGAAATGTATGAAAGAAAATTAGTAACATATGAAGACAATATAAATGACCTCACAAATCCAATAGAATCACACTAAAAGTTGGCATACTGAATTTATAAACAAGTGAGTATTCTTGCTATGATCAAAATTATAGCATTTATTCAGATTACCTTCATTTGAGCATTTCAAATATTTTTCATCTTTTTGGTAGATTAATACTTGCCTACTTAATGAGAAATTCCTCAAAAATATTAAAGCATGTGCCCTACAAAAAACTGATATACATCATATATACTCACAAGTTGCATTTTCTATTTAAACATATAAATATGAAAGTGTGTGAGGTTTAAGACACATTTGGTCTGAGATTTCTAATGTCAAGTGTAACCGATCTTTTAAATTATTATTTATCACTTATTTATTTATTACTAAATTCACTTATAACAAACACCAACAATTTCTTAACTATTAACCCTATAAATTCCTACAACCCTTTTAACCTAACCATTAATCCTATTGATAATTATTTCCTAATCTTTTAGAAGGATACAGTCTCTGGGGCAGGTCCTCAGTCGTCAGGAACACAGTCTTTGTTGTAGATTCTTTAACGCACTTAGCAGTCCTTTTTCTGGATCTCTCAGATGCAGGTTTGTCAGGCTAAGTTGGTTATTGCAGTCTCACCTTAAATAAGGCTTCATGCTTTCTTCTCTGTGGGAGACCCCAGCCGTCTGCAGGCCAACTTACTTCTTTTGAATCAGGAACTCAGCTGCTCTGCCTCAGTCCTTAAAGCCAGGCACAATTTCTTTTAGGCCACTGATCGGACAGATCAAACCCCTCTAGGCAAAAGCTGAGTCACAGGGTTTAGTCCTTGGCCTTTTGGTGTCTTGCTCAGGCTTTCTTTGCTCACCAGCTTCTTTCTGCTTCAGGGAAATCTGGCCATCAAATGATGGCCAGCACTTTTTTCAGCAGGACTCTTGGAGCTCTCTAGCATCAGGGGCCTCTTCTCTTTCTGGGCTCCATGCACTGTCCTTAAATAGGAGGAACTCTGTTTCATCTTAATTTGGGCTCCGCCCACTTAGCAGCTGTAAACAATGTCAGGCCAGATACTTTGTTTCTTCAAGTCCATTAAGTCTTTCCTGTTTTCCTGACTTCAACCTTGTTTTTCAGTCTATTAAGTCTTTCTTGTTTTTCCTGACTTCATGCTGAAAATGCTGTTCATGCCCCGAATTAAGAGACAGTATCAGAAACTCCTATATATTTTCTAAATCTAATTTATCTAACCCCTACAGTCAAGTTTCAATCCCATGCAAATTAAAGGAATGAATGCATAAACCTGTCAAAATCATGATTTTAATGGAAATGTCAAGATAGTTCTGAAAGCCAATATAATAATTCCTTTCATGCAGCACTAGGAAGGAGCCAATGATCCTAAAAGAACTAACCTGTACTGCATGTTTCATGCCAGTACCATCCCCAGATCCATTAAATAAATGGCCAAGCACTCTTTCAATTTCAGGGCTAAATAATGTCATGACATGACTATCATCATATTTATACCACATAAAACTAGAAGGGTTATTGAACATAATTTGACCTTTAACATCTCTAAAGAAATCCTGCTTTATTGGTATTTTCTCTCTTCTCTTCTTTTTTCCCTTGTTACTTGTTCCACTCACTCATTTCAGCTCTGTACATTCTCCTCAACTTTTCATTAAAAACAGTTTATTATATAGATAATATATAGCATATATATTATCTATATAATATATATATATATTTTCTTAGCCAAACCCAGGATTTAAATTTAAATAAAATTTTTATTTGTATGCTTCCATGTTACTCTTCAAAGCTGTTGCCCAGAGAAAGGAAGCTATGTCCTTTAAAATCTAAATTCAATCCCAAGTACATTTGCCCTTGATCTTTTCTACAGAACAGGTTGTGTGGGGTCTGAGGTGGCTCACGATTCTGAGGCTCTCATTGTTTCTGACTAGCTGGTGCTGCAGTGCAGATGGCTGTTAGCTGTGTTTGTTTTGTTGGTACATTCTGATCAAAGCATATTCAAGAAGCAGATTCTAGGAGATGAACAAAGGTTATGCATTTGGTATGTTGGACAATTGAGGATGGAAAAGCACTTGTCAGACTCCTTTGTAGAGCTAACAGCATTCCATTTAGCACTTTAAGATAGGTTTAAAAGAAACAGAAAAAAAAATTGCCTTAAAAAAACTTTGAAATAAAGGCAAAGACCTTCTTTATCCATGTATGAAAACCATGCACCACTTGTGTAGAATCTATATTTCTTTTAATTTATCTTTCAGTGTTAATTTGTCTTGTAAATTGTTCTGTATTACATTTAAAATGTTATCTACTCCAGAGCTTCTGACCAGAAACATGGCTTTGTCTTTTCCAGCACTTTTGTTAGTTTTCAGTATTATCCACGTTTCCCACCTAAGGTCCCCAGTCACAGTGGCTTCCCACATCAGAGGCATCTTCACAATTAACTTTCCATTCAAGAAGAAAGTCTCTTACTTACCTCCCAGCTTCCTGTTCTCTGTTTGAGTTATTATGTCATTTATGCACACTCATTAGCTATTTATTGAATGCCTACTACATGAGGTGAAAACACAGTCCTGTTCTCAGGGAATTCATATTCTTGTGTGCCTTAAGGCAAGGGATAGGATAATAAAAATATGATGTGATATGCTGTCTTTTCAATCTATGAATCAATCAATATATATTCATGAAATGAAAACTAGGGGCTGTCCTCAGCCTTTATTAGACATAGATGTGGTTGTGGATATAAATACAGCCACAATAGAGTTATTGACTCCAAAGAATTGGAAACTAATAGGAGAAAAGAATAAGGTAATAGGGGGGCTTCTCCTTAGATGCTATATGATAACAGCAGTGCATTCTTATAACAGGTAGTCCATAGGAAATTAATCCATCTCTAGAAATATTATAACAGTTCTTTGCACCCTGTATTCTTGGTCTCAGAATAATAAAAGCCAAAATTTTCACATGCATTTTGTTTTTAGTACTCATCATAAGAATAGCTGGTCTTTCTTTGGCAGCCATTCAATAGATGGGTGATGTTGTATCTTCATTTGCTTTCTATCATTGTGATAAAACACCGTGACCAAAAGCAATTTCAGGAGTGAGCAGTTTATTTACTTACATGTCATAGTCACAGTCAGTCATGAAGAACAGGAATTTAAGGAAATAACCCAAAAGCAGGAACCAAAAATCAAGCATTGGAAGAATGTTCCACACTGGCTTTTTCCCCATAGCTTGCTCAGCTTGCTTTCTCATGTAACTGAGAACCACCTGCCCATGGTGGACTCGACCCTCCCAAAACAATCATTAATCAAGAAAATGCTCCAGATATATCTACAGAACAGCCCAGTTAAGGCATATTCGCAGTTGAGGTTCCTTCTTCCCAATTGATTCTAGTCATGTAACATTGACAAAAAGCTAAACAGAGGGCAATGAACAATAAAAAATAATAAGAATCCAAATTTTCAATACTGGTATTCCAGATTAAGCTATCCAACAATCTTTCTTTCTCTATGTACACAGAGGAAAGGTCACAACTCACACAGTATAAAGATGTCGAGGAGAGAGTCCCAGTTAGGAACTAGATTGGTGGAAGCTTTGGTTTGGGTTTCTTCCCTTACAGGGACACCATTTCTTTACAGCACCCCATTTTTATGACTTCATTTTATTTTAACTACTAACTTAGAGGCAATATGTTCACATGCAGTCACTCTATTGGTCCATGCTTCAACACATGGGCAATAGAAAGTGGAAGAGGAACATAGATATTCAATAGATCCCAGTTATCAAAATGATAATTAAACAATACCAGAAAAAAAAAAACAAAACAAAAACAAATGTTGAACTCCCAATTACTCTTTCCTTTCCATAGTAGGCCCCTTATTGTAGTAAATACTATCTAGCTAGAATACAGAATGTCAACAGCATTCTCCATGAAGAAAAGTAAGAATCTTTGATTTTTGGTAGAAATCAGAAATAGGAAACGTGTCACTTTACTGATTAGGAAAACCCAAGCCTAGGCTGAGAAGCAAGATCTCAAAGCACAGCTATGGTTAGGAAAATAATGTTTATTTTTCCTGTTTTGATTATAGTCTTTGTTTAGTCTAGATATAACAAACACACACACACACACACACACACACACACACACACAAACTCAAAGTCACACTTTGTCAAAGGGGATGGTTTACTTTGAACTAATATTTTAAAACTTAATTTATTTTTAATTTCATTGATAACTTTATGCATGTGTATAATTAATACTGGTCTTTCTTGACTCTATTAAGTCATCTCATCCCTCCTCCTTCTACTGAAACCTATCTTCCTTCTAAGCCCCCTTTGAAAATGGCACCTATTTTTCTATGTGAGCCTTTGAGATTAAATAGGATTGCACAGATAAGCATGGGTAAGGGACTATTTACTGGAACACAGGCAACAGGAGTGTTAATGTTTTCTATTTGTAGTTTTATTTTCAAAATTTTTTAAATTAAAATGTAATTAAATGTTTCTCCCTTTGCTTTACTACCTTCAACACTTTTCATACACTTCAACTTCCTCTCTCTCAAATGCATAGTCTTTATAACTTTAGTTGTTTTATATTATATATATACATATATATATATATATATATATATATATATAATGTATCCCTAGATATATAAATACAACATGCTAGGTTCATATAATGTTACTTGTACATATATATATATATATATATATATATGGTTTCAAGGATGAGATTAGATATTAAATAATAAACTTAATTTGTATTTGATCTTAAGAGTAATAAATACTGAAGATGAAACTTTACACTTTCATGAAGGGAGTGGGTTCTTAAGCCTCCTCAGCCTTTCTGCCTCCTTTCTCTCCAATTACTTTGTAATTTATACAATGTACATCTTCAGACATAGACTTTTTTAATGCTGTTCTTTGATCACAATAACCATGGTCAGCTCTACAATCTCCCACTCTCCCATTACCATGAGATTAATTCATGAGATTATATTCTGTCCTTGCAAGAACTGTCATAGAAGCAGTTTCACATTGCTGTATATAAAGTTCCCCACATTGCATCAAATTCCTTATGCACAAAACTTAATACCTGTGCATTTTCTTATATGAACACTGATTTTTACAAGATTTTTCCTGTTAGCATACTTTGATCACTGTATTTCTATAAGAATCTATGGCGGTATTTCAAACAATGTTTTTTTTCTTCTGTCTTTAGAATTATTCTACAGCTTTATGTATGGGAAAATAGGAGTAAAGTGTGTTTAAGGAAATTGTTGAAGTATATGTGTGTGTGTGCGTGTGTGTATGTGTGTGTGTGTTTGTGTTTACATACATATACATATAGACACACACATATATTACACTTTAAAAGTCAAACAATTTTTGTCCTTTTTGTACAATATATGCAGAGATGGGGACATCTGGCTGTATTAGCTTCAAATAGTATCAAATTTAAAGTCTCACTCTTGTATTTCATGCAAAACAAATCATGTCATTCTCATAGTCATACAGACTAAAGTCTTACTTAGGTTCTCAGTTACTTTGTTTGAGGTCATGATCCTTTACAAATGCATTGCTGCAGTTAGGAAAACGTGACAACTCTTTGTAGAGCACTAAAACCTGTGGTAGAGTATAAATGAAGGTTTTGAGAAATGTGGATCCCTAGTGGTAAAAAGTTCCAATAATCAGAAGACAGAATATCAGATGGTAACTAGCTAAACAACAGGTGACCTATGTGAAGTTAATAATTATGTGAATACTTACTATGTGAAGATAATACTTATGTGAAAACTCACTATGTGAAGATAATACTTATGTAAATACTTACTATGTGAAGATAATACTTATGTGAATACTTACTATGTG
>CAJQZJ010032904.1:420238-465280 GCA_907164525.1 Lophiomys imhausi
ATGTGAATACTTACTATGTGAAGATAATACTTATGTGAATACTTACTGTGTGAAGTTAATTTTTCTTGGACAAATAGTTTAAGTCACTTTTCAAATTTGTAAGTGCCAAATCCCCAAACTATTTAAATAGTAGTATACAAGTTTCTGTGTCAAAGTGTGCAATGTAATACCTTGACACCAGTGTTTGAAGCATAGGTCACTGTCTTTGTTTTTTTTTTTTTCTTTTTATTTTTTACATGTATTAACTTACGTCTGGGTTACAGCCCCCCTCCCTCCACACCCTCCCCGTACCATGTTCCTACCCTCTAACATGTGTCCCACCTATCCCATCCCTCCAGTATGAAGTGCCTCCATGTATCAGCCTCCCTTGGTTCATCTCTCACATGAGGTCTAAGAGCTTCCTCTTGCACAAGGAGCCTACATGGAAGTTCAAGTAGGGTGGAGTGTCCCACTAACAGGTAACAAAATCCATGTTCCTGTTCTTCTGGGTCTATTGATTGTAGGATGTTTATCCTGTGCTATAGGTCACTGTTTTTTAAGGCTAGTCAAGGATAACTTTTTAAAATTAACACCTTTCAAGCATGAATACTGGTCATAGAGAGTTCCTTGAATAGAAATTCACCAGTACAACCTAGTGGAAAGTTGCTTATCAGCCTTTATATTAGGATTTTTCTTCAAAATTGCTTGTCTGCCTTTGCCTCGATTGCTTTTCTATTATTGTGACAAAAAAAAAAAAAAGATCGTGATCAACACAAGATATTTTTTAAAAAGCACTTAATTTGGAGGCTCACAGTTCCAGAGGGTTTGGGTCCATGACTCTCATGGTGTGGAGCATGACTGTAGTCATATAGGCATGGTTCTGGGGCAGTAGCTGAGAGCTTGTGTGTTAAGACAACTGTCAGGTACTGGGAATGGTGTGAGTTTTTGAGAGCCCATGCCCATTGATACACTTTATGTAACATTGCCACACACCCCAATTCTTTCCAAATAGTTCTGCCAACTGCACACCAAACATTCCAATACATGAGCGTCATTCCACCCATCACCACCTTCATCCCCCTAGCCTCTTAACCCACAATGAATATGCTACTGGTTTCTTTACAAATCCTTTGATGATCGGAGATCATCATCATTGTGTTAGGCTTTTTCTAATTTAGGTTTGTTATGTTTCAATTGTTTTCTATGACTTACATTTTGTCATTCTATTTCTTGTTCATAGTGTCATTTGCCAGCTGGGTCTATCCCAATACTTATCTCATACAACCCCTACTTTCAACAAGACGCTCACTGTGATAAGCCCGTGTCAGTTTCAGTTTTACCACCCATTCCAAAGGGTAATTGACAGCACCTCTTTGAAAGCAGTTTCATATGTGGGCTTTGCACAATAAACACCTCTGGCAGTATATGTCATTGAGGACATGTCATTCTTCATGAATAGAGAATTTTGACCATAAATTAGAAATGATAATCCCTTGTAACTGGGAAGATTGTGTCACTGAAACTCTGCTTCCCAATGTTCCTATATGATGATGTGGTTGTGCACAAAGTCTCTTCTCATTTTATAGAGATAATAATTTTGTGTGTGTGTGTGTGTGGCATCTACCACATCTGCCTCTGCTGTTGGCTTAACCCTCACTGGTGTCACTCTTTCTGTATTGGTATATCATGGAGCTTTTTGTGCTCTTGTGGACTTGTCCCTTACTTTGCCTACCACCATGTTATGTTAGTTTGAATGAATGGACAGATGGGAAGATGGATGGGTAGGTTTTTCATGAAGATTTTTGAAAGTAAGAATGGAAATCATTTAGATATCTTGCATGACATGGCTAATACTAGACAAAAGTTTCAGACCTAACTAAAAGAAAAAACAAATACCCAAATTTATATCTCTTCCAAACAAATCAACAAAAAAGTTAATTATATCAGCAACTCTAGCAATAAATTAAAACTTAGTTTCAAAAATTTTGATAATGTATGTATAACAATGTTCATTGGGTTGTATTTAAGTCTAACCCTTCCTAATAGGGTCTGATGATTCAGAAGTTTGAAGTGTGGACTAGGAGTAACTTTGTCAGTTCATCCTGCTCTTTCCTTCCTTAATATTTTAATGCCATTATTCCTAGATTTGATCATCTATTGTGAAATCTTAAAGCCACTTAAAATGTATTTCTATGTATTTATGTTCAGTAAAGAATATTCCCAAAACTGTCAAGATCATTACTCATATATGGGTTGTGTGTCTGTGTGTCTATGTCTGTGTGGTGTTTTGCTAGGATTTAAACGTATGATCTCTATTTATATATGCTAGACACATTTTCAATGGTAGTCTACCAGGACAACTATTCTGTGCCCCCACAAAAAGAAGGGTAAAATGACTTATAATTTTCTGAAGCTCACATTCTATTGGAATAAGTTATGAAGAAAAAAAAGATAAAACATGAAGGGCAGAAAACATGGCATCCATATTTAATTTCTGTTGTGATAAAATACCCCTACAAAAAGCAACTTAGAGAATAAAAGTTTCATTTTAGCTCACAATCCTAGATTTTGGTTCATTATTATGAGAATGCCAAGGAGGAAGGAACTTGAAACAGCCAGTTACATTGCATCTGTTGGTCAAAGAGTCCAGAGAAATGACTGCATGTATGCTTACTTGTACTCAGCCCATCTCTATACATATATTTATAGGTCACAATCCTCTGTCTATATAATAGTGCTGACCACAGTGTATGTGAGGATGGCATGGAAGTGTAGGGTGGCAGGGAAGGGTTTCCCACATTAGTTAGCATTCAGTCAACTTAACCTTCCCACAGCCATACCCACAGGTCAGCCTGATTAAAATAATCCCTCATTAGTAATTCTAGACTATATCAAGTTGCCAACTGCAATTGGCCATCACACAAGGCATGGTGATTGAATGAGCAAAAATGGTCAATTATTTAAGCATCCCAAGAGAGTGTTTATGAGTAGGAGAAATGTGAGCTATTCTTGGAAGTAAGAAGTGTTCAACCTTACAATTTCCATGGAAAAGGAAAAACCAGGAGTTGGATCTTCAAATGCCAAACTTTGGAGACAAGATGTGCTTAGTATGTTGAAGAAAGAGAAGCCTAAAATAAAGCAAGATAATGGGGAGTGCTGGGAAATACACTGGGATTAGGTTGTGGGAGTTAGGTTGTTGACTACAAAAGGAGCTTGGATTTTATTCTATGTGTTGAGAAGAAATTATATCAGAAGACACCATACCATAAAGCCCAGCTGTATGAAAAACTCCACACTAAGAAAAAAAAAAAAAAAAGTCCCGATTTAAATGAAACACAACTGTTGTAAAAGCATGGCTTTGTAATTAAACATGTCCTCCAAATATATGCCCCTCTATTATCCACACACCCTATTAAGTACTGGAGGCACAGGTTACAGCATTTTGAAAGGCCAGGTTTTGGCTGACACAGCCATGCCAGTGTGCTCATGTGTACCAGCTGGTTTTATTTTTAACTGAATTTTGCAACAGGGGAGATTGCACACAGTAAATGTCAAGGATTCACTGGGGGCAGTACAGTTTCTGAGGCATGAAGCTAATACATATTTGTCTCATTACTGTCAGCAGATCAACTTTATTCAGTGGATGGCAAAGGCTCATAGCTCATAGGAAATGTAGTTACAAATGACCTTTGGGAGGTCATGAGGACCACAACTTCCAAAACTCACAGCAGCACCAGGCCCTTAAGAAAAAACTAGGCAAATCATTTTCATAGACTTTTTGATCCTTAATTTTCTCATAGAAACAAGACTGTGCTGGCAGGGTGGAAGAATCACATTTTTTCATCTCTGATTCATCAAACCTTACATTGGAGACAACACAGAGTGTTTGTGCAGGCAGTCTAATCCACTCCTGTGGTTTCCATATTGCCCAACAATTTTCCTGAGGTAAACATGTTTTGCAGGATCATCAGGCTGTTAATAGTCTTTTGCTTGAGTAGTTTCATAGAGAAAAAGAAATCTCGATTTGTTGGTAGGGCAATTATGCACTATGGGGATCAGATTATTTTTTTTCTATGTAGGTATATTTTCACAAATTTAATAAAATACTATGATTTCAGAACCAGATTATTTTCCTTTCTTTCAGTGTTGTGCATTATATTTGAAACTGAAAGTCTCTCTATATTTTTCCTCAAGGGATTTGGTGAAGAAAAGCATAAACAATTAGGTATTAGTTTACTAATTTGGCTACTCTTAAGAACTAACATATCCTGGGTTCATTAATTATTAGTCAATCCATGTTCAGTAATCAGTAATAAGATTAATAATGAATGGATAAGATATGAAAATTCCCGAAATTACTTTCTTCTGTGTCTGGGCGGTTCTATCTTTTCTAAATGTTCTCTTAGGTGGCTGCCCTCTACTCTGTGATTTCCTCCATAGAGTTTCCATCGTCTGCACTGAGGAACTTAGAGACTGTTGTTTACTGTAACACTTACCAGTACTCGTGGTATAAATACTCCAACATAAATGATTAAAAGTTATTCATGTTAAATAAGTGACCTGTGAAATTCTTTAAAAATGAGACAGGGTTCTTCTTCAAGATGGCACTAGGACAGACTGACCAGAGTTATGAAAAGGAATGTCTCTCAAGACATGGAGAGAGATGTAGTAGCATAGTTTCTACTGCAGGTCCTGCATGGATCCCTAGAGAGTTGCCACAGCAAATGTGAAGGGTTTCCCTCTCAGACAAAGACAATAGACATCAGCTGCTAAATCAGCTTCACTCTTTCCAACACTGTTAACTTCACTGGCCTCCCCTCCCATGACCGTGCTGACTTCTGGCATCACGGAGATTTTTTTTATATTTATTTATTAACTCATGGCACATCTCCATCACAGTTCCCTCCCTCCTCTCTTCCTGGTCCTACCCTCCCACTATCTTCCCCCTCTCCCTCCTATCCTTCTCCTCAGGTGAGGGGACCCCACATATCAACCCCCTCAGTTCATCAGTTGCATGAGGTTTAAGAGCTTCCTCTTGGTCTGAGGCCAGACATGGCAGCCCAGCTAGGGTAAAGTGTTGCACTAACAGGCCACAGAGTCCATGACTGAGACCCCACCACCTCCACTTGCTAATGGATCTATATGAAGACAAAGTTGCCTATCCTCTATATTTTTATGGGAGGGGGTCATAGGCATAGTGATTTAATCAGTGAGTATTTACAGTTAAGTTTTTCTTTGATCTTTCACTGGAGGAACCCAACTACCCTCCTCTGCCTACCTTAATAAGTGCTAAAAATTTTTAAGTCAATTCTCATACCTTTTCCCTGATACAAGCTTCAAAACACATTTTCAGAAGCCAAACATCATTATTTACTTATATTCTCTTTTGTTTTCTTTCTCGTTAGTCTCATTTTCCCTAGACAATAACTGATTGTAGTCAAGTGGGTAGAACTGTCATGTTCCAGAAAGAAAGGAAAAAAAACACTAGCATCACTTGATATTCAAGGTACTATTTTGATATCTGTATAAAGTCAGTAACTCACAGTCTCCATATGTTTTAAATGTGATGTTTTGGCACACTGTCAGAGAAGAGAGGGTTTAGATCTTTTATGAGTCGACATTAAAGTAACTATGCTATTCAGTGATGACACTGTACCTCAAGTAGAATGAACTTCACCTTTCACAGGATTGGTGGATTCCTGGCATGTTATTACTTATCACTCTTAGTGTGAGCACTCACACCTGTCTTTGCTAATAAATCCTGGCACTGATTCCTACCAGAGTTAGAGGTGAGTCTCAGAGGCCTTGTCAACTTCTTAGCATATGTGTGTGTGTGTATGTGTGTGTGTGTGTGTGTGTGTGTGTATTGAATGGAACACTGACATGAAAGAGTGTGCCAAAATTGACACACACACACACACACACACACACACACACACCTTTCTTGAATAAGAAATTAGGCCTCTCTTCCTGTCCTTAAGAAAACAATTCCAAAGAAGTACTTCAGGATGGCACAGGGTAGAGGGTTGGGGAGTGGTATTCACTGGACCTCTTTGTTTTTCCCAATGTGGACACATTAAATAAATCTCAAATTTCCTTTCTCTCATTTCACTATAACTTATATCTTTATTTGAACTGTATACGGCAGGTATCTGAGTCTCACTTGTTTGAGTTTCAGGTCCTAGACTTTGATCTTTGCTAGCAACTTTAGGTTGTCACTTGTCACTGTACAGGTCTCAACAAAGATCAGCATTACACCATCAGGAATAGGAGTTCAGGTACTTCTTGCACCTTGTAATGCTGTCTTACCAATTGCCCAACTATGGCAAGTGAGGTACAATACCATAATAAGAGTATAGTTTATGAAGTTCAATTTATAAAGTGGATTAATTACTTGCAGATGGGCAGCAGGTACAACAAGAAGTTCAGAATTAATTGTGAACTGGTTCCTCTAGGCTCAAGAGAGCTTTCCTAGGTAGATAGAGTCTCCTTTGTGCCAAGTATCTCATTTTCACCATGACGAAAGGATCCTGAAAAGTGGTACCCTAACTTCCATGCCATGGTCATGTTCCATAGAGATAATGTGACTCAATAGGGAAGTATTTGAAGGCTATATTGCTTCTGGAAGAGGGAAGAAAAAACCCAGGATGTTCTGGATATTCCAATCCTTACCTAAGCAATAGGAAAAAGATATGGACTGCCTCAGGCAGTTCCCCCCCTGTGGAAAGAAACTATATTTATAGAAATTCTGAGATCTCCTCACAAGCATGGCAAGGTTTGGTGTGGGGGGGGGAGGCTTGTTGGGATAGGGAAAACTGGGTTGTCTGAGGCCACCTGGAGAACATGTCTAAAAATTCCAATCAAAATACAAGAATGTGTTATGTACTAACATTCTGTTTTTCCCACTGAGGCAAATGTAGGCCTCATTTTGGTATTTATCTCAAACCATTTCCTGTGATGTATCGACGTGATTAGTAATCAAGTTACACACAACCCAAGGAAAGCTGTTGCTTTGTAATCCCATTATTATGTGAAAGTTGCAAGGATGCTGATTGAATGTGGACATTTTCCAACAACAAAATGTATTAATGCCGAAGACAAAACAGAAGTATGCCTACATTAGCAACAAAAGCTATTTTTTAAAAGAAGTATCAGTTGTTGAGCATGGAGTAGTGGCATGTGTCTTTAGCCTCAGCACTTGGGAAATAGAGGCTGGTGGATCTCTGTGAGTTCAAGGACAGCCTGGTCTGTTTAGTGAGGCATTTTCTCAAAAAATAAAATAAAGCCTCAAGAGATCTGCAGAACATGGCATTCAAAGATGTTTTCTTAACTTAAGATTTTTTGATATCGAGACATGTCAGCTCCTGACAGCACCCCCTATATTACTCCAAGTAGAAGATGAGCATCGAAGAATCTCCAGTGGGAGATGATTGAATTGGTGGTAAGCCATTCTCTTGGCAAGAAAAACCACTTGCTTCAACTGTAGACAGACTTCTGTCCAAAAATGACAAAACTTGGAAGCAGGTAAGTCGACAGCCTAGCTCTGCCAAGTCAGGGTAGGTAAGTCCTTCATAATTCCTGCTCTACAACCAATGTCTGTCAGAGAAATGGAGCCAAATGGCTGAAGATTGATGCTGTAATGTATGGAGAGAAAATGGGAACTGTCCAGGCAGCCACTGGTATGTCATTTCTTAGTTTTGGAAGCTGCAGGCCCTGCACTTCCTATATAATCAGATATATTTATCCCTCTCAGGTCTCTGAGGTGGTTGAAGAATAGATAGCTAGAGTCTCATAGTTAAATTTTGAGTTGTTTAGGAATCAAGAGGGTGTTCTGGATCTAAGAAGATATTTTTAAAATTATGAGGCAAGTTAGTATGAAAGCTGAGTTAGATATAGAACTTTAAACTCATGGAGATGGTTAGATAGTAGAATGTTAAAGTCAGGTGCCAAATACATATGGACTGGACATTGGGAATGTATGCTAAGCCATATAACTCTTATAATCGTGGCCTATTTATTTCTGTTGTTTTGTATTGTATTTATAGTTATAAGAAAAAGAACCATTATTTGGACTGAAAGGGAGAGCTGTTGGGGGGAAAAATAAATACCTTAAACTAAAAAAAAAAAAAAAAAAAAAGAAGGGAAGAGGATGGTGGGGCTGAGGGGGAGGAGGGTGGAAGGGTGGGACTGGAGGGGGGATTAGGGAGGGGATTGTGATTGAGATGTAACTTGAAGAAATAAAAAATAAATTATTAAAAAAAAATAAAATCAATCAAACAAACAAACCCACCACCAACAGCAACAAGTGTCAATTTGATGTGAATATTTGACATTTTAACATGTTAATTTCACAACGCAGGGTGTGGTGGAGAGAAAGGATCAAGTAGATCCAGTAGATACGAAAGCAGGTCAGGATATTTGGAGATGGTAGATTGCTCTGTATTTGTGCTGCTTGGCCTCATTCTAACACCCCAAGATACACACTTCTAGTTTTCAGTAAGTGCTTTCTTGGATCATGACAGTGTATCCAAAGGAAAAGAAGGAGTTTATGGAAGTTTCTTGTGCAAGGACATGAATTAACATGTATGATAAGACACATATTTCCCTGAAGAACAATTAATAAATGGTCTTACCTATCTCTAAGGAAGTTTGAGAAATGCAACATGACTAACTTGAGCACTATGTCTAGTTATTAGGAACAAGGGGAAAGAAAGCAGCAATAGCTCCACAAAGGGCAACTGAGAAGCAGGATAGGAAATGAGGTATTTTCTGCTAAGATTTGTTCACCTCCTGTTTTCAAATTTAATTCCCCATGGAATATCCATTAGAAAGGACCTTTCAAAATTTACTTTAAAAATATTGATGCTAGGTCAAAAACATTACTGCATATCAGATGTCTAAATGAGTTACAGTTTATGTTACAGCCTGGCAAGCCAAACTCCATGACATTACAGTCCTACATTTTTGGTTGCTTTGTTCAAATTCTTCGTTCATCCCTCATGTAGAAAACTTTGCACCCAGTCATAGAGAGCTGTGCTTGCATCCAGAGTCCCTCACTGTCTTATTTTTACTTCAGAACTTCCATGTACTAGAGATACATACTTTTCTACTCACCAAAGATAATAATGCTGAGAAAATGATTAAACATACCATACAAAGGAAAAATACAGCCCACTGCTGGGAACATGTCAGTCCAGGCAAAAACCAGTCAGATTTGATGACTGGATGGTCTTATGACATTTCTCATTAAATAACTTAATTATTTAATGAGAAGTGGTTTAATTATTTAAGTGGCATAAAAGATGGGCTTGTAATATTCATATTGAGATTCGTTTACTGATTCTAAGTCTTTTTATATTGAAGCAGTAAGTATTCACCAACCACTAGTTGATAGGGAATATCTTTTCACATAAAAAGGTGGGGGGGGGGGTAGGCCCTGCAAGTATTTCTGTTTTCTCAACAGGCTCCAGTTATGACATTTTCACTGTCGATTGTGGTCCTTACTTTATTAAAAAGAACTTTATCCCTTACCTTTGCAAAATATTTACTTTTGTTGCAAATGATTGTACCTGTTGCCCTGATATTTACAGATAATGGATTTCTGCTCCCTCACCTATGTCACCATGGTTGGGGATTGTCCTCATCATAATAGTAAAAGTAACAGTAATTAATCAATGTCATTATGAGCACCTCTCTTTATTTAACGTTTTCTCACCAGAGGATTTAATTTACATGATAACAATCCAAAGCAGGAGCTAAAATATGTTGAATTTAAAATATGTTGATTCTGACAGAAAGTTGAAATACTCAAAGTTGGTCCTTCTCCTCTCCTCCTTGTTGGCACTAACTCCAGTTGTCTCCTGTCTTTCCAAGTTGTTAAAATTCCCTGTTTTTCTTTTATCAGAACAAGAAAGAAATGCCTGTCTCCTTCTCCTCTTCCTGGTTATACAGAACATGAGGAAGAATTTCACCCCATGTTCTTCCTCACTGGTACCCTTACTGATGTTCTTCCTAATGTAGTGATAACAGACTGGCCAAATATCTGTTTCTTTCTTTATGTTTACCATTTATCCATATATGAATGCTTTCATTCTTGTGTTGGCTTATTGATTCAGGACTGTGAAATGGTAAAAAAATAAAATTAAAAAAATTGCAGTGAAATGAACAGTTTGTGAATGAGATACAAAATGAATTAGGGGGTTAAAAGGATGGAGAATGCTCACCATAGCCTGAGGATGAGCCACGAAAAGAGTCAGAGTCATGAGGAAGGCACTCTAGACGTTCTCTGTATGTACATTTCCTGGTGTTATGGGCAACAATTGGATGTACACGGATCTGCAAATCAGAAGTGGGCAAAGCATGACAGTAGTGGTTGTTTAACAGGGGAAGCAAGCAAGTAAGTTTAAAAGTAAAGTAATAATCAAATTTAGAACTCTCTGTCAAAAAATTTATCTCTGACTAATGTGTGCATAGTGAATATGTTGATACATAGAAAGAAAAGAGAAGAGGGATAACTCCCTTTGGTCCTTAGTACACACACAAAACACAGCCCAGTTCCCGTCTTACACTTATCACTTATGCATTGGTTCTCCTTTCACTGAAATTAATAGTAAATGGATTATAACTGATGTGAGGGAAGAAAACTGAGAGGATGAGTAGAAGCTAGGAAAATAGCTGAATAAAGTACAAGATACAGATCATGAACTTTGATATAATTCCTAATAGAAATGGGAATCCCTGAGCTCTAAATGCAGACACTAATAGCAGTGACTTGGTAAGCTTCCACGCTTTCCAATCGACGTCATTCAATTAAGCATGCAAACACACACAAGAACTGTGCAGGTCTAAGTCAGTGTAAGTCACATATCCCCTGTTAGACAGGGAATGTATGCAAGGTGTAGTGTACACTGATTATCAGTTCCTATAAATCTTGGCAGAACAGGAAAGGACATGTCTGTAACATAAGATCCTTGAGGTTCTATGAGGAAGAGAGGGAGCAGATGCTGACCAGAAACTGCCACCTGAGCTCTGGCAGACCACATGGCTTTGCTGCAGGCAGACATTTCAGTTTGCAAGCAGCTCTTGCACTGTACTTTCTTGAAAGCAGCAAGAGAGGCTATGCAAGACAAGAACTGCAGCTGAGGAGAGATTTAACTCAAGCCTTCTGTGAGTCACAATGTAGAAAGTGGAGCTTTGAAACCCCAAGGAACAGAATAGAAAGAACAAGGGACCAGAAATAAGAGACTACTCTCCAGGATTATACTCTTATTTTTCTAAGTTAAATGACCTGCCTGCTGACATATAGAGCCTAGGAGAGGAAGACCTAGGATTTCATGACATTTGTGAAAGACATTCTGAGACTATCAATATGACAAGGGGATGCAAAATGTGTATCCTAAAAAGGTAGAGAAGAGATTTCCAACTATAACTTGTTTTCTGGAGTCAATGATCTGACAAGGAAGTCAGGAGGCCTAGGCAACAGGAAACTTAGCATGTATTTGGAGCAGAGGCAGATGGCCAGACATTCCCCAGCATCTCTCCTTAAGGCTTTCTGTTTCCACAACTCGTGCTCAGGAGGATTTGTTTCATTGGGCGGTTAAAACTCCATACTTTTCCTTTATTAAAACAAGAAGAAAATAAACCAGTTGATCATTCTACAGGGCAGAAGAAATAATTCTGCTCAAAAATAAAAGCAAGAAATGACAACAAACTGTAGGACACAACCTAAAACTGTATATTAGTTATCAAATCTTCAGAAGTAGTACTCACATGGACTTGGTGGGGGTTTTTCTTGGGAGGTTCTAGCCAAATCCTTTTCTATTCTCTGACTGTGCTGAATCCTTGGAGGACTCCTTACCCTCCAGTCCTCCTTCTCCAACCCCCAGGGAATGTGGGAAATCCCTCAATACATTATTATGCAAAGGAAAATGTGCTTTCTTTGTTTCATTTGCTCCAGCCCTAACTCAACCTTAGCACTTATTCATGCATATTCAAATGAGACACTTTCTTTCTCAAAAGTTCTTTATAGTTTCCATATTTAAAAGACTAACCAGGAACAAAAGAATAAAAAGGAGGAGGAGGAGGAAGATAAGGAGAAGGAAGAAAAAAAGAAAGAGAAGTCATATAAGTTTTTGCATGCCTCCAATCAAATCCCTGCCCTGGACTCCAGGTGGAATACCAGCACTGTTTTTGATGGCGCTAAGAAAGTATCAAAGGTACAGAAAACAGATGTAGGCCTGTATTTGAATGTTCCTTTTACCATCAGAGCTGAATTCAGACAGGGGAAAAAAAAGTAGATAAGGAGGATATTCTACTGAAATGAAGGCAAACACACAAGAGGAATTAGAGGCTTTTGAAAAGATATTGTGTATACCAGCAATACATACATATACACACACTCACATTCAAATGCATACTAATGTGCACATACACATACACAAATATGCTATATAACTTGTCTTAAGGATATGAGTTATTGACTGGGAGAGTTATTAATGAATGTAACATAAGAAAAGAGAGCTATGGAAATGTATGAAAATTTTGCTAGACTAGAGTTTATTCTTTTCTTGTTCTCCTATGGACTTTTGTATTCATTGTGGACTGAGGCATGGTGTGAAAAATCATATCTCCAAGACAAAGGAATGGACATGCCATTACAGTAAAGCACAGGACAGACAGATGAAAATTGTCTTTACTGGCCATGTCACAGGTAGTTCGGAGTGACCTAGTTTGTACTGTATGCGTAGCACATGACATCCTGCTGTAACACGGTTCTAGGTAGATTTTGAAAATTTTCCCCATAACTATCTACCCTACTTCAATTTAGTCTGAGATTTTAAAACAGGAAAAGGAGGGAAAAAAAAGAAAAAATAAAGGGAAATAGGAATTTTAGATTCCTCTTCTAGGAAGTATATTTATTGTTAACCTAGAGAGAAGGATGCTATTGGCCTTGCAACTGGGTAGTTGCCCCCCAAAAGGCAGAAACAAGTGAATTAGAGAAAGTCTCTTCAAGCCAAGTGATTGACACTGTTTCTGAGAAAAAATGAGGGAGGGACTTGGAAAAATGTTTTTTCTTTCTACTTCCTTCTGTACATTTAAATTTTATAATATGGTCAGAATTGACAAGAAATGATAATGAGATACCATGGGGAGAAATAGGCGTTCAAGAAAGCAATGCCATTGACATTATAAACTTTTTAATGCCTGCACTGAATGGCAGGAAGATAGATAGAAGTAGTAATCACTTGATGATGTCGACCTCAGGAAACCAGTAGACATTTGATAGCCTGTGATAGATCTTGCTCAATAAGTAATTGGCCATAAACTTAAAACCACATGCTCAAACACGTTAAGTATGTCACATGGTGGATTTGTTAATCACCTTGATTTGAGGAGTTTACAGTCCGTGTGTAAAATGTATAAATTAAATAAAAATACATGACATTACAGCCCTGAATACAATAAATTACTAAAATTAAAAATTTAAGCTAGCTGGAGAGACAGAGTTAAAGATCACTAACTGTTCTTGCAGAAGACCTGGGTTCAGCTTTCAGCACCTACATGGTGGCTTCCAACATCTATAATGCCAGTTGCAGGGAGTCTTAATCTTCTGACCTCCATGGGGCATTGCACACAAGGTGCACATGCAAACATGTAAGAAAGCACTAATACACAAGAAATAAAAAACTTTACAATGGCATTTAAAAGAAAAATTTAATTTGATTTTCAAAAAGATAAAGAAGAAGGAGGAAATGTCATGACAGACTATGTAGATAATAGCCCAAGTGCCATTTTTAATCTTTTTTTTAAAGTGTATTTATTTATTTATTTATTTATTTATCTATTTATTTATTTATTTATTTATTTTATTTGTGAGTGCTCTATCTGCATGTAGATACCTGCAGCCAGAAGAAGGAATCAGATCACATTGTGGATGTTTGTAAGCCACCAAGTGGTTGCTGGGAATTCAACTCAGGGTCTCTGGAAGAGCAGCCTGTCCTCCCCTGAGCCATCTCTCCAGACCATTTTTTTTTTAACCTTTAAAGACTAGAAAACAGTATGTGCCCATAATATTGAAGCAGTGTGGGGAACACTGACGAAGAGGCAGAAGAAGCAGAGAGATGAATAGCAAATCTGGTCTCAAAATGTTAACTCATGTAACAAATGATATAAAAAAAAAGATTTGAAGGAAACAAAACATGAAAGTCTTCATCACAATAAAATATCTGTAATGAAGAAGAAAGCCGAAATGTGGGTTGTACTGTAGCTGGTATCAGAGTATGCAAAACATTGTTCTATGAGTGACATTTAGCC
This sequence comes from Lophiomys imhausi, assembly GCA_907164525.1. Lineage (NCBI taxonomy): Eukaryota > Metazoa > Chordata > Mammalia > Rodentia > Muridae > Lophiomys > Lophiomys imhausi. The sequence goes on from CAJQZJ010032904.1 coordinate 434,531, forward strand.
TGTCAGGGTATCCAATCTTCTTTGCCTTAATTTACAAGTATTATCAAATCATATACCTTAAAAGTAAAAACTTGAACAAAATAAAAACCCATATTTTGTACTTTACTTTTGATCTGAACTATTACAGACTTTCATTTCTCCATAAAAGCAACATAGGCAAATGTTCTTCTCGACACAGATAAAGTCACAATGTTGAAATTTCCTAGATTGACTTGGCCATTTGCTGTCTTGTAACTTGCCACCAATGTCTCTAGATGGGATGAGTCTTCAAAGGAAACTTCTTTCTTGTCCCTATTTGCTCTTCACCTGGTGACATTTACTTCTACTTCACCTAGAAATTCCCTACTGGAATTCTCTGACAGAAAGCTTTGGCTCGGGACTTCCCTCCATTTGGCCATCTTCCAACTCAGCCCAGATCATTGGCTTCTAGTGTCAAACCTGTGTAAGGGTCTCTAGGCCCTGGAAGTGTTTGGCTTGGGTAGAATCCCATTCATGCTACGAAAGCTGGCTCCCTTTGTAAGTGTCAACAACTTGCCTTTGCTATCAGTAGAAAAGAACTTCCTTCATCTACACTCCCTATAAGTCTTTGCACTTATGTAATGTAGTTTATTCTAAACAACAGAAAACATCATGTATAGCTTTCTCTTTATTCACAGAGTTTATATAGATTTTGTGCCCAGTATACTCATTTCTTGTCCTGGGGTTACTTACTACAATGTGGTGGCACACGCCTTTAATCCCAGCACTTGGGAGGCAGAGGCAGGCGGATCTTTGTGAGTTCGAGGCCAGCCTGGTCTACAAAGCGAGTCCAGGACAGCCAGAGATATTCAGAGAAACCCTGTCTCGAAAAACCAAAAAAAAAAAAAAAAAAAGACTTAAAACATGTGTGTGTGTGTGTGTGTGTGTGTGTGTGTGTGTGTGTGTGTGTGTGTGTGTGTATGTGTGTGTTTGGGTTGGGTGGAGTATGTTTTGTAAAATCATACTTATGGAGGCCAGAGGCATTGGATCCCCCTGGTGCTGGAGTTACAGGTAGTTTTGAACAGCCTGAACTGGGTGGTAGAAATTGAACTTGGGTCCTCTGCAAGAGTGTTCTTAACCACAGAACTATCTCTCTAGCTCTATACGTAGTTTCCTGATCAAAGTGTTTGGATATAATTACACCTCAGCTCTCTAAGCACTTGGTCCATGCATCAGCTGGTCTTTTAATCTTCTGATAATTGCCTTGGCATCTACCAGTTCCAAGAGGCACAAAGAATCAGAGGAATTATGCCTGCATCCCCCGTGTATGTGAAACACATGAGTCTGGCATGAACTTACGAACAAGAGAATGGAGGCAGTTGAGGAATTCATTTAAGAATGCAGGAGGCAAGGAGAGGGGTCTTGTCTGCTCAAGTGATGATGTGTGCTTGGTTCGTCACCTAAGCCAGTTGTGGCTGCTACATAATGATGCTCCACTTCTCGGCTGAGTAAAAGTGGAGTTGAGCTGGTAGAGAAAAATGTGCCATAGCAAATTGACCATGAATAAAACAAATTTACAAGTTTCTGCTGGGTGTCTGATTATCTAAAAATCTGCCAGGAAATTGGATTGCCTGTCAGCTGCCCAAATTATGTTATGCTCGGCTATTGAGATTCTTGGTGGGGTAGGTTTTTTAAGAGGAAAAATAGGAAATGAGATGGAAATGATTGATCCAACTTGAAAATAGCAGTGTATAGAGTAGCTTCTTCCATGTGGTAGTGACACCTTCCATTGTATTATTTTTTCCTCTATCCAAAGAATAGATTCAAAACTGAAGACCCATTTTAAGTGGAACAAATAATTTACATAAGGTTTATTGATTTGCTTTTGGATATGGCATTATGAGTTAACGTTCATAATCATTTATTGTGGGACTTGACTATAGTAATTCCATATTTAAAAAAATTGAGAGTAGAACTAATCTCTCAGTATAACACAAATTTAATGTAAAGGGAAGAAAAACACCAATTTGTTTGAGTAGGTATCAAATTTGAATTCTTCTTTCTTTTTTGACCATATGGTACCATGACATTCTCGTATCATCCCTGAGGATGTTACTCTTCCCAATGGGATGCATCTTGATGTCTTTCACTGAAAGATCATTTTAGCACAACATGAGATCCATGTTCTTTTCCTTTAACAGTAGCTTCTGAAGAGATTTCATCATTTTCCCTTGATGGTTCCAGTTTTGGAATTGAGGGTATCCAGTTCCATTTCCAATACCCCTTATTGCTGTCCAACAAGAACCCTAGGTTAGTTCCTCTCCTAAATTATCCTTTCTCTAGAGTTCACTGCAAGTCTGTCCAAACACCACTCTTGCTTTAATTCTTAGTGGTGAGTGCTGTTGACACCACAGGTCCTCATTTGTTAAACTCTGCTTGCCCAGGATTCTGCTAGCTCTAAATTTCACAAGGTCAGACCTTGAGGCTATGTCCTCAGATGTCATCGATGCAAATAATTGCAACTCTTCCATATTAGCTTTGTGAAATCTACTCTCTGATCTCCAACTTCAGTGTTCTATTTCCTCCCTCTAGGGGCTGACTTCCTTGAATATTAGCGCCTAAGTCAGTGGATTCTGTCAGCTTCTCACTATACAATGTCCTCACTCTCTTTGTTGCATAGATTAATGATATGGTAAATTAGAGTAATAACCTCATTGCTAAACTTGCGTTTCCCCTTTTTTCTCACATCATCATTATGAATCATTAAACTCATAACCCGGTAACAACCAGCCATTTGCCTATCACCCTTAGTGCACCTATGTAGTTTACATGCACTAGAGAGGAACACCTGTCTGTAATGACTACTCTCATTTCAGTTAGGTAAAGGAAAATCTTAAGAGGCCCAGCAGATAAGAGCTTTACTTCTCTGTCAGAGGACTCAGATTTGGTTTCCAGCATCCATATGGAGGCTTACAATCACCATTAATCCCATCTGTAGAGGATGTGATGTTCTCTTCTGGCCTCTCTTGGCCCCAGATACATGCATGAAGGCAACACATAAATAAAAATAAATAAATCTTTAAAAGACAGGTAAATAAACATTCAAATTTTAACTTCCTAATCTGCTGAGTCTCCAACTCCTTACTGAGTTTCTGTGAATCCTCTATATTTCTTTTCCACCTTCTCTCCCAATTAGTGATGTTGCATCTTTTTGCATTTAGAAAACAGAATGCACCAGGATATAATCACATAACCTCCATGCATATCACCTACCTGCTAGCATTTGTACTCACCTCTTCTATCTTGCTACCTATTAATCATGGCCATTTATATAGAAAACACCTATCTTATCTATTAGATGGTATTCTTTTAGCACTCCGATGGATTTTCCTCTAGCAATTTTCTCAGTTTTCCTAGGGGTTATTATCAACTTGCACATTATTCCTCTTATATTGGAACTACTTATTCCTCATTGTTATGATTTTATTAGTCACTAAACTACTTGCTCCTGGTCTGGAAAAGAAAAAGTCTTGAAAATGATGCCCATGCCCATTTTCTCTATACTTTTCTCTTATGGCTAACAGTAATAGGATTTCAGCCCACCGCTACACTAACCATGCCAAGGGTTATAAGAGTCTGCTTTCTTCAATTTCTCCCTAGTCTTGTCTCATCCAGAGTGGTGACTTCAGAAACCATACAGCTGTGGGATGTTCCTATTTTCCCAATTAAACTCTATATTCCTTGCTAGATTCTTTCTTATGTTCTTAACACTGAAGTAAATGGATCATGGTCGTATTTCCTCTTATAATTCATCCTTAACCATCCCATTAAGTTTGACAGTTGTAAATATAGTTGTTGGAAGACAATTTCCCAGTGTTGGATTTGTAACACAAAAACCTATCTTCTGAGATCCAGACTCATTTATCTGCATTGATACCTGTGAGTATATCATGAAAAACACAGTGTCCACTGGCACAAGCTGAACTTTTGATTCCCTGTAATTCTTCCATTGAGACCCTCACCAGACATTCATTCTTATTCTGGTCTCATGTGCACATGTAATTTCTAGGAAACATTCCAGCCTCTATTTTCAAAATATAACCTATGCCAAGGGGTATAAGCATCTTCTTTATTACTGTAAGTGGAATCCAGTCATTTTTCCTTCCTCCCATGTCCATCAGTTCAGTCATAACTACCACCTGCTCTTACCAAAATCCCAACAGAAGCTTCCTGTCTAGTTGTTTCAACTATACCCTTGCCCACCACCCCAGTTCAAGTTATATTCAGTAGACTCCCATAAAATTCAAGTGCAAATGTGTCATTTCTCCACTCAATATCTCTAGGTCGAAGTTTGTTATCTTACTAACAAACTACAATGTGAAAAAAAATTCAAAAAACCATCTAATCCAAAAAAATCTACCACCACCACTAAAAAACCCAACCAAAATAGCCATATGATTTTCTTTGTCTTTACTCCATGTCAACAGTAAGGTTACAACACCTTAAAATTTGTTCAATGGATACTCCTGCCTGAACTGACTTCATCCAGGTAGACGTATTCCCTCACTTCTTTCAATTGATTGCTCCTAAGAGGCCCTCTCTCTGTCTACCTGGCCCAATCTCTCTATTGCCTCTGTCCCCCTACTGCCATATTTCCCTATTCTAATATTTTTTTAATAATGTGAAACACTTTTAAAAGTGTCAGTGACATTATTTACTTATTACTTGTGTCATATTTACTACCCTAGAATATAAAGGCTCCAGTCAAAAAAATTCTACTATGTTTGTTTCCTGTGTTGCAAAGAATATATGACATCAACTGAGAGCTGACCAATATGTATTTGTTAATCCATAAATAAAATTGTCATAGTGTTAAGATGTTATGTGACAGCATATATCTTTGGTTTTGTTTATTTGATATTAAATACAAATTTAAATTATTATTTTAGTAAGTTGAATACATTTATTTTCTAAGTATCAAAAAATGCCAGATTTTCTTCTGCAAATATGACAATTTAATTTGTCTTTATTTTCATTGCTTTCCTCAAGGCTTTTAACTCTTATCTATTTTACTGTTTGTACAATCTTCTGTTAGTCCAGAGTCCTCTGATCTACACTACAGATTACACATGTAAAATAGATCTTAAAGATACTATACCACAACTATTGTATTCAAAACGAGACCCTCGTAGCACAGAGATGTAAATACCTTCCTGTTAATTCATAGAAGCTCCAACTATAATTGTCTCATTCTTTCATTATACTCCAGAATGGCAAATATATGACTTGATCTTTTTATGAGACTTGCTTTGCTTATCCAACACACAAACATTCACAGGCAGAATCTAAGACAGCGAAGGAGGAAGCAATGTACTGTTTCTATCTTTTGATCATGCAAGAGGCACAGAAAGGTAACTTGATACTACTATTCCTGATGTCATTTCAGAAAAATGACAGGGAGTTCAATTTGAAAAGGAGATGGTGATGAAACACAGTGGCCTGGCAAATATTGAAACAGTGTTTACCAGGGGCTACTTAAGGAACTTAATTTGTAAGGTTTGAGTTGTGTTAGACCCACATGTGGCAATATTTACAAAATGATTAATTTCCTTTAAGTGTTTGCTTCATGTGAGACAATATTTATTTTAATTCTTTCACTATCTGTGCCCTAGTTGTCCCTTACCCTCCATCTATATGCTAAGGTCCCCCTTGCTGCCTGAAACTGTATAGATTTTTGTCACACATATGTTTGATACTGCTTAGTTTGTATACTAGAAATTCTAATAACAGCACTGATAGCAGAATAATTATGAATATATACCATAATAAAATTATATGGAGAATGTAGGCTCTCCATCTTTCCTTCTATCTCTTCTACCCTTCTCAATATAATTTATTTTAATGTATCTGTCTTCATGTGATCATGTTTGTTGATACATAAAGGAAACTATTAACAGACTCTCTTTGATGTCACCAAATTAACAGTTTGGGTAAAATTTTTAAACAAAATAATGATTACTTGAGCACAAACACTTTTGTTCTGGGATGGTTGAAATGTAACTAAGATAACTACAAAGTAACTGATGAGTGGTTACTTCATTAGTATTTATTCAGGACAAAGGGGTAAATGATGTCCCAAAAACAAGGGAGAAATGTAGCAACTGATTTCATTTTGCTACTATGCGTATGACAGAATTTTAAAACACAGAGTTTATTGTCTTCAGTTTTCCATCTAATTTTTTCAAATAAAAGTTGTTGGCAGGAAACTATGCAAAATTAAATCACAGATAGGAAAGGGTTAATATGTTTTGATCCAAACTTAGTCAATTGACTTGTTATGGGCTTAGCAGAGATGAACTAAGCTTAGATTTGAGAGGAACTCAACATACAACCATGCCTTCCTGTGCATTTGAGGTATTTAAATATTTTTTTCTTTAAATTTCGGTTAATTTTTTATTACAATGGGTCCAATCCTACTGATAGAACATCATGGATACATTTATGAGAGATAGATAAAGTGTGTAGGATTAGAATTTTTCTAAATTTTTCCAAGCTATACAATTTTGAAATTTTAATGCTAATTTGACTGTGACAACATATGCCAAGTGACAGAAAAAAGAAACATAACTCACAAATATCTTGTGAGATCAGATATTACACTAATGGGCAATATACAGTTTTGCCAATAAGTAAATAAACTTTGAAATAACAGAGAACATTGGGGAATGACATGTGTCTTTTAAAATCATTGCCCTTTTGTCACAAGAGGTCCATCTAATGAGAGGTGCTGTGCAGCACCAGAAAAAGCAGTTGGTTGCACATCAAACTGAATGTAGAATGATAGGGATCGCTGAAGATTTGCCAGGCTGCCAGTGAATTGGTTTTTCGTGTCCTCAGGGATAGACTGTCCTGTGAGAATTTGAACCTATCAGTTAGCTGTCAAATTTCATTTGACACCTCATCCAAAATTTAAAAGGGGCCACCATCTGAAGTCAGGGATGCTCTAGGAGGAAGGAAAAGGCTATTTCTTTCCAGGCTAGCAGGATTGAAGCTGCCAAGTGCTTCAACTGAGGGCAGCAGGCAAGCAACCCTTCCCAGAATAACCTTCATAGACTGTATGACTCCCTGTGTAAGCAATTCTTTCCCAGCTTCTAAACTCATTTTTTTCTCTCCTTCTTTTTTAGACAGATGTCCCCCCAGAGGCATAAAATCCCTAAGGGGATATTTAGTACAACTTGCAAAACTGCCACTGTATTGTTACCCTACAGAGGTGACAACTTGTAACTCAGAGGTTACTTAACACAATTGAGTTTTCCCTTCTCTTCTTTAGGACATTCATTCTCTCTCTCTCTCTCTCTCTCTCTCTCTCTCTCTCTCTCTCTCTCATATATATATATATATGTACCTAAATTCATCACATGCTATTTTCTTTTTTATAAAATATAATTAATATTTGTGTTATTTACTCTGAGTGATTAAAGTTCATACTAAAGGCAGTTTTCCACAAACCCTGCAAATGTGTTCTGTACTGGAAATGTTTGCACACTTGGATAAGAGTTGCTCCCTGACACTCCTGCTTCCAGTGTCTTCCTGTCCCATGAGCACCCTTCCCTAGCTAACTGATTTAAATGTCTTATTGGAGGGTAAGCTTTAACAAGTTGGAAACCCCTGAGACAAGAACCCCTTGATGGATTCAGGATTGACCTCTTGATTATCTGAGGCCATCTGAGAAGATTAAAAAGGCATGGAGACATGTGTTAGCTGAGATCAGTCTGCTGCTGCCCACTTCTCTCTCTTCCCTTCTCCTTCACATGGACTGGTTTATCAAAGGACATTTGCAATGCCTCATTTCAGAGATTGTGGCTTCAAAGTCAGGCTTTATTTTACAAAGATAAAAATACTAAAGTCTCTCCCTAAACTTCAGGGCCAAAAGGGAAAAAAATTGTCTTCTAATTGTACTCACTCTGTGGGAGTGGGGAGGGAAGGAAAAGATAGATAGATATACAAGTGCATATGTAGAGAATCATTTGAAAAGAGTACAAGAAAGGGGCCCCACTTTTGTCTTAGCCCACCATAATTTCTGTCAGTTTCTTTGGGATAGTCATTGCTATCAGACCTGGATGCTTAGCAAACTACAGAGGGTGTACAAAGGTTTTAATTTAAACCTTAGCTCCTTAGGTAAATGAAGCTCAGTTCCTGCCTTTGCAATCTAATTCACAAAAGGCCAATTCTATTCTTGTTCCATTATTTCATCCAGTTTCTGTGATCACAAGTCTCCCTTTGAAGTTGGTTGGAACTCTGAGCACAGTCAGAGTCCCTGGGTCTCAGAGTAAAATGAGTAATAGATCTGTAATCTCACAGTCCAAAAGCTTGCTCCATTTCCCTCACTGTCTTTTCCCCTGAGGTCTTCCTCTGGGATTTGTGTAACTCTTCATGTTGGCTTACATATCAACTTGCTGGATGATAGGCATTTTAACTGATCTTTAAAAGGTGTGTGCAAAACAAATCAAAGATAAGTTTTATACCAGTTATATTTTTAGATGGATTTATTGTTAATATAACATAAAAATACACAACTGAAGTAAACATAAATTGTCTCTTCCTATGTGATTTTCTTAAGAAAGTCATTCCATTGCAGAAAGAGGTTATGGAGCTAAAATTTCTGCAACTGAGATGTGCAGAATATCTGACCCTCATTCAGTCTTGTCTCTATCTTGGGGAACAGTAAGTAGCATAGCAGATAAGATTACCAGACAGCAGAGAGATAAAATCTTCATCACCACATACTGCTAATGTCTCCAGCCATATCTTTACATACTTATGAAACAAAAATAAAGGCTATACTCAAAGAGTAGTTTAAAAAGAATCATAGTCTTAGTTTGTCATGATCTGAGGGAATTCTGGGGCTTTCAAGAGCAGTCTCAAATAGAGAGAAAGTTTCTTATAGTCTGGAAAGCAAAAGCCAGAAGTAGCTGTTGCATCCTTATTCTTGGTCCCTGTTCTCTCTCTCTCTCTCTCTCTCTCTCTCTCTCTCTCTCTCTCTCTCTCCCACATCCAGTGGATAGTGAAAGGAGCTTCAAAACTGATGGTGAAAGACCAGATCCAATCAGAAAGTCACTTACATTGGCGCCACATATGCCAAGATGAGCAAAGTATACAATTTGGCATTCTATCGGTATGTCCATATGTGTACCAGGCAACAGTAAGCATCTGGAGTGGGTACTAGTGGTTCCTCATATTCCATGGCCACAATATGCCCTTTCACATTAAATGCCTAAGCCCTGCAGATACTCATGCTCAGCTCAGGAACTAGTCCAGAGATTGATGGTCAATCTACCCAAGGCCAGCTAGATCAGAATAATATCCCTTTATGAAATTCCAGCAGGAATGATTGCTTCCATACAGCTAATTTTCACATATACCCCCTAATCTTGACAGAGTACCCTAAGGAAAAACAGTATAAAATATTTCCCAGCTTTCCCTTGGCCTTTCCCAGGGAGCTTCCAGTAAGTGTAGAGGATCTCTCAGGTCTCCTGTAGCTCTAAGACTCCCTCACCAAAATCTGGAAATTGCCTATTTCTCACCTCTCACTGAAAATGCGTGCTGTTTCATCCATTTTTATCACTAAAATACTTCCTACTTAAAACATGTCAAAAGAGTAAGCCTAACCAGTTTACTCCAATTGTAAATCAAGTGCTTCCTCCAATATGCCTTTCTGAATTGGGAAAAATGGGGATCTTGTTGATCAATATGTGGCATTCTCCATGTTGTGATCAACTGGTGATTAAATGCAAACGGTTTAGCTTAATTTGCTTTGAAAAGCTGTGCTTGAGCTGATAAAGTGTAGAAGCGTTTCTGAGATGAGATACAAGGAACAGATGTTTAGTATAAAATATTGATAGCACAGAGCAGAGATAAGCTTGGTATTTAATTTGTCTTAATATTTCCATTGCTACAAATTTACCAGCTTTTGTCTAACTGGGTAATTACAACTTTGTCGTCCCCCCCTCCCCAGCATAAGAGAAGATAGACTTTTTCTTTTTCTTTTTTTTTTTCACTTTTCTGTCATATTTAAACTCTTTGTGTTACCCTTCTGTGTTCCTATTTCCTCCCCTGGGTGCTGGTTTCCTTATTTTAATTTCAATGGCAATCTTCCCTTCAGAGATTAGAAAATTTGTTTGTCAAAGTTGATATTTTTCTTATCTTTGAGTTTTTAGGGTGCTGAATTATGTAACCCCTGAATATGAATGGCGCATTAAGGTGTAGTTGATTGTTCTTCTGTGACTAGAATATGCAGAAGTGAGAGAAGATCATACCTGCCATTTGCTGTTTATTTTCATTCCTGTATGCCCAATCTAGCAGTGCAGGAATTGGTTCATATCCTCTGCCAATTAAAATGTTAAGATAGAAAAGAAATATTATGGAGAATCTTGGAAAGTTCCAGCAGAAGCATCATATGATACCTGGGTAATCAGGGTCCCCTTTGGAGATTCTTAGTTTCACACATGAAATAATTTAGGAAGAACACAAACAAAACCCCAAGGGCAAGAAATGGACTCAAATGGAAGCTGGAGAACAATATATTAGAATTTAAAAAGGAAAATCCTGTAGCTGCCTGGAAGGAAGGAGGAGAGTAGAGAAAGAGGCAAAAACCATGCTGCCTGAGGTAAGGCAATATGGAGGTCAGCCACCTGGATAGACAGCTACAGTGACAAGGGCAGCCTCAGCCAGAGTAAGAAAATGGAGATATTAGTTAGGGACTTTAAGTACATACTTACACTCTGGCCAGCATATACGTGTGTGTGTGTGTGTGTGTGTGTGTGTGTGTGTGTGTGTATAAAATAAACACTTAAATATGTAAAAATATAAACAGGAGAAGAAAAAGAAATAGGCAAACATTTCTGAGTCTGACTCAGGAAGGTGTCATATGCAGACCCAGAAGAACCTAATGAGGGCTCCTAGGGACAGCAATATCGAAACAAATTCTGGGAAGGAAAAATGTGCTAATTTAAGTGGCTTAAAGTGAATGCACCTTCCTATGCTTGGTTTTTGAGGCAGGTCTCACACCCCACCTACTAGATTAGCACATAAAGGAGGAGAGATATGGCCCTGTTTCCATCTAGAATTAGTGTCCATTCTTCACAAGTTCATTTAAGGACCTGAGCTGGATAGCAGGTTTGGCCATGTGATTTCCTATACTGGAGGGGCAACTATGATACACTTGATACTCTTCTTCCTGTAGAAGGGAAGGGGGTTGGGCCTAGGTGGATAAGCAGACCAAAGTAAAGAGCTTGCATTAAGGCAGTAAACCAGAAGTTGCACATCTTAGCTATCTTCATCAATCATTGGTGCACTGTAAATATATTTATGTCTAACGGGAAGAAGTCCTAAGTAATCGTTTTCCCAAACAGGAAAATAAAAGACTTCCTGTAGTTGTCTATGAAACCAAATATCCAGAAAGACCCAACTTAAAATAAAATCACAGAAGAGCTTCACAAGTAGATATCATTACTTTGTGGCTATGAAGCATACATCCAAAGGGAAAACTAAGAGAAATTAAACTGATAGTAAGCTGAAAGGAAGTCTGTAGGTTTGAGCACATGAATTGGCCTTCTTGAAGGAACAGGGAGATCACTTCTGGACTGTGACAATGAATCATAATGAAGGCAACAGTATCTCTGGGCTCATGAAGCAACCTACTGAATGATGCGATGAGAGAATCTGGGGAGAGGGCAAAATCAGCTTAAGTATTCAGATTTATCGTGTTAACAAATATGAGTCTTCATTCAAATAGTCTTAAAATTGTCCATAAGGGATTCCTGAGATGGCAGTGATGAGAATCAGTGCATAGAATATGGGAATGGAAACATAATGTATCATGCCTGCACTGGGAAGGCTGAGACAGATGATCTTAAGTTCTAGTCCAATGTAGACTGCATAGGGAGATCCTGTGCCACGGGTGTCCTATATGCCACAAATAAATAAATAGTTTACTTCCCTCAGTTTTTAAAAAAAAAATTCTGGCACCCATCACATGTAAATGATGAAATAATTCAAGGGTAGGATCAACAGTATGAAGAATTAAAAAAGAAAGAAAGGAAGAAATGAATGAAAGGAGGGAGGGAGGAAAGGAGGAAAGAAAAGGGAGTAGAAAGATTTGAAAAACAGGGTTAAGAGAACCAGAGGGATGACTTAGTGGATAAAGGTGCTTATCATGCAAGCCACTGACTTGAGTCTGATTCTGAAACACCAGTGGAAACAATTCCTGAAACTTGTCCCCTAATCTCTACATGCCACATCACACACAGACACACACACACACACACACACACACACACACAGGAAAATAGGATATCCTATATCCTTCTGGTCATTAAAAAAGAACTCTGTCCATCTTTTTGAGACCATCATAGGTCTCCAGACTCACAAGGAGGTCAGCAATCTCCTCAGTGAGGCAATTTCTCTTTTTAAAAACCCAAACAAACAACTTTCAGATTCTCTTGAAGCAGTTTGCAAGCTTTAGAGCCACATCTCCATTTCCAAAGAGAGGATTGCCTCATATTTGCATAACTAAAAGGCTCAGTTAGATGGCTTTTGAAGAACAAAGGCATATTCTACCTAAAGAAATACAGCATTGAAGTTTCCCACTCTTGAGAGCTGGAAACCACTTAGCTGCCTTTTATGGTAGCCCCACCCCCACTCTGCCTCCCTGAGTTTCCATCCATAAAGGTTTCCAAAATCACAGTGTCATCAGACACTAGGACCCTTGAAGCATTGACAATACCTGCTAAGCAGTTCTCTATGCTCTTTGGTAGTGTGAAATCTAATGAGGTGCAAGAGCCTGGCTTAACAGCAAGCTTCTCCCCACCTCCATATCCTGTAATGTACAATTACGAGGGGCAATGTCAGGGGTGCACTTGTTTTTAAGGAGCCGTCAGAATATTACGCCGTGTACACTGTTCGGTAATTACAGTTGGAGCGGAACACTGTTGACTCAGACGGGTGCTTTATCACCTTAAAATTCCCTCTGAATGTTCAAATAGAGATCGCTGATCTCTCCGTGGCCCTGTGTATTTGCAGCATACAAAAACGCTTGTCTTGTCGGTTTCCTCATTTAACCCGCCACTGCCTCTCTGCTACCGTATTCAGGGTCCTAACTTTACAGGGGAAACCAAGGCTCAGTACACATCTAACATGATTGAGAGCCATGATATGATTCCCATTCTTCTGCCTATAAAATCTACAGTAGACTGTATTTTCTGGTTATAGAACGTTTGATGAGGTACGTTTTTGAAAAACTACAATTCAATGTCTTCTAGTTGTCCATAATCAAGAAAAAAAAAGTGTATACACGGTAGTTGTGTATATGTGCCAAGTCGGGAGACCCTAGATGCATGTAGCCCTGGTAGTTAATCTATGCTACATCACTGAGTATGTCAAACAGTTTCACTGTGGTCCCGCTTACTCATATGAATTGCAGGATTATTTTGTGATTGAATATGTGGTTACTAATGATTGCGCATGCTATAAAACTCCATACCGTTCATGTATTTGTTCTGTAAAACTCATGTGCCTACTTTTTTCAGTTCAGAGCAAGTCAATTGTCATATGATTGTTAAAGTAAAATGATATATAACTTTGCACTAGCTAAATTTTTAGCTTTGGACACATTTGATAACTATTAAAATAGAGAGATTGTTCTGTTTTCCCTATTCTGTGGGTCTTGGTATTCTTACATATTTAAGCATTTAAGCTAAATGGGGTCTGTCTGAGTCAAAATAAATTATCTCAAAAGTATGTCACCACTAATGTGTGAAACAGCAGTTCTTTAAAACCCAATTAATTAAAATTCACAATGCAAAGTATAAAATTGAACCTAAAATTTTTTTATTGTTATTTGAAATCAGGGACTGATGATATGACTTGCTGGGTAAAATGTTTGTCACGTAAATGTTAGTTTTTAAGTTTAAATATTCAGACACATGTAAAGCTGAGCATTGTAACATGTTTTAATCTCAGCATTCACAATGTGAAATGAGAGGCAGAGACAGACGCTTGTGAGCCTGGTAACCTGCCCTAAGCAGAAGCAAACAGCAGAAGGAATGCACTTTCAAGGTGGAAAGCAAAGACCTATAAACAATGTTTCCCTCTAACCTTATAGGCACCTGCACTGACATACACATGTGCACACAAGCATGTAGATACATACATACATACTCACAAAAATAAATGTATACAAATTTAAAACAAAAATCAGATTTTATTTATCATGAATAAAAGTGTGGTTTGTTTTATGTGTATTTTATAAGAGTAATAAACATTATTCTTTTTAATGAAAATAAAATTCCATATTTCTGGAACTGTGACACCTTGCATTCATACCTCCTTTTAAGGTAGTGGCAATTGCTTCCATATGAGTTCATTATTTCCCTCATCTCCTCCAATGAACAATGTTAATATTAACACCTGATTATCTTGTCTTGAGAAGGTATCACCAAAACTGGATGAAAAGGTTGATAGTACCTTTATTTTGTGTAGCCTGAAGTATTTTTAATGACATCCAGGAAGACAGAGTTAAAGGTTCCTTCTTAAATTTATTTGCATGAATATTCCAAATGCTTCTGACTTGTTTCTGCTTTGGTGAGAAATTTCTTATGTGAAATTTCAAGTGTAGAGAGTATAATACTGCTGCTAACATCTTTGACTTTGGCAATGAAAAACTGAGTTTAATTTTCAGTATTCTAAAAAGATACTCCTGTGACTTTGGAAGTGTACCGTGCAGCTTCCTTCAACAAAATGGATAGGTATCCATTAATTAGATATTATTATTAATGTCATGTGCAGTTGCATACTAAAGACGAGGGAATAGAGCTGGGCCACTGGATTTGTGATGTATGGACAGCTCTTATAAATTACTTAAAGAAAATTCTCACTTCTTACCATGTTGCACATGATCATGAGAAGATAATGAATGGTTATGAGAAAGAAAGTAAGCTCAAGGAATAGACCTGTTGACCTCTTTGTTTTATTTTTATTTTTTTCTAATCTGTGGCAAGTCATTTCTAGAAGGTTTCTCACAGGTTTGGAAAATCTCACAAAATGAAGAATGTCATGGGATTCTTAATTTTTTTCAAGACATTTTGGTGGTCTCTCAGGGATCTTGATTACTTTGTGTGGATGTCTTTAAGCATGTTATAGACAGACAGAGGTAGAAACTTACAGTGTGTCTATTACCTTTAGACCAGAGCAGAACTCCCAAGAGATTTATGCCTCATGCTGTTCTAGCCTCAAGCAAGAGAAAAGGTTCTAGGATCAAAAAAGTTCAAGTATGTTGACACTGTTAAATATTGGTTATTCAAGTACAACCCGACAGTCTTAAGCGTGCAAGGTGTTCACTATTTAAGTTTTTATTATTTTTTAAAATAGTGTACAGAAATCGTTTCCATAAAAAGTATTCTGCCTAGCTCTTCCAGAACATACACATCTGTTAAATAAGGCTGTGATTTTCAGTTCCTCGGACCAAAGTAGAGAAATTCTGTATCATGTCCCAGAATCCTCATGACTGATGGTGAATTTCCCCTACTGGAAAATGGTGTCTTTTCCTCTGTGTAATTCTATTATAGTAATGTACCACCACCATGCCTAGCCTGTTATTAATGGTTTTAGTGTCCAGTTGCTTTTGCACAAACATTTATTCTCTACAGGAGAGTCTGTGTATCAAGCTTTTCTGTTTATGTAATTAGCTGACTAATATTTGCCTAGATTGAGGAAGCCAAAAAAAAAAAAAAGATGAAGAGCGTGGAGTTGTTACAATCACAAGGGTACATGGTACAACCTTTATCAGCATCTCCTGGGATTGTTCCATGATACATTTCTTTGCCCTGTATGTAGAACTGGAGGAAGAGGAAAGTAGCACACATGCACACACACACACACACACATACACACAAACACACGTTAAAATTTGAATTTTTTTTCATCAGTTGCTTGTATGTCTTCATTGCTACCCCTGACCACTTTTCTCAGTGGTAACTCACAAACAGTAATGTTTCCCTTTGCTTCTTTTTTGAGAAAAGGATACCAGGCCAAATCCCAATCATGCTTTCATTGACACATGGGGCTTTGTCATCATTTCTCTGAAGATACTGCCTTCATTTCTTCTATAGCTCCTTACAAAACTTCATTGCTGGCCCTCATTGCAAAAGTCATGATTTTTCCCCTGGGTGACTTCCATTTCCCTCCTGCTGACAGCTATGGGATTTACAACTTTCATGTCCCATTTTTATTCTCCACAAATTCTAATAAAAACAGTTACCTTAAGCTTTAAAAAAGATGATTGAGTGACTGGATACATGATTCAACAGGTAAGAGAATTCCCTGCCTTCCATTGGACCAGAATTCAATTCTCAGCATCCACATCAGATGTCTCACAATGCTCTGTGACTCCATGGGTATCTACACTCATGTTCACATACACACACGCACGCACGCACGCACGCACGCACGCACGCATGCACCCACGCACGCAAGCACACTTACACATAATTAAATGTAATTTTAAAATGATAGAAAATTTTTATTTGAAGTTCAATGATTTATACTCTTAAATTCTTTAAATATTTTTATTATACAGGAAGATTCAACTCAATGCATTAAAGAAATATTTTTATAAATTATATTAGAACATACAAAATTCATTAGATTTTGTTTTTGGTCTCCCACTTTTGTATATGTATCTAACTCATACTGACTGATCAAGGAAAGGAAAAAAGTAAAACTTGTTACCCAAATTTTTGGCCTATATTTAAGTAGCTGTGCATCTTGATCAATTTGTGGCTTCTCTGTAGATAAACATGTAGCTAATGGATGAAATAAATACTTAACCTATTAGAAGAAAATTTTACCAGTATTCTTCCTACTCTCAAATTTGATGATATAATTCCAGTACAACCTTATTAGAAGTCTGCACATTTCTTCTCAGGTTCTTCTGTGGTCAAATACAACAAAAGCAACTAAAGCCTTAAAGACATTTGAAATTGAATATTACAGTTACATTGAAACAATTCAGAATATTCCGCCCAATGACAGTGTAATCAGTGAAAGATGTCTAGCCTATAATAGCCTTACCATGACTAATCAGTTAGAGGAATGGTAAAGCACCACACCCATGTTAAGTAAATGCCCCTGAGATGCAGTTGACTTTATTGGTTAAACAACTGTGAGCCTCAGTGTCCCCAAGGGTACATATGCCTCATTTTTAGTTTCCTACATTGGAATGACCTTGGGTCATGATTGCCAACTGAAATTGACCAAAACAAACTGCTGTTTCTCTGAAAAGTTACTTTTATGCATTCTTTGCCAGAAAACTCCTGTGTTGGGATAACAAAGACACGGGGATCAGTCAAATTATCCTGATTTTTTTTTTGGATTTTTCTTCCCCCGAAAAACGTGTATATATACTCTGAGAATAGAAAACTCACACACAGAGTGTAACCTTTTCAACCTTCCACAGCTTAAAAAACACACTGCATTGCTTTATTGCATTTTCCTGCAACAAGGGACATATTTCAGCCAAAAAGGGCAAACCAGAAAATTTACTCATGAAATCCAATTTATATAAGCATACGAATAGTATAACTATTCCCACAGAGAGTCTGGTATTCATCTTCTGAACTTGTGGGGCCATGTGAATGATCATCTGTGCAACTTCAATTTAGCCTGTGTTTAGATATAGAAAAGGAGTGAGCTTGGACTTGGTTTGTTTTTATAATAATAATAATAATAATAATAATAATAATAATAATAATGTTATTATAATACATTATATTATATATTATAATATTATATTATATATTTAAATATAATATATAATAAATATATTATAATAATATATTAAACATATAATTAATATAATGATATATAATAAATTATATTATAATATAATTATTATAATATATAATATTATATTAAATATATTATAATAATATTTATTATAATAAATTATTATTGTTATTATTTTCTCTCTGATTAACCACTGTGGTGCCCCATGAACTGCTCAGCATTCTCTCTGCAGATCAGTGTGACAAGGTGTCTGCAGTGACGGATCCCTGGTGGAGAGGTGGAGACTGAGCAGACTTGAGTTAATAAAGATCAGCATTGTCACCAGGAAGAAGACCCTGCGGCTTGTGAGGACTTGCCCCTAAACAAGAGTTGAGAAGGAGAACTATTTCCAAAGCAGAACCCCCCCCCCAAGGCACCTGGACAAGCAGGGTCTTTCCTGAGAGTTTTGAAAATAAGTACTTTGAAGTAATTTTAAGATGCCTCTGTCTCCTGTCTTCTTTCTGTCCTTCATTGCTTGAAAACCTTTCAGGATGCTGAGGATACTAAGGTAGAGGATGGAGGGAAATGACCACAGAAAAGGAAATGTTTCCTCAACTCTTTTAGGGTTTTTCTGCCTAGGACTAAAACAAAAACGAACAAAGGCTAATTAGCAGGAGAAACATATAACAAATTCATTTAACCCCAGTTTTATGGATCTTAGACAAGAAGAGGAAAATGCCAAGGAACTGCTCATCTTTTCACCTAATTAAAGGAAGAATGGCCAAGCATACAGAAATGTGTTTCGATATAGAGTGTGTGGTTGGTGTCTCTCTTAGACTTTCTACTGTACCATTTCCCCCAGGTTTTATGGAGTTGGTCAAATTCCTTTTACTGCCAAAGAATACCTGGTTAATCAACTTTTAAAGGAGAAAGGTTTATTAGTTTCCTATTTTCATGGTCAGAGGTTCCAGTTCATGAACAACTGTCTTCACTGTTTAGTGGTGAGCTCAGGCATTACAATAAAGATTGCATGATTTTCTTGTTTCTGGTAGCTGAGTAGTATTGCATTGTGTAAACGTACCACAGTTTTTTGTTTTTTTTTTTTTGTTGCTGTTTTTTTTTATCCATTTTTCAGTTGAAAGAAATGTGGATTGTTTTCATTTACTAGCTATCACAAATAAAACTGCTGTGAACATAGTTGAGATTGATCAGTGAGTGAACTACTTTCATGAGTGGGGAGGAAAATATATAGAGAGACGTGTGGGAGACTATGAAATCCTAACATTCCTTTCAAGACAATCCCCCAATGATCTAAATCTTTCCATCAAGTCCCTCTTCCTTAAAGACTCATCACCTGCCAGTAGACACAGAGGTAGACATCCAAGCTTATTGTTTTATCACTGGGTTTCATAAAGAGGGTCTTTTTATATGACCTTCCCTATATTATAAGAGGAGGAAGGGTGTGGGAAGACTTTTGAGCTGCTTCCTTGTAGTTCAGAATATTCACTATGTCAAGGGACTGTACTGTTGGGTGTCCTATTCTGAGTCCCCAAAACAAGTTGACTCTGTCCTTCAAAAGCAGCTGAAGTATCTGTCTGTAAGATGAGAAAGTCCTAAGCTTTCTCAGTCTTCTTACCACTTTCCCCCCTCCATTCTGAAAATCTGTTTGGACAGTTTTACATGTGCTCCAAAAGTTGACCAGTGATTTATCAGCCTGTATCTTTATCATTTTGTCATAGTCCCATCTGTTAAGGAGACTATCTGAATAAAAGTGAAGTGGCGTCTTGTGTCCCTGAGTGTTGAGTCCTGTAGATTATTCAGTACAAAGAAGAAAGATTACGACCTTAATTTTAATGTACTTACATTTTCGGAGGACAATAACATTTCTCTAGTTCTTCAGATATATTTTTGAAAATTGTAAGATTGTCAGTATTGCTTTAAAAGTAATAAAATCCTTTAGTATTTATGTAGGATTCACAAAAGTATGACAAATTTCTGGAACTTTTGGATTTTTTCTATAAAGTTTTTACTGGCACTGTGTTTGCATTTTTTTTCTTGTCCCTAGCTGTTTGATTTAAGGTAGAGGCCTAGATTTTCTGGCAAGCAGATATTTATTTCTGTACTTCTACACTTCATGTGCTCCAATGACTCTCTCTCTCTCTTTCTCTCTTTGAGTGTATGTGTATGTTAGTGTGTATGTCTGTGTCTGTGTATGTCTGCGTGTATGTATGAATGTATGTGTGTGCAATTTTCTAGCAGCTACGTGATAATATCAAAATCAATCTGCCAAAATTACACTATTTCTCTTAAAACTGACTCTTTGTTTCTTCAGTAAGGTATATATAATTTTGCCTTTCATAGTGAAGATGAAAATGACAAACATAAAATGAATTGTCTTCATTTGATATATGTTAATGAAATTAGACTAGTTAGATGGAAATATCAACTGTAACTTGCTCCACTTGGACATCTGTGTTCCGTTGTGTTGTGAAACAGTGTGAAGATGCTTCTTCATGATATTTAATGAAATTTCAGTCCAAAAGCATTCCCAAGATTTTCTTTCTCTTTTTCAGAATACTAAGGTCTCATGAGATGAAAATGTTAAAACACTGTATCTCCCCTACTTTCTTTTTAAAGCTTTTATCTTACAGGTAATCATTATCTGAAGTTAAGTTGGTTAAGTGGTTTTCGAAAGTGGCACACTATGCTTTCCCTCATAAGTACTTTTACAAAGTTCTTCCCTTATGATAATGTCAGCCAATTTTATTAGTAACCAGTTATCATGTGGTCTTCTGTTAAAAGGGAAAATGGGTAAATAAATTCAGTTATGTTCCTTGTTAAATACCACAGTCACTCAAATTCCTGAGTAGCTATAAATTTAAAAATGTAAAATTCTCTATACCATCAAACAGTAATATTTTCTACTATAATGTAAAAAATTAAAGGACATTAAATGAGAAAAGATTAAAGCTATAGAATAATCTCTTTTCTGTTTTTATTATAGATTTTAAATTTTAATTGTTATATACAATAATTTATCACATTATGACGTTTTCAGTAGTATCATTGCATTGTACTTTGTTCATATGCATACAGCCAAGTCTCTATTTCATTCCTCAACACCCTATTCTGTTCTCTACAAACATACATTTAAATCCAAATTCGACTCATGAGGACAAAAAGAGAAATCTTAATCGTTCATCTCGCATTACCATCTCCTCTCCCTTCTCCCCTTCCTTAGACCACAGGCACAGGGTCATTTTACTTTCATGTGCATATGTGTATGTACATGGATGTGATGAATAATCTTTATTGTCACCTTGACTGCAAGCAGGAGTGATCAGATTTCCTCTGCAGTTTCTGTTTCAATAGGCCCATCTGAGGGCCTTGACTTCCCTCAATGATGGACCTATAATCTGTAAGCCAAATACACCCTTTCCTCCATCAATTTGCCTTGAGTCGTGTTGTTTATCATAGCAACAGTTAAATAAGAAAGAAAATGAATACAAAATATACATATGTATAAATTTAAATCAGATTTCATATATCAACAAAAACATGCTATTTGCCTTTGAGAGTTTCATCTATTTTCCTTAATATGATATTCTCTAGTTCCTTGTATTTTCAAGCAAATGACATAATTTCATTTCTTTATCTTTTGGAGTTGAATATATATATATACATATATATGTATATATATATATATGTGGAAAGGAAAAGTTGGGGGTAAAAGTCAAAAGCTTATATTGTTTATTCATGGGAATGCTATGTTGGGGCTCCAATTACTACTGGTACTAGTTAATTCCCGAGCCGCTGATCATTGTTGGTATAAGAAAGAAAATTATTATGAATGGATGTGCAGTTGCAATGACATTCTAAATCTGGTCATCTCCTAGGAGATCCCCAGGCTGTCCTGGTTCTGTTCAGATTAGGATGCTTAGAGCTGTTCCTACTATACCTGCTCAGGCACCAAAAATGTAAGTATAGAGTGCCAATGTCTTTGTGGTTATTTGACAACAGTCAACGGTTGCTGGACATGCGTAAAATGGCTGAGTAGGTATTGGACTGTAAATCTAAGCACAGAGGTTAAGTCCTCTTTTTACCAAGCCATAAGGTGAGTTTCACAGCGAATTGCAAATTTGAAGATATGTAGCAAATCTCTACTGAGGCCTTTCCTGTCCCCATTCTGAAATGCAGGAGAAGTAGGTTGAAGGCAGATACAGGGAATTTAGCTGTTAACTAAGTTTCTGTAGTTTTAATTCCTGCCAATCTAGGTTGAGGACTTAGCTTAATTAAAGTAATTGGTTTGCACTCAATAGATGTAGGATAAAATCTTACAGTCCTTGTATAGAAGTTAAACTTTAAAGGTTTTCTTAGAGCTTTGAAGGCTCTAAGAAAAAAATAAAATATATAAATATTATATATATGAATATGATTACATATATACTGTATATGTGTGTGTGTATATATATATATATATATATAAGTTTTCATGCAGTCTCATTTGTCAGTTATGGAACTATTTCTTAAGATAGTAGAGTTCTTTCAGAGCTCCTATCACTGCCTATGCATTCAAGTATTTGGATAGGATTTCTCTTATGCACCTTCAGAATTTGGGGTCATCTAGTGAAGAATTTATTCAGTTTTGAATTGAAGTAATGAGGGATGAGAAACTAATTCAGTTTAAAATATTCAACATGTAAGGAACATGTTTTCATTACAACATCTATTTAAGATGCTGTTTTTTTTTTCACAATGCATGATTTGACTCATTTCTCAAAAATCAGATGGCTATAGCAAAATGGCTTTTTATAGATGGAAGTTGTATTTTACTACATTGTTCTGTGTCTCTGTTTTTAGGCCAGTATTATGTATCTCTTTTTTTTTTTTCAACATTTACTTATTTACTCATGTTACATCTGCAACATAGCCCCCACCCTCCTTTCCTTCTCCTCGGGTGAGGGGTGTCTCCACATGCCAACCTCCCTCACTTCATCAGTCACATGAGGGCTAAGAGCTTCTTCTTTCTCTGGGGCCCCATGGCAGCTCTGCTAAGGTAAGGTGGCCCACGAACAGGCAACAGAGACCATTACAGAGACTGCCCCCTCCTCTCCACTTGCGAAGGGACATGTATGAAGACCAAGTTGCCTATCATCTATATATGTATAGGGAAGTATTATGTCTTTTTTTAAATAAGTTAGCTGTGTAGTATAATTTGAGAGCATGTATTGTGGTACCTACAACATCATCCTTTCTGTTTAATATTGCTTTAGCAATTTGGAATTGTGTGTGTGTGTGTGTATGTGTGTGTGTGTGTATGTTTCCATATGACTTAGGAATAATTATTTCTAATTTTAAGACGTCACTGGTAATTTGATAGAAATTGTTTGCCTTAAAACTGCAGGGGCAGATTCCTTTGGTAGGGTAGTCATTTCCTTTTTTAAAAAATATTTATTTATTACTTCAAGTTACATTTCCATCTCAGTGTCCTCTTTCCATCCCTTCCAGTCCTGCCCTCCCACCCTCTACCCCATATCCCTTCCATCCCACTCCTCTGGAGTGGAGTTTCCCTACATAACAGTTCCCCACCCCAGTTCAGCAGTCATATGAGGGCTAAGAGCCTCCTCATACATTGGGGGCCTACAAGGCAACACCACTAGGGAAAAGTGTCTCATTGATAGAAAACAAAGTCTATGTTCCTGTTCCCCTTGGAGCATTGGTTGTAGTATAGTTATCCTGTAATATATGGCTAAAATCCGATTATAAATGAATAGATGCCATGTGCATCCTTCTGAGTATGGATTAGCTCACTCAGGATGAGCTTCTCTAGTTCCATCCATTTGGCTGCAAATTGCAGGATTTCGTTGTTGCTGATGGCTGAGTAGTATTCCATTCTGTAGATGTACCACGGTTTTTTAATCCATTCCTCGGTTGAGGGACATCTGGGTAGTTCCCAGTTTCTTGTATTACATTTAAGGCTGCTATGAACATAGATGAGGAAACTTCCCTATGATTCGGTGAGGAGTCATTTTGGTGTATACCCAGAAGTGGTATGGCTGAGTCTTGAGGTAAAGCTATTCCAAGTTTTCTAAATTATCGTCACACTGATTTCCATAGTGGTTGTACAAGCTTGCATTGCCAATAGCAATGGAGGAGTGTTCCCCTTTCTCCACACCTTTGCCAGCATGTGCTGTCATTTGAGCTTTTGATCTTAGCCATTCTGACAGGTGTGAGATGGAATCTCAGAGTCCTCTTGAGTAGCATTTCTCTGGTGATTAAGGATGCTGAGCACTTCTTCAAGTGTCTCTCAGCCATTAGGGATTCCTCCTTTGTGAATTCTCTGTTTAGCTCTGTTCCCCATTTTTTTTTGATTAGATTATTTGGTTTCTTGGCATTTAATTTCTTGAGCTCTTTGTAAATTTTGGATATTATCCCTCTGTCAGATGTGGGCTTGGTGAATATCTTTTCCCAATCTGTAGGTTGCCATTTTGTTTGAATAACAGTGTCTTTTGCCTTACAGAAGCTTTTCATTTTCATGAGGTCCCATTTATTGATTGTTGGTCTTAGATCCTGAGCTGTTGGTGTTCTGTTCAGGAAGTTGTCACCTGTGCCAATGAGTTCGAGGGTTTTCCCCACTTAATCTTCTAATAGATTTAGTGTGTCCAGCCTTATGTTTAGGTCTTTGATCCACTGGACTTAAAGTTTTGTACAAGGTGATAAGTATGGGTCTAATTTCATTCTTTTACATGTTTACATCCAGTTGAACCAGCATCATTTGTTGAAGATGCTGTCCTTTTCTATTGTACATTTTTAGCTTCTTTGTAAAAAAATTAGGGGTGGAGGGAGAGGGCTGTGATGGAGATGTAACTTGAAGTAATAAATAAACATTAAAAAAATTTAACTGACCATAGATGTGTGGGTTCATATCTGGGTCTTCAATTCTATTCCATTGATCCACTGGTCTGTTTCTATACCAGTACCATGCTGTTTTTATTACTGTTGCTCTGTAGTACATCTTGAAATCTGGGATGATGATACTTCCAGATGTTTTTTTATTGTACAGGATTGATTTAGCTATTCTGTGTTCTTTTTATTCCATATGAAGTTGAGAACTGCTTTTTCCAGGTATAAAGAATTGTGTTGTTATTTTGATAGGAATTGCATAGAATATGTATATTGCTTTTGGAAGAATGGCCATTTTTATTATGTTGATCCTACCTATCCATGAGCATGGGAGATCTTTCCAACTTCTGATGTCTTCAATTTCTCTCTTCAAGGACTTGAAGTTCTTGTTGTACAGGTCCTTTACTTGCTTGGTTAGAGTTACCCCCAGGTATTTTATGTTGTTTGTGGCTATTGTGAAGGGGGTTGTTTCCCTAATTTCTTTCTCAACCCATTTATTTGTTGTATAAAGAAGGGCTTCTGACTTTTTCGAATTAATTTTGTATCCACCACCTTGCTGAAGGTGTTTATCAGCTGTAAGAGTTCTCTGGTGTAATATTTGGGGTTGCTTATGTATACTATAATATCATCTGCAAATGGGGATAAATTGACTTCTTTGTTTCCAATTTGTATCCCATTGATCTCCTTTCGTTGTCTTATTGATCTAGCAAGAACTTCAAGTACTATGTTGAAGAGATATAGTGAAAGTGGACATCCTTGTCTTGTGTCTGAGTTTAGAGGAAATGCTTCAAGTTTCTCTCCATTTAATTTGATGTTGGCTACTGGCTTGCTATATATTGTCTTTCTTATTTCTAGGTATGGTCCTTGTATGCCCGTTCTCTATAGGACTTTTAGCATGAAGGGGTGATGGATTTTGTCAAATGCTTTTTCAGCATCTAGCGAGATGATCATGTGTTTTTTTTTTTCTTTCAGCTTGTTTATATGGTGAATTACATTGATGGAGTTTTGTAGGGTGAACCATCCTTGCATTCCTGGGATGAAGCCTACTTGATCATGGTGTATGATACTTTTGTTGTGTTCCTGGATTTGGTTTGCCAGTACTTTATTAAGTACTTTTGCATCTATGTTCATTAGGGAAATTGGTCTGAAGTTCTCTGTCTTTATTGGGTCTTTGCATGGTTTAGGAATCAGAGTGATTGTGACCTAATAGAAGGAGTTTGGCAGTGTTCCTTCTGATTCTATTTTGTGGAAGAATTTGAAGAATATTGGTATTAGTTTTTCTTTGAAGGTCTGGTAGAATTCTGTGCTGAAACCCTTTGGCCCTGGGCTTTTTTCTTTCTTTCTTTCTTTTCTTTTTTTTCTTTTGGTTGAGAGATTTTTAATGACTGTTTCTATTTCCAGGTAATAGGGCAGTTTAATCTGTTGACCTGATCTTGATTTAACTTTGGTAGGTGGAATCTATCAAGAAAATTTTCTATTATGCTTAGGTTTTCAAATTTGGAGGAGTACAGATTTTTAAAGTAGGACCTAAAGATTCTTTGGATTTCCTCAATGTCTGTTGTTATTTTTCCCTTTTCATTTCTGATTTTGTTGATTTGGGTTTTTCCCTCTGCGTTTTAGTTAATTTGGCTACGGGTTTGTCTATTTTGTTGATTTTCTCAAAGAACCAACTCTTGGTTTCATTGATTCTTTGTATTGTTCTTTTTGTTTCTAAGTTGTTGATTTCAGGCATGAGTTAGATGATTTCCTGCCTTCTGCTCCTCTTAGGAGTGTTTGCTTCTTTTTTTTTTCCCCCAGTTCTTCCAGTTCAGCTGTTAATTCACTAATATGAGCTGTCACAATTTTCTTTTTGAAGGCACTTAGTGCTATGAACTTTCCTCGTAGCACAGCTTTCATCATGTCCCATAGGCTTGGGTATGTTGTGCCTTCAATTTCATTGGATTTTTAGAAGTCTTTGATTTCCTTCTTTATTTCTTCCCTGACCCAGTAGTCATCCAGTAAAGAGTTGTTCAGTCTCCATGTATGTGTAGGCTTTCTGTTATTTCTGTTGTTGTTGAAGTCCAGCTTTAATCCATGGTGCTCTGATAAGATACAAGGTCTTATTTCAATTTTCTTGTATCTGTTGAGGAATGCTTTGTGATGACAATATGGCTGATTTTGGAGAAGGTTCCATGCAGTGCTGAAAAGAAGGTGTATTCCTTTGTGTTTGGGTGAAAAGTTCTGTAGATATCTGTTAGGTCCATTTGGTTCATGACCTCTGTTAGACTCATTATTTCTCTGTTTGGTTTCTGTCTTGATGATCTATCCATTATTGTGAGTGTGGTGTTAAAGTCTCCCACTACTAATGTGTGGGGATTGATGTGTGGTTTTAAGCTTTAGAAGTGTTTCTTTTACAAATGTAGGTGCCCTTGTATTTGGGGCATAGACATTCAATATTGAGTTGTCCTCTTGATGAATATTTTCTTTAACGAGTATGTAGTGCCCATCTCTATCTTTTTTGATTGACTTCAGTTGAAAGTCAATTTTATTTGATATTAAGATGGCTACTCCAGCTTTTTTCTGGGTCCATTTGCTTGGAAAACCTTTTCCCAGCCCTTTTACTGTGAGATAGCATCTATCTTCATTAGTGAGATGCGTTTCTTGTATGCAGCAAAATGATGGGTCTTGTTTATGGATCTGTTCTGTAAGCCTGTGTCTTTTTATTGGGGAGTTGAGTCCATTGATGTTGGTGGATATTAATAATCATAGGTTGTTATTTCCTAATATTTTGGTGTAGGTGGTGCTGGTGTGTTTCTTTTGGTTTAGTTTCAGTGGAGTCTTTTGCTTCCTCTGTTTTCTTGGGTGTAGTTATCTTCTCTGGGATGGAATTTTCCTTCTAAAATCTTCTGTAGGGATGGATTTGTGGGCAGGTACTGTTTAAATTTGATTTTGTCATGAAATATCTTGTTTTATCCATCTGTGTTGATAGAGAGTTTTACTGGGTATAGTAGCCTGGCCAGGCATTTATGTTCTCTCAGGGCTTGTAGGACATCTGCCCAGGCCCTTCTAGCTTTTAAAGTTTCTGAGAAGTCAGGTATAATTCTGGTGGGTGTGCCATTGTATGTTACTTGACCTTTTTCTCTTACAGCTTTTAATATTCTTTCTTTGTTCTGTATATTTGCAGTTTCAATTATTATGTGGCGAGAGGATTTTCTTTTCTGATCTAATCTGTTTGGTGTTCTGTATGCCTCTTGGAATTTTATTGGCATCTCTCTCCTTAGGTTTGGGAAGTTTTGTTCTATGATTTTGTTGAAGATGTTTCCTGGATCTTGGAGTCGGGAGTCTTCTCTTTCCTCTATGCCTATAATTCTTAGGTTCTGTCTTTTCATTGATTCCTTGATTTCTTGGATGTTATGGCTGAGAACTTTTTTAGATTTCTCATTTTCTTTGGAATTTGTACTGATTTCTTCCATCGAATCTTCCATGTCTGAGATCCTGTCTTCCATCTCTTGTATCCTTTTTTTGATACTCTTCCCTTGATTCTCCACTTCCACTCTTATCTCTGTTTGTATTTTCTTTATTGCTTCTACTTGCAATTTCAAGTCTTGAAACATTTTATTCATTTTATACATTTCCTGTTCCAATTGTTTGTCTTTGTCTGCAAATCTTTCATATATTTCGAATCCTTCATTGCCTTATCTCTTTCCTGTTCATGTTAGGCAGTGTTGGCTTGGAGGTTTCTAATGGTATTCTCCAATGTTTTCATTTGTAAAATTGAGGATTCTTTTTATTCTTTCAGTATTTTAATTTCTTCTTGAACAGACTCCATCATTTTCGTAAGTATAGATTTATCATCATTTTCATGTGTTTCAGCTGTGGTGGGATGTTCAGGGCTTGCTGTGTTAACCTCACTGAATTTCGTTGGAGTCATATTTCCCTAACTTTTTAAATATTTATTTATTACTTCAGGTTACATCTCCATCACAGTGTCCTCTTTCCACCCTTCCCAGTCCCGCCCTCCCACCCTCTACCACCTATCCCTTCCATTCCACTCCTTTGGAGTGGAGTGTCCCCATATAACATTCCCCTGCCCCAGTTCCGCAGTCATATGAGGGCTAAGAGCCTCCTCAGACACTGGGGGCTTTCCCTGATTTTTGACAGTTTTGTTTTTTTCGCTGACCTTTAGCCATCTGGTTGTCCTAAGCTGATTGTTCCTGATGTCTTCTGGACTGTTTCAGTGACACTGCCGGTCCTCTTTAGTGTGTTTTGGTAACTGTGTGCATATTGGGCGCTCAGGTAGCCGGAAGGTACCTCTATCGGGCAGTTGGTGCTACCTCCTAAGACCCTCCAGTAATCAGACCTGTGGGAGACTGTACCAGTGCAAGAAGACCAGTCCTTTGCCCTGTCTGAGAGCAATGTTCTTTCAAGTGATTGTATATCCAGTAGAGGGACCTTTCTGTCCAGCACCTTGCTGGTTAAGCCCAGATATGCCTGTGCCTCCCTGCCAGCCATTGCGTGGCTTTTGCCTGCTTCTGCGGCAGGGTCTGAGCTGGCCTCTGCCCTGGGTACCAGCCTGTGTCCCACGCCATTGTCCTGTGCTCTGTTCCTCGGACCTCTGCCCCACACTGAAGGTCTCCATTTTGGACCAGAGTCTTTGTCTCTAGCCACTAACCTCCGCTTTGGGTCCCGAGCCTATCCACTTGCTAGGTTTTTTTTTTTTTTTTTGAGTGGCTCTTGCCCACTTCCACAGTTCGCTCCTGGGCCTGGGTTCCGCACCATGCCACGCTGAGCTCCATGCTCCCCAGTGCTTGGGTCCACTCCACACTGCTCCTTTTGGTCTGGGTTCTGCTCAGCACTGCCTGGGTCCATGCCACCTGGGTCCAGCAGAGCTGCACCCTGCTGCACTGCTCTCAGCTGCCTGGGAGTGTTTGAGGGTCCCATGAGGGACTCCCACCAGTCCCTGGGTTGTCTGGGTGTGACCCTGTGGGTTTACGCTTCTCAGGATGTTGCTCAGCTTGTTTATATTTCTGCAATGCTGCAGCTATTCTCCCCCACCCCGCCAGCTCAAAATGTGTCCCTGTTTACTGACTCCATCTTGGATCCCCGAAAGTCATTTTCATAGTGATAATTCTACCAATCCATGACCATTTCTTCCCTACCTTTTAGTCTATTCAGTTATGTTCCTTATTTTTTAGTATTCAGTATAATCTTCTTACACCTTCTTGGTTAGATTTATTCTTAGGTGTTTTTTAAAGCTATTATAAATATAATATCTCATTTATTTTACTTTGTTCTTGGAAAAATTACTATTGATATATAGTCGATTGACTCATATATTGCTTTTGTATCCTGCTTTGTTGAACATGTTAAAAGTTTCCTGATAGTATCTTTAGTATTTTCAGATTCCCTTCCAGAAAAGATAATTTTATTTCTTCCTTTCCTTTCCTTTCTTTCTCTTGCCTCCTTGCTCATGCTTTGTCCCAAATTACTATATACAATAAAAGTGAAGATTTCAGACAACTTTTGCCTTGTTACTGACTTTAGAAAATATTTTGTTCAATTTCCTCCCATTTAGTATCATGCTAGTTATACACTTACCATGTATAGTCTTTATATGTGTGTTTAAGTATCTATTCCTTGTATTGCTACATTTTTCAAAACTGTCACTATGAAATGTTGGTGAATATAGTAAAAGGGCTCTTCGGCATCTGGTGAGAAGTTAAATTACTTCCATCCGTTTATGCTCTATTTTTCACCTACTATTTATGTTGTGTTAAACTATTTTTGGGGAGTGTGTGTGTGTGTGTGTGTGTGTGTGTGTGTGTACATCCAACCTAATCTTTGTCATGATCTTCTTCTGTGTCCTTAATTTGTTTTGGCAGATATTTTGCTGGTAATATTTGCATCTATGTTCACCAGAGAAATGAGTTTATCATTGCCCTTTGAATTGTGTCCTTGTCTCTTGTCTCGTTATGGTGGCTTCCTAGAATGAGCTTGGTACAGTTCCATCCCTTTCTATCGTATGAAACACTTTGAAGATCATTTGTGTTAAGTTATTCCACTGTTACTTTTCTTAAACAAGATTTTCCT
>CAJQZJ010032904.1:465290-514667 GCA_907164525.1 Lophiomys imhausi
ATAAAGGATTTCAATGACAAACACACTGAAATATGATGAAGGAAAATAGCACATAATTTTTATCGTTATCAACATTATCTGCTATAAACTATTTCTAGCTATTTTATTTGTACATAGAGAAATGTGTGTACTTATAAAATCAGATTTCATTTCTAGAGAGTGCAGATTACAGATTGAATACTTTAGATGCTGTTTTTATATCTTAAGAATAGCTGTGCAATCTCCTATGTTGGTAAATATTTTATTGTCTGGTTTTAGTCACTGTTCAGTGCTTTTATTTTCAACATATCAAGTTTGGGTATTTTAAGTTTATATCTGTATTGCTATTCTTAATCAGACTCTGCCATTTTTATGACAAAATAATATCAATATGCTCACCTCTGGTACTTTTAAAGTCCTCAGACACATTGAGTATAAGTGAAATTACAAGGTTAAAGTAATTTTTTTTCTAATTTCCAATATACACTATCTTCTCTGTATTCTATACTAGAAGACTAATCCCAGTGACATGGTCCATGGAGTTTTTGATCCTGTGTCAAGTGCTTGTACACCATTTTAATTGTTTTATTAATTCCTTGTGTCCATACTTTGGTTGAAATTTGTATTATATCATCATCAAATTGTCATATATAATCTTTAATTATTAACTAAATTAACTAGTTTGATTAATAAAATAAAATAATGAAATTAATTAATAATCACTGGATATATTTTTTGCTTCTTGTTATTAAGTTGTAAGACACATAAAAATGTTTACTTTTTAACTCCTAGCTTCAACTGCAGACAGACTGCTGTCCAAAAAGGACAAAACTTGGTAGCAGGGAAGTCGACAGCCTAGCTCTGCCAAGACAGGGTAGGTTAGTTCTCCACAATCCCTGCTCTACAATAAATGTCTGTTATAAGAGAAAGAACCATTTGTTGGATTGAAAAGGGAAGCTGTTGGCGGGGAAGAGGATGGAAGGGTGGGACAGGAAGGGGGAATAGGGAAGGGTTTGTGACTGAGATGTAACTTGAAGAAAAAAAATAAAGTACATATATATATATATATATATAAACTTTTCTTTGCCTATATACCTCTACCTTAACCATTAAATTTATCTTTAAAAAACCTCAATAAATATATTATTTATTTTGTGAAAAAAATGTTTACTTTTCTCGTTTTATATACAAGGAAACAAGTATATTGCATCGATGATTTGCTTAAACAATATTACAAGTTAACAGAGGGAATTTTCACATGGACACACATTAGAAAAGTGAGATGAACCTTGAAGACAGAACTCAGGATCTCTTCACTTTTCCATTTCAGGAAATCATAGTGCCTTCCCACAATCTGGTCACAGGTTTTCTTATAGAAATAGCTGGCTAAAGCTGTGTGTATTCCCTTTATATCTATTTTATGCAATTAAACCAACAAACTAGGTACAATATCAGCGATTGAAACAGATTAGGTTTTTCACTCTTTTAGCAGTTATATATTAGGAACTAGATATATACCAAACATTGTGACTTAAAACTTTAATATGTGTTCATAAGTGTTTTTCTTTGCTACTTTTTTGCTGTTGTGTTAAAATACCCTGACTAAATTAACTTAATGGAGAAAGCTTATTTTGGCTGACAGTTCCAGGAGGTATACATGCTCCTTTTGGGGACATTTAACACTAAACCACAAGTTTTAAACATTAGGGTAATTGTGAAGGCATTTTAATGAGATTAGCTTATTCTTGGGACTTATCATGTGGGATAACATGGATTCTTTATAGAAATAGCTATCAAAAAGACATAGATATAAATCTATTTCCAGTGCCTATATGATAGATGGGATCATGAGCTTATGAAGCTGGCATGTTTAGTGACCTAAAGTTGTGTAACTAGAGAGTAGGATAGCCAATTGTACAGTCTCATCTCAAGACTTGTAGACTCAAGTCCCCCAAAACCATCTACATCCCTTAGAATCTGAACATATGGAAAGCAGACAATTTTCCAATTAGGAAGCACTCCAAAAGGCATAAATCTCTCTTCTCTGATGATGCATAAGGTTTTCTTCTGCCTAGTTTTTAGTTGCTTGGTTGGAACACACACACACACACACACACACACACACACACACACACACACAATTAGGAGGGTGATTTGCTTTCAGTCAGCCTGCTGATTAAAATATTAATCTCTTGAACAAACATCTAATACTCTTAAACCTTGAATGTTTGAGTTTCTTGTGACCCAGTGTATTTTTCCATAAAATTCACACCATATTTTCTTCATCAGTTTGCATCATGTCTTCACAGCCTGATACAAAGATGTTATATAAAAGTATGAACTAGGTAGAGTTCCATGTAAAGGAATATATGAAGAAATATTATCATTAAGACCCCATATGCCACTGCAGCAGCTGTTTCTTACAATATTTGCTAGAGTTTATTTAGTGTAAAAAAAAAACCAAAAAACAAAAAACCAAACCATGTTGGAAATCCAGCAAAAGAAGTCTACACAAAACCAATCAATAAAATTTATAATTCTCTGAATGACTAAACATGCATGTGCTGTTTTAGTATCATCTTGCTAGCATAATTGCTTGCTAAGTTACAGTAAAAAAGCAGAAAAGCATGTGGCAGCAGAGTAATCCACTAATGATTGATATAAGAAATAGCAGTCAAACTGCTAAGACCCTTGGGTCCTTGGGAAGCAAGTGTAAATATGAAGCAGTCTTAAGGAGATTGCATTCTTTTGAGAAAAATCAAAATAAGAGGCCACAGTAGACGCAATTTGCTGTAGTGTAACAGATAATTTTCAAGCCTTTCTAAGTTGCTGATCTCATTCTTTCACTAAAACTCTTAAAAGGTTCGAAACCAAGCACTCCACTGTGAAATGGGGATATGGAATCTGCAGTGAGAAAATGTCTTTGACTGGCTATTCTAGAAAATTTCTGGATAGGTGTCATTTATATGTAGAGATTAAGAAACATATTCTGCCCCAGTCTTTTATCAAAAAGTCTAACGAAGTCATTTTGGGAAGTTGGTGGCCCAGGGCAAGTTTGTGAGGTGAGTGTACTTTCAAGAACATTTGAACAGCCTGCGTTCCACAGCTTCTGGAGATCTGTTCCTTCAGGCCTCTTCTTGATCTATTCCTGCTCCCAGTTCAGATTGTCATAGGCTTCATTTGTCTCTTTCTTATTCTGAATAAATACATTCAGCTGTTGCTAGGCACTGCTTGCCCTCAGTAATATGTTGTTAAAATTGACAGTGAAAGTCTCTAAGAGATGCCACATGCTAACTGGTAGACTACTCTGATGAATCCATTTAGTCATCTTCAGCCAGGGGCAATTCTTGAACTGGAGATTTGGAAAGCACCTAAAATCAGTCCATTGATTAAATTTTATCACTATTATTATTATTATTATTATTATTTGATTCACTCCACATGAAAATAATTCATTAACAATAAACCAATTTTTGTTATTTCCAGTTGAGCCCCTTGTACAGCTTTAAGTTGATCTTCCTTGGTTGGCTACAAAGCTGAGGTAAATAGTAGTTGCTTCCACTAATATGCAAAGTCTGGTAGATTACCGACAAAGCAGACATCAAGCACATATATTTTAACCTTTGCATTTGGAATAGGAGAAAATAAATAAATTACATACATGCAGGAATAAATAAATTAGCAGAGGTGTGTATGAGGAAGTTTGTTTAATTTCCAGGTTTCCTATTGTACCAAAGAAAACACGAGGATGGGCAGAGGAGATTGTGTAGGTAAAAGGAAGTATACGAACGTCATGACAGCTGAAAGCAGAAGCAGGAGGGTGGAAGGTGAAGCGGAAGCATTCCTGCTGCTGCTTAGGACATCATAGACAGTCCCTGAGGGATTATGGGCACTGCTTCCAACAGTAAGGCAGAGGGAAGAAGAGTGGGTAGAAGAGGGAAGCGATATAGGATGTATTCATCCAAATGGAAAAGCTCTCTAATATACCAGATTTTCCACAAGTGGTAATATCAAAATAAGCAGGGTTTTTAAGGGTGTATGCACCAGTCAGGTTAGATGAATATTTTGCATATTTTGACAGAAATTTGAACAATCGTCAAATTTTTATAAAGGCCTTTGAACTTTAGGGTTACTGCTTTGACATAGTCTCGGTGGGGGGGGGGGATCCTCACACTTTCTCTGTGTCATTTGATACGGACAGAAAAGTGGACTGCAAAAAAAAAAAAAAAAAAAATCACTTATTTCCTACCATCAGGTATGCTTCTTGCGCAAGCTATTTCCGAAGTTGTTTTCTAGTGAAGAAACATACAAATAAACAAAATTAGAAGTTATCTTTAAAAATGCGGTTCATTTAATAAGATAGAAGAGGAATGTAATTAGATTTTATACAATGGTCAGGCGGTGTTTAACTTGAACGATGGGTTTTCAAGGTGCCTGTCTAAGCAGAAATTCTGAAAGCTGTTTCTGGACAAGGATAACAAAGTATGCATATGATTATCAGGGAGATGAGGTTTCGTCAGCTCATATGACCAAATCTCTGCCTTAACTAGAAAACACAGCTTATTATTTTTAACATAGACAAAAAGACCCTACAATTTGGTGCTGATGGAGGGGGAGGGCATCCCATCATCAGAAACCCAAACTTAGGATGTAGAAGTCTATTAGCAGGACCATTAGCAATTCTGAAGGCAGGATCGGATGCACAGGTTGTAGCCAGGCTCCTTGGGCTTCTCTCTAGGCCCCAAAAGGTGGTTGGACTGAAGAGCAATCAACTAGCAAACACCAGAGTTCCTCTTACTAAGAAAAAGGTGGATGTTCGATGTCTCTGTAGTACATGAATATTGCAAGCTTATTTGGTAATAGTAATATTAATCTGTTTCACTAAAGAACTTAGGAGAAAACAAATGATTTCTTAAAAATAGTAGAACTTCTATTAATAATCACATTTGTAGCTAACATGATTAGTCTTACCTTTGTATTTATTTGAGACCTAAATTTGTTGATTCCACTCACAAGTCACAGCCTGGGGGTAAGATTGTTGAAGTGAGAAGGGAGAAATATATATTTGTCTTTGCTGGTGAAGTGTCATTGCGATGAATATATCTTTATTATCAGCAAATTTGATTAGAGTGTTAGTTTCAAGATTCAATGAATGCCTGCTTTAGAGAATCTTTTTGCTTTTCTTTTTATTTGGTGTAATTTTAAAGATAAAGTTAAAAGTGGTGTGAAGAATATCTCTAAAGTTTTCATACAGATTTGCCTGTTTATAACTCTCCTTGATTTGTTTGATGGCTTGCATTCTTTCACTCCCTCACAACTCTCTTTGCACTCACCCTTTATATACCTATGTATGTGTGTTTTACAAGTATTTCAAAGTTAATTTGCACTTAACTGTAGCATATACCCACAAATTCTTCAGTATGACTGCATATGCACAGGGATACCTTTTTATTGACTACATTGAAGTTGTAAACTTCATTAAACTCACCTTGGAACCGTACTATGTTTTTTTTTAACTATAGCTTATTTTTAATTTGATTGGTCAGTTGCATAATATTCTCTCCAGAAGTTTTACCTCCACCAGGAAAGAATCCAGGTCAGAGGTATTCCATTTCACTTAGTTGTCTGACCATTGGATCCTCCTTTAATCTGAAACACTTCTATAGTTTTCCTTTGTCCTTAATAATAATGAGAATTTCAAGAGACACACCTAGTATATTAACTACACTCAAGGGTAAACCTCTTGCCCAGCAGTGGTTAGCCAATATAAGGCAAACTCAATGACTCAATGGTATTTTTGTAAGTGTTTTTCTCACATTGCTTTCTTTCTTTCTTTTGTTTTTAATCTCACTCTCACTGCTGTTTTGCTTGTATTTTAGATTTTGTGTTTTTCTTTTTTTTCATTTTGTTTGTTACATGTGTATGTATACATTTAAGATGTGTGTGTGTGTGTGTGTGTGTGTGTGTGTGTGTGTGGTTGTTTGCCTGTTTGTTTTCTAGAGAAAGAAAGGCTGTGGAGTTTGGTGGGGAGGTTCTAGGAGGCGTTTTTACAGAGGCAACCATGATCATAATATGCTGTATATGGAATAAATGGGGTTTACTTTGTTGTTGCTATTGTTTGTTGGGTTTTTTTGCAATTAAAAAAAACCTCATACACTTTAAATTTTAAAATGAATACTTACTAATACGTGCTGATTTGCTGTTTCTTTAAAAAAGATGTTATTATCAATTATTTTAGAATTTCAAACATGTATTCAATTTATTTTGATTTTCCTCCTACCTGTCTCCAACTTCATGCCCTCTCTGTTTGTTTTGTTTGTTTGAGTGTTTGTTTGTTTTAAATGAACATACTGAATCCAATTTGTAAGGCTGTCCACTGGGGAATGCTCTACCCACCAGGGGTCACTCTATAAAAGAAAAGTTCCTCGAGCTCCACCAGTATCAGTCAACTGTCATTAGCTTCTGTGCCCCCTGTGGGAACATGTGAGGCCCTCCCAGTCTCATGTTGGATGTTAACTTGCTTGATCTTGTGCAAGTCCCATCCTGTCCCGGCAACAACAGTTCTTACGAGTTCATTGATGCATCCGTCCTACCATCTCCAAAATATAGTTTCTCTCTTGTCCTCCCTCCCTTCTGTCTTTTGCAGCTTTCCATCCTGTCTCCAAAATAATCCCAATCTTTGGGAGTTGAAGTGTGGTATCCATATTCATTTATAAATGAGCATTCCACAGATACTTACTGCCTGAACTTTAATCAGTTATGAGTTTTTTGTTTTTGTTTTGTTTTTGTGTGTGTGTGTATGTGTGTGTGTGCTAATCGCCATCCTCTGCACAGAGAAACTTCTCTGATGAGGTCTGAGAGCTACACCTATTGATGCATTACAGAGACATGAACATTATAAGCCAGGTTGGTTGACTTACTACAATGTTGTTATCTACACTGAAGTACTGCTGAGGATATGTTTTGTTTCAGTGTCACAAAGCTATGTGTTCACCTGTCCCTCCGCCTTTCCTTGGTGTTATTAATATTGTCTCCCCTCCTTTTTGTAATTCCTGAGCTTTACTCCATTATTTGTAACCATTACCAATCTGAAAGAGCCTCTTGAAGACAACGTAGATGTCTTGTCAGGAATTTTTGCTGATTTAGAATCAAATGTTGTTTCTTCTTCTGTCTAACTATTAGCACTGAAGCTTTCTACTATCATCCACTTCTTAACCTTACTTGTCATTGTTGTTTTCCTTTGCATAGCCTTCTCCTGTATACACCTATCTAGCAGTCTATCAGTTCATCAATTCATACTTTTCGCATAGCTTATAAAGCCATTAATGATGTACGTTTGGCTGTTGTTGGTGCTGTATCTGGCCAGTGGAGATGCTTCAAGTTGTTTTCTCTCTTTTTGAGTTCTGTCTTATTTTCTCGATTTCCTTACATTTCTTTGCCCCATTTTTTTTGAACCAATAATTTCTTCAAGCAACACTGGAGATGTTCCCAGTAATTTAGAATAGAGATCAAATCCTAGGTGTGAGATTGCTCAGTGCTGTGAATGAATTCTGTACTCTGGTACTTCCAGCAGACAGAGGATCTATAAGCATCTACATAAATGTTTACATAAATACTACCACCCTTGCATCCATGTAAGCCGTGGTTCACATATTTGAAAATCCATTATTTTTCATCCCTTCTTTGCAAATTAGAGTTCTGGTTCCCAACATGATTAAAATATTTACTCATTTGCTCAGTGTTATAATATATCAAGAATAAATCCATACTTTCTCTGCTCATATCATTATATAAATGAAAGGGAAGGATACCAGGTGTCCCTGAACCCCTGTCACCAGCCTATATTCCTCTGTTACCAAAGCACACAGGATGGCTCTTTGATTGGCCTTCTCTGTAGATCCTGAAATGGGATGAGGCTTATTTCATTATAATGATCTGCTATATTTTCCTTCCAGACTGTTGCATCTCTTGAAATGTGTAGGATATAAACATGTACAAATAGGCAAAACAATTCATAAATTATGACCTCAAATATGTTGCTCTTTTTTCTGTTCCATTCCATTCTTACTACTTTATTATGATATAATTAGCCTCGTTACCTTATTCTTGCAATATTACTTTTTCTGGTAATATTAAGTACATGTATGCATGTTGACTCTCTATTCTTTTTTTAAAAATTTCATATAGGCAAGTATCATAGATGTTCTTTTTGACCTAGCTTTGGCACCTAATGCAGTGTCCTCTTTGTGGAGTCCTTTCATTTTTCTTTCTTTTTCTTTGTCTATTTTTTAAAATAGCAGTACAGAACTTAATCGATTTTTCCCATTTGTATGTTTAGAGTCTTGGGTCATTTCTAACAATTTACAGTTGTAAATAATGTCACAATAAATAAGCTTGCAAAGATATTTCACGTTTTTGTATTTTTTCGAGTTAAAGCTTCAGGGTAGGTTCCTAGATGTACAACTGCTGCTCTGAATGGTACATGCATACATACTTTAATGGGTCTCTCCAAATCTCTTTTCATAAATGTGCCAGATTTTTCCTTCCCACTTGTATCAGTAAGAATATGTTTGTTCACAGCCTATCCAAACAGAGCAGATTGTCAAGCTTTTGACTCTTTACAGTCTAATATTTTGTAGATAGCCTTTAGGGCAGGAATCATTACCCTTCTCTTTCTGTAAGTAAAGGACTCTTTCCCAAGTTTAAAGGGCATTTTTATAACTTTTTGTTGAATACCTAACATATCTGAATTCTAATGTATGGCTTCTTTCATTCCTTTGCCATGGAAGTGGGAGATGGATGGCAGACTGCAAACTTTTACTGAACCAGAAGCAGAGACGAGGGTGTCTAAAGACCTAGGTTTCCTCAGATCTGGGGAGATTTGCTCATTATCATCTCTTGCTTCTTCTGGTTGCTGGTATTCCTCAGATTAAGTGTCCATTCCTATATTTATGTCTGTCCTCTCTGCCCTTTATGTATCCACATGGTTCCTCATTGACCCTTTGTTATAAAGATACCAGATGGTATTTCAAGCCCTGGGAAAACTTTACCTCATGATTTCCAAATTAAGGTTATCACTGTTTCACCATATGAGCCATTATTTCAACATTCTAGAGCACACTATAGGGTGTGAAATTCAGGAGAAATACAGGGAATGAAAAAAGAAAAACCAAACAACAAAACAGAAAAAAAATACAAAAAGCAAAACCAGATCTAGCTCCATTGTATATTGTATGGCCTTGGTATTCAAAGAAAGGAATGGTAGGACATCTGCAGGGTTATCCTCCAGATTGCCACTCATGTCACTGCCTGGAGGAGACTGATCAGGCTCTAAAGTCATCAGCAGCACAAGAGTCAGAAACCTTTTATGTGTTTTAACTGGCTTTATCCTCTTTTTGAAATGTTTTAGAATTAAAAGAAAAACCTTGCAAATTTGTTAGTGAAAGAAACCATCTGTAAATGTCTGGGTAGTACTGTAAATAATTTTTTTTTAAGAGGAAGAAGAGGCTACTTTAAAATGTTAAACTTCTAATGAGCTTAATTTGTAACTTTGAAAACAATTGCATACCTTCTGAGGGCAGAACTTTCTAGAAAAGTGATAATGCTAAGATCCCAGGCTTGATGACTTACTTGAAGACACTTAGAAATGATTCCATTAATGCTGAGAATGTATTTGGTTTTT
Source organism: Lophiomys imhausi (assembly GCA_907164525.1). Taxonomy (NCBI): domain Eukaryota; kingdom Metazoa; phylum Chordata; class Mammalia; order Rodentia; family Muridae; genus Lophiomys; species Lophiomys imhausi. The sequence goes on from CAJQZJ010032904.1 coordinate 474,952, forward strand.
TGTACTTTATTGCTTGGTTTACACAGTTGATCTTAGACAAAGGTTTACCTTTAAATGCCATTGTAAAGAATGATCCTTTTTGTTTGAACACATGGTCATACTGTTAGTAAATAACATTGCCTTCTATTCTTCATAATGTCTGTCCATCATAAAGTTTTCCATTTTTTTTATAATTTATTTTTTATTTCTTCAAGTTACATCACAATCCCCTCCCTACTCCCCACTCCAGTCCCACCCTCCCACCCTCTTCCCCCTCAACCCCCCATCCTCTTCCCTTTTTTTAAGTTTAAGGTATATCTTTTTCCCCCCAACAGCTCCCCCTTTCAGTCTAACAAATGGTTCTTTCTCTTATAGCAATAATTACAATACAAAACAACAAAAATAAATAGGCCACAATTATGAGAGTTATATGGCTTAGCATACATTCCCAATGTCCAGTCCATATGTATTTGGCACCTGACTTTAACATTCTACTATCTAACCATCTCCATGAGTTTAAAGTTCTATATCTAACTCAGCTTTCATACTAACTTGCATCATAATTTTAAAAACATCTTCTTAGATCCAGAATGCCCTCTTGATTCCTAAACAACTCAAAATTTAACTATGAGACTCTAGCTATCTATTCTTCAACCACCTCAGAGACCTGAGAGGGATAAATATATCTGATTATATAGGAAGTGCAGAGCCCACAGCTTCCAAACTAAGAAATGACATACCAGTGGCTGCCTGGACAGTTCCCATTTTCTCTCCATATATTACAGCATCAATCTTCAGCCATTTGGCCCTGTTTCTCTGACAGACATTGATTGTAGAGCAGGAATTATGAAGGACTTACCTACTCTGTCTTGGCAGAGCTAGGCTGTCGGCTTACCTGCTTCCAAGTTTTGTCCTTTTTGGACAGCATTCTGTCTACAGTTGAAGCAAGGGGTTTTTCTTGCCAAGACATAGTCTTGCCACTAATTCAGCCATCTCCCACTGGAGATTCTTTGATGCTCAACTTCTACTTGGAGTAGAATAGGGGGTGCTGTCAGGAGCTGACATGTCTCGTTATCAAAAAATCTTAAGGAAATATCTTTGAATGCCACATCATGTTGATCATCCCAAATCAGCAGGAAGTCATTTTAAGAGAGTGATGTCCCATCCCCAGAAGGTGGGGAGGGTGTTTTACCCCCTTTAGTCATTTGATGGATAATAGAAAACCTTGTTATTTAGAGGAAGAGAATACAAGCTTTTAAATGGGTTTGGAGGTTAGACCCAGGGACTTCTCTCTTTTTCTTTTCTGTATCCTTCTTTCCCTCCTATGTAGGAGTAAACAAACTGGAGAAAAAGTGGGACATAGACATAGTATAGGAAAGATCAAGAAAAAAGGACAGATTATTGAATATGCCCTTAATACTATTGTATATTGATACAAAATTAATATTATATTTGGCTAAATTGGTATTGATCATTATATACTAATGCAAAATTAAGATTGCATTGGACTATATTGTCATTGATCTTTGTATATTGATACAAAATTAAGATTATATTTGGCCACAATGGTATTGACCCTTCTATATTGATGCAAAATTAAGATTGTATTGGGCTACATAGGTATTGATCTTTGTATATTGATACAAAATTAGGAGTAACTCTTTTTAAAGGTATTGTAGCTAGTAATGCTTAAAAATGAAATGTGAAGTTTTGGCCTTTTGCTACCAACCGTCATAAACTGTTTAGGATAATTAAGAAATGCAAACTAATAGTCATGCAAGCATGTCATTTTGTTAGGTGCTATGACAGTCTATAACAGTTATTTTCTAAGCTAATCAGAAATCAAGTTGCTAAGAGACAAGCAACATTTGCTTATCTAAATATAAGAGATAGATAGGGCATCTTCAAAAACCTCAAGAGGTACTAAATTTTTATGAATTAAATGAAATGTTATTCCCCATTGTTAGGACAGTTTTCCAGGGGAGACATGAGCAAATTTCCACTTACTCCAGATTTGGAACCAATTACTAATCAAAGTAACCATATCATCAAAGTTCAAATTTATAAACCTTTGATTTCATTGGGATTGCTAACAGGAATATGGGTGAATGGTTAACTACAGGAGCAGGGATAGACCAAGGTAGCTATATTACCTCATATAAAAGTAACATAAAGAAAATATACAATATAGGAACCCTGGAACTCTCCACATGACTAAATCATCTCAACAGGTCAGAGTTGTTTTTCCTCAGCAATCTCTACTGCTCACAAAGTACTGGGGAGGATTGGAACTTGTAAATATGGTAAACCTCAGGAACTTCCTGAGATTTGTAAGTTTCTTAGTTCCTGAATCTTAATTGAGCTCCCTTTGGAAGACCTTGAGTCTTAAGGACCATTCCTCTGCAATGGAATCTTTTAATTCAAAGAAAATTCTAACAACTAGTTTGGAGATATTAATACTATATTTTATAGTGTACCTTACAGGCATTTAGGAGAAACTGACAGACCAGAACCTTAGAATAACACGGAAATTAAGAACTGTAGCAACTACTCATTTGATTCGTGGCTTGAATGACTTGTCTTATAGACAATCTGCTAAGAGGACATCTAGACTTGTTGGGATACTTCCAGTATCAGATAACTCAGTATCTTTGGAAGAACCTATTTTACCTTACTGGTTGTTTGCTAAGAAAAACAGTCCTACACGAAACATTAAGTTAAATTTCTCATTATGCAACTTAAAGACTGATCATTTACCTTTTCTAGTCATTGCTTCTCTAAGCTGACAGTCCTGAGTGTTTTCTACAGTTCTTAATGTAACACTGTTTTGAGTCATTGTTTAAGGCCTTGTCTAAACATGTGTATACTGCCAGCACTGTGTCTTTACTAATGTTGGCTGTAGCCCATTGTGGATCCAAGTTAGATGAAAGTGGGAATCAGCTATAACATCAGAGTGGGAGTGACTTGCAAGTTAGGGACTTTGGCTGGTATTCTTGCTTTGCAGGATCTGTGAAGTTCTTATAAGCTTTTACATGGTTGCTGCATGTGTCTATATGTTTTTCTTAAGCAGATAAGAAATGTATATTATAGATTGAAAAAAAAATTGGAAGTGTCTCCTGGAAGTGAAGGTTATAAATGTGGCCAAGATTCAAAGGCAGCTAGCAAAGGGATGTATAGAAAGCAAGAAGTCTACAGAATATGTTTATTCAGTTTTTCTCTTTCTCATTTCCATTCCATTCATCTCTTCTATTTGTACAATTTCTGTACACAATCTTTTTCTTCATCAAAAAATTTAATTGTATGACATGCTTGAGTATTAATATCTGAGGCAACTACTAAGAATGGTCACGTGTACTTTATTATAATTCCAAAACCTCTAAGGAAAACCACATATTCCAACTCACCTTAAAACGTGTTCCTTCCTCATCTAATCATTAGAAGTAAGGGGCATGGAGGCAGTTGCATCACCTCACAGCTGTGGTCTTATAACTATGAATCAGACCCAGTCAGTTGTAGAGAAAATATGGCTAGATGCTACAGTGGAGGATCTTCAAAATGTTTACAAAGGAAAAGACAACTTTGAATTTCCAAGAGGTTGAGAAAATCATTGAGTAATCTGTAAGAAGTAATTGATTAGAAATTGAAGATATAAAAGCAACAAACAGGGTTTAAAGGCTTGCATTAATATAGTTTTTAAAAGCAGGATAAAGTGCTTAAATTACTTTCTTCACCTGGTCAGTTCAGAAAGGGTTTCAGGGAGTATTAGGTATGTAGATATAAATTGTCCATCAACTTGGATGAGCCAAGCTGGTTAATTGGGCTTACAGAAGAAACTCAACATGTCTCAATGATTCTTAGGGGTAGGTTTCTAGGGTTTATTATTAGATCATAACTTTGTTAACATATTGGTCAATTTCAGCTATCGTTTATATATTTTTAATAACATTTTGTATCCCATTGGTCTAAACCCTATGTCTTTTGTGCCAGGCTTGATCATTATCCTAGTTGAGTTTGTGACACGGGTCATCATACTAGTCAAGCATGACTCTTTTGAATGATGATTTTGTATTGCAATTTATATCAATTGTAAACAAATACATGCAACATGTTATGATGAGGCTTGGAATCAAGATATCAAATGGAATTCATTGACAAGTTGATGGTAAAATAGTCAGACTTCAATTTACATTGTCAAATAGTGTATGAATTTGCATATGCCATTTGATTGTACTATGCATTTGTTCATACATAAGTTAATGAAATATTATCAAAATAGTATGGAATAGTATCTGTATTAGTCACAGTTCTCAAGAGTAACTGAACTTAAAGAATAAATCTCTGTGTATATAGAAAGGAGATTCATTAGAATGACTTATAGACTGTGGTCTAAATAATCCAACAATGACTGCCTATGAATGAAAAGTCCAAGAATCTTGTTCTTCAGTCCACAAGGCTAAGTGTCTCAGCTGGTCTTCAGTATATGCCTGGATCCCAGGGAAGTAGGCTCTAACGCCAGTTAAGGAATGGAATTGCAAACAAGAACAAAAGCAAGCAAAGAGGCTTCCATCTTCCACATCCTTTATATAGGATGCCAGCAGAAGATATGGCCCAGTTTATAGGTGGGTTTTCCTATCTCAAAATATCTAGATTAACACTTTGTCTTTCCACCCCGAAGATCCAGATTAGATGTGGCTTCCTATTTCAAATTAAGTAATAAAAATCCCTCACAGGTGTGTCCCTCCATTTTTGGGTTTTAGTTAATTCCATATGCAGTTGACAACAAAGAACATCATCACAGCATCTAAAAAGTAGTCAGCTGCCAATTGCTCCAATTTCTTTATAAGCTGCTGACACAGAAGCTTCCTTTTCTTATGAATAAGGAAGTGCCAGGTAGGATGAATTGCTACAGTTCTGGCCCTGGGGTGGTCTGATCTGAAGGACCATTTGAAGTGTGCAGATTTTTCTTTTTCCTGCAATAGAAAGAATATGTGAATATGTGAAGCAGTAGAACACACCTTAACTGTAGAGGTGATTTCTCCTGTCTGTAGCATCAAATGTATATCAAATGTCAGGTGGTGCCTTTAAGGCAGCTGCCAGCAAGTGCATCAAGCCTGCTGAAAGTCACACCAATTAAAGGAATTATATTACTTTGATTCTAATGGTGCTCCCGTGATTGTAGCAAAGCTTCAGTAACGTATGCATGCTATTTCAACTTATGCATCAATCTATGTCCTTTTATTTTTTTAAATCACAGGTCCTAGTTTTTCTCCTTGTGGAACCAATCTCTTAAATACCAGTACCATACATACTTCGATAAAGCTGCCTCTTATCACAAAGGCAAACTTACTGTATACTCGTAATCAGAGGATCTGATCATCCACTGACCAGAGCAATATTGTCAGGGCCAGAAGAAGTTAATAAAATCAGATTTTTCTCCTCAAGAAATATAAATATTAAGTAGTATGATAAAAGTATATGCAGTTTATGTATAGTGATATATCTTTCTGTGTGAGTCTTCTGGACTGTTGAATGTCCTATTCTCCCAATGTCCAGATATTTAACTTTTACCTTCAAATATGCATGATACTTAGCTTAGTTCATTTCTCTAATGACAGAAGATAATCCTAGAGTTTAGAGAAGTTATAAACAATGAAAGTTTATTTGACTCATGGTTTGGGAGCTGGGGAGTATAAGAACATGGGATTTTCATTTAGTAACAACCTTCCACTTGCATCATACCATAAGTGGATGTTAAGCAGGCATATAAAAAAAAAAGAAAACAAAGCCCAAATTCAACCTTTTAAAAATCACGAATCCATTTCTGAGATAACAGCTTTAATACTTTCATGAGGACAGGTTTCCAGCCAGATCATTTCTTTACTTCCTAATAATGACATAATTACAGTTCATTTTCAGCGCGTGTTTTGGAAAGGACATTGAAACCATAGCACGACTTCACCCATTAACAGGAAATTAGATTTTTATATAAGTAAGTCTGTGCTCATTTTTATTATCTTCAAATAGCTGAAACTAATGTATACTAAGATGTCTAAAAATGAAATTTATATATTATACATTCAAGAAAATGCAATATCCAAATGGTCTGATTGATTATTCCAAATATATAGTCTAAATATCCAAGAGGTTTTTTGTTTGTTTGCTTTTTTTTTTTTTTTGCCTTTTCCTATTATACAAGAAAGACAAAATACCAATTTGGCTGTTCTTGTGATTTCTTCCCACAGTCTATTTCACAAGACCTGTGTATAACCATTATCAGTCTAAGTCATACTGTTGCTGTATAATAAGCAACCAAAATCTTCATGTTTTGGAAAAACAATATTCATCTCATAATTCCATAGGTATGAAATATTGCCAGAGATCTCTGTTTCAAGATCTCTCAGTGGAAGCTGGGCATGTTGATGCATGCCTTTAATCCCACCACTCAGGAGGCAGAGGCAGGCGGATCTTTATGAGTTCAAGGCCAGCCTGATCTACAAAGTGAGCCAGAAAAGCCAGGGATCACGTACAAACTCTGCCTCGAAAAAGGAAAAAAAAAATCTCTCAGTGGTAATATTGAAATACAAATGATGTCTCCAATGTCATTTGAAGGCTCAAATGACTCCATTGTCATTTATTTGATTGTTTCACAAGTGAGATAGGAGTCTAAAACAAAAGAATCAGACCAAAGCAAAAGCCCTACGAGACAAATGTTAAAATCACAGTTCTATGTCTGATACTCCGGACATATGTGGTATTATATGAGCTCCAAGAACCTGAACATTAATAACTGTGAGACCTACAAGTTGCACCACATATCAACTCTCCAGGTGGCTCTCTGCTGAGCTTCCTCCTTTCTTGTCCACATTCAAGGCATTTCTAACTTCTTGAGTTCTCTATGGCAGAGTTGGCTTTAGTCTAGTAGCTTCAGCAACAACCCTATGAATGCATACCTGCAAGAACTCTGAGCCTACCACTCATTGCTGATTGTACAAATTGTACAGCTCTCTATGATATCTGGGTGGAAGCCTTTATTCACCTGTAATCACTGCTTTCTAAGATCTTGCAAAACCAGTATCACATGTGTCTTAGTGGCTATCTATTACTGTGACCAAATCAACTCTTATAAAAGAACACATTTAGTTGGGGGCTTGATTGCAGTTTCAGAGACTTCGTCCATTATCATCATGGCAGGTGACATGGTAGCACACGTGGCACTGGAGCAGCTGCTAAGAACTGCATCCTCATCTGCAGGCCAAGGGAGTGAGAGACTAGACATGGCATGGGCTTTTGAAACCTCAAAACCCATCCTGAGTGACATACTTCCTCCATCAAGGCCACACCTCCTAACCCTTCTAAACATTTTCACTCCCTGGTGACCACGCATCAAATATATGAACCTATGGGGGCCATTCTTGTTCAACCCCCTACAACACAGATGGAGTTAACTCAAGAAATACTTGGGCCGGGTGGAAAAAAAATCTGTAACTGCAACTGAGTTTCTCAATGTCTGAATTTGGGTGGTTTAGAATGAGCCTGATCATAAGACTCTCTTTTCAAAGTAAAGTATATGACTTTATATCCTGGACCTTTTGTGGATCCGAGCTGAAAAATCCTGAGATGGATGCATGACATCTTTCCTATTGTCTTCATAGAAAGTACCTTACCTCTTTTAATGAGACTTGCTTCTTTGGCCTCACACCTTCCTTTGCCCCAGCTTCAAATGTGTTACTTTGGACAACTGAAAATCTTTCTAATGCTCCTGCCATGACTTTTTTTTTTCTTCCTAATTTTCATTCTAAATCTGACTAAAAACACCCATCAATGTACGTGTCACATCACAAAAGTCATACTGACTTAAATATTCTTTTATTAGATTATTAGCCTTACCTTTAACATCCTACAAAGTCTCAGGGCATGGGAAATATATATATGAGTTTTTGTGAAACTATAAAATGAATGATCATTGGTCCAATGCCCAATGGAGTCATCATTTCAATCTCAATTTTATGAGGATAGTCTTTATTTCACACTCCCATCAACTTCTATCACTTAAATAGCCAGCAACACTTACCAAGCATTCCTTACACTATCACAGGCATTTTATTCTCCACCAAAATTATCTTTATTCCTTCTTCAAAGTAGTTCCAGTGGCCTCTGAGTCACATATTTAGGCTCCTGTACATCAGCCTCTTAACATACTTCTTTCATTTCTCAGTTTTTTTTCATTGGTATGCCAAAATATATGGTAGAATTGATGTAAAGAAATAAAGATTATTTTGTTTTATAGCTTCAAACTTTTGGATCCTTGCTCACTTACCCCATTATTTCCAGGCGGGCCATGGTGAAGCTTGTAGTATGATGTATGTGGTAGAGAAGTGCTATTTACTTCTTGGTGGTAGGGAACTGAGAAAGAGATAGGAATGAGCAAGAGACAAGACACAACCTCCAAGGATCTACTTTGCCCACCAGGTTCAAACTCTATAGTCGACTCAGTTAATAATCTACATGACAATGTATCCATTGATGATATTAACAGCCTTGTAATCAAATCCCTTAATAATAGTTCAACTCATGACCAAGTTCTCAGTTTACATGGCTAGTTGATTTATTATATATTTAAATCTTAGCCTGCATATCACATACTTGGGTGATCATGATGCACTGTGAATTATGTCTGCTGGAGACAAGATTGCTATTTGTCTGTGCTATACTATTGTATAGGATTCCCAAAGAAAATCCATCTTTGAAGATATGAATACAATTAGCTTCTACTAGGAAGTTAGTGACTCATACCATTGCCATGTAGTTTTCTATGCACTACATACATTTTACTTCTCTTTAGTATTTTGATTAGCAGACTACTTTAATATCTTAGCTGTCAGTTAGTTTAAAAATTAACTATTAACTACTCCACTGCAGAAAATAAATTGTATAAATTGTGTGTACATATGTTCTCAGAGTATGTATCCTCCTTTATTTGCATAAATATAAGAATTTAACATTTGAACTTTTTTATGTCTAAATGCTGGCAATATTGTCATAAACAGTGCACCCAGTACAGAGATAAGTAATTTACATGTACTATGTTCTCATGATGACAGATAGAATGAGAATTTAAAATCTGAATCAATATTCAACAGTGCCGTACATAGAATACAGATATGATAATGGCTTAGCTGTTTGGGAAAGAGGCATTCTGATCAACTAAGTGGTTTAGTTAAAATAGATCAAGGCTGAGGGGTAGCCATGGAACAGAAGATTTACACATTGTGTACTTGGCCCTTGGTTCAAAAGAAGAAGGTTAATGTTAGTGTCATTCCAAACATGCAGGAAATGTCTTCTATTATAACTGTATTTCTCACATTCTGGCAATATAATCTATAAAGAAAGAATACTGCCTGAGAATAGTTGGCATATGTATTGTTATTAGCATTCTTGTTCAGGCATGGTTGTATTTATCCATTCATTCAGGAAGCAGTTGTGGGATCTACATTTTGTGTCTGGTGTACTGGCTGCTTGTACAGATGAATAATACATAGTCCTTGCACTTTAGAAATCTAGCTTATTTAGAGAAAACAGATGTAAATAAATATTTATAATGTTTTATACAAAATAATGGTGATAGAAGAAATGGATTATTTGGAAAGTGTTTGAAACATTTTTATTTTATTAATCTGGAATTATCTTAAAAATACTTTGGGGGCTGAAATGTATTTATTTTGCTAAGTATGTATTTATAAGACAAGAATTTATTATTTCCCTCATAACTTAAAAGGCAGACCATCAGACATCAAGAATTGCTGAGGAAATGATTATAGATTAAAGCATATTGTGTTTGTTCTAATTAAAAGGAAGTGTATTGTCTTTATCTGTTACCAAGTTTATTAGTTAGTTATTTTGATCTAACTAATCCACCTGAGCACTGAACCTTAAACAACAAAGATGTTTTATCTCATCGTTTTTTGCTGTTTGATAATATAGATAGCTTAGCAAGGGACAGAAATCTTAATGCTTTTCAAGGCATTAACCCATGAGCATGTCATCAGTACCAAGAAGTGGGGTTTATTGACATTTCAGAAACTGCCTATTACAGAAAAATTGCATCGATCTTTGTACTAACACTCTTTATAAAATCTTGTATTAATTTATCTCTATAATGAAACACAAAGAATAACGCAGGGATGACGTCTCTGACATAATGCCTAAATTACATATTACTCCTCAAAAATGGGCAATGCAAGTAAGTGTTAGGAGGAATATGAATGTGAGCTACCAGAGAAGACATGTCAAGATCCATGCTTCTATCCACGGTACAAGATAAAGAGCTAGTTTGGACTCAGAGCTACTAGAACATACGATATATGAGCAAAGTAGCTGCAGAGTCTCATATATAATACAGTATACAGTTTTTGGTACTGAGGAAATGAATATAATACTGAGAAACTGGGCTTTCTATCGGAAGAGGTAACTTAAAGACATATATGGGAGGGTATTTGTAGTCACCTTGATGTTAGTATAAATGTGGTATTATTTTTTAAGTGAAAAGTGAATTTTATTTAAAGGATAAAGGAATTTCACATGGCTCCTGCTGAGAAAAACCGGGCATGGAGAAAACAAAAGACTTTAATTTTTATGTATGTTCCCTTGTTGCATTTTCTTTCTGAAGAGATCATCACCAGATAAAGGATGGTGACTGATAGGCTCCACCTTTTGTCACATGCTGAGTGGCTGGTCTTGATCATGTTCATGTTATAAGAGGGAATGCCTTTGACTGAGTGCCTCTCCTTGTCAGCAGATTACATAGAATGAACTGGGATATAAGGTCTTATTCATTAGAGGATATGGAGTCTGGGTTTTAGTTCTTACAGGTGAGGTATGTTGGTGTGGGATAATACAAAATATTTACAAAGGCTTGATCATCTAACTTGGGCATTTTGGGGGAGGGACTAGACTGTTAGAAACCAGAATTTGTCCTGTAATACTATCTTAGTGGTCAGTGCTCCCTGACAGGAATTACCATATTTTCTCTTGGTGATTTGAAGATAAATCAAAGTACTAACACATCTGAATATGTAAATATAACATTCCTTTGTTTTTTTCATAATCAGTATATGTTGCTTAAAAATCTCAAATATTTTGATTTTAGTTGTTACTCATTGACTGACTGTTTTCTTTTTTTTTTTTTTAGGCTCTTTTTTTTAACTTTATTTTTTATTTCTTCAAGTTACATCTCAATCGCAATCCCCTCCCTACTCCCCCCTCCAGTCCAAAAAAAAAAAAAAAGAGGGAAGAGGATGGGGGGGTTGAGGATGGGAGGGTAGGACTAAAAGTGGTATTTTTTAAATTCCTTTTTAACAGAAAGTTCCTCTTATAAGCAATAGCAATAAAGTTGAGCACACTGTATATGTGGGTTTATGGCTCAGTGGACATCCTGAAAAAGCCCAATGTTTAAAATTTGTTTACTGTTTATAAAACGCAATATCATAAAAAGCCACTTTTTAGTAAATTTCTGGGGAATATTGTTTTCTAAAAATCATGTTTTTAATGTTATAGTTATAACTAAGAAATGTTAAGGGCACAGAGGCAAGACATACATTTAAGCTGCTAACTTAGCCTCTAATCACTAGCAGTTAATCTCTGTCTTCTTGATAACGAGAATTCTTGTTATAGAATCTTAGACAGGATCAGGAAAGTTCAATCTTTGTGAGTCTTTGATGTTATAAGCAGTATCTCATATTGTTCTGGCAGTATTTCATTCAGAGAGATAGAAGATACAGGGAGATATGCCTCGTTTAAAAATGCCTTGGAAGGCTAGCAAGAGAGCACAAGAGGTAAACGTGCTCGCTACGGCTTAAGCCTGATGACCTCAGTTCAAACCCTGGAATCCTCTATAGAAGGAAGAATGATAGATATGTGTATTGTCTCACACACACACACACACAATAACCCAACAATTATAATAATCATAATAATGATTTGGAATGCCCTTGATACTCTTATTGACTATAGTGGTTATTTCTCTCCCTGCTTCTTCACCAACTCTTAGCACTGCAAATGCCTGTAGCTTCACATGTATGTATAAGTACATTCACAGACATAACATGTATGAGTTCATGTGTTCACAGATATGCACCAAATGAAATACAATTCTATGAAAAATAAACTCAGTATAACATTACTCAGAAGGTGGACTTTAGCTTGCAATCACTTTGGATTCTTCTATAAATACAGTCACATCATCTTCAAGTGGATGCCCTGGAGTGCTTCTCAAAGTATTTCTAGAATGTGATATTAAAACTTGTAGCAAGTGGTTTAAATATTAATCCAAAATTTAAAATATTCCCACTTAAATTTTTAATGTTTTCATCATATAACTAGTTTATTTTGTTTTGAGGGCATAAAAATAAGATAATATTCCTTTCTTTAAATTTATATTTCCTGGTATAGGGCCTCCGTTACAATCAGGAAAATATTATTCTCTGAACTGTAGGATCCATGCCAACATAAAATGATTTAGAATTCCTAGAGATATTCTCAGGCCAAGTGGTCAGTCTTTGTGCCTCAGCTAGGAAAATCAGTAATATGGAATCTACAAATTCAGCAGGTTTGCAACTAAGCTGTTTCTTAGAAGAGAGAGCAAGATAAGAAGAGCATCTCTTACTCTCTCTAGAATGGCTGGCTGATCCAAACTTGAAGCTGTCAGGAATGAGACTCAATAACTTCTTTCTGTATGTCCTTCAGTGACATAGACCCAGTTCCAAAACAATTAGCTATGGTCACTCAGTCTTGCTGAGAGTATCCTTTTCATGTTCCTCTATAGTACGAGACAGATCACATCATGACCATTAGGAATCAGAGTGGATATGGGAAACGTGAACATTCTCATGCTCATTCCCTGTTTGTTTTGTGAGGGCCCCAGTCCATGGGATGGAACCACTCACTTTGATTGGTCTGTTCTGGAGAGGTCCTCACAGACAAACTGAATGTTAGTCCCTAATCACGTAGGTGATTCTAATCCCGATCAAGTTTAGAATGAAAACTTACTATCTCACTATATTTGTAGAAATAATAGACAGATTCTACTTCATAGAATTTCCATTACCATGACTTCATTAGCAAAACTTACTGAATAATCAAACACAAAAATCAAGATCCTTCCACTTGAGGTACAAAGGCATTGTTTTTGTAAAATTACTTTTTGTCCTAGGAACATATTCTGAAGCATTTAGTTTGTAAAAACCAATAGAAATAGATGCTGACTACATGACTGGTCCTTCAAATCAATGCGGAAACAGATAGGGTTGTTACAAACTGTAGTCCTCATTTCTCTGCCTTGCCCAAGTGGTAAATTATGTGGTTTCTTGGGGAAAGGAATCGAATAAAGAAATTAAGAGCTAAAGTTTAGAACTAAACATAAAGTCACCACTGTAAATGCTTTAAATTTTGTGGTAATTTTTAAAAAAATCAATGTATTGCCAGATTCAAAATATATTTCTATAGAAAGGAGAAGTAGATGTATAGTTAGAATCAAAGAAGAGTTAGCAGTTTTGAGTGGTAAGGTGAGATCCTTTTTCTGGTTGATTGTGATAACTACGCTTGTTTTCCAACTGGTTTATGTCATGTCTATATTTTATTTCTTGTTTAAAGATATATGTCTTAGTTGCATATAAATTCTTGATTTTTCCTCCAATTTGTTTCCCTGTTTTTGCCTCTGACTGCAGGCTTTCCTTGGATGTATATGAGAAAAATAGAAGAAATTTTAAAAGAAATAATGGTGAGAGCCTAGATAAGACTTGTGTTATTTAATATGTATATGTTGGGTTTAATGAGTAAAATAACATTTTGAAGAAAATATAAATGATTTTAAACAAAGCCCATGTCTATAAGGTTGATAATTTTAATTACATTAATCCCTATTTATCTCACATTATCTATTCAACTATATTAATTTATTATGAAATACATTCCAAACACCATTCTAGATCTAGTTAAAAAAATATAGAGCCTTCTGAAGAAAACATCTAAACTGTAGTGAAACATATAGTGGATTGAAAGAGGCAGATATTGAACAAATGATCTACTAATAATGAAGAGAACATGTCGAGGAAGGAAATATATTATCTTAAAGGCATATTAGACGGTCTTGATATGTTGATACTGGTTAGATTTTACTAGTGAACTGACAGTGGAGTGAATAAGTAAAGTGAACTGGCAAATTGATATATGCTGTATGATTTAGGCAATGAGGATTTTCACCATTAAAAATTAAAATGCTGGCATATCCTATAACCTGGAACAAACTCTAATACAAAAACTTATACACTGCATCATCTCATCATAGATATACATATCAAGCAAACTCAGAGAGATGGATCTTGCCAAGAAATGTAAAATGGGGAATGGGGAACAACCATTTAATGTGCACAGTGGAAAAGTGTTTTGAGATGCAGAACATATTTTAGAGCCAGAATGAAGTAGCGGTCACACAACATGCAAATGAACTAAATAGCTCATTCCAGAACGATATTTTTAAATTATGCAAATTTCATCTCAATAAAAATGAATTTTGAAACAATGGTGAAAATATACCACACAAGATGAGACTGAATATGAAAAAAATAAAAGGAAAAGGATATCATGATAGAATATTCTTAGGAAAGCATAGTAGAAGGGCCAGGAAGAAGGACAATTTATTTAAAACAAAATTGTATTCTAATGAGAGAGGGGGATTGGCTAGGTGAAGAGTTGTGAAAAAACTGGGAGGACTTGGGGGAGGGGAAACCATAATCAGAATATATTGTATGATTTTTTTTTCAATTAAAAAAGACAAGCCCCAGTACAAGAGGAATATCTTAGCCTTATGTGACTGATGAACTGAGGAGATTTGATACGTGTAGGCTCCTCTCATCCAAGGAGAAGAAAAGGACAGAGACAAGGAAGAGGGAAGGAGGGAGGGAAGGAGGGAGGGACCTGGAGGGGAGAAGGGAGGGGTCTTTGATCAAGATGGAACTTGAAAAAATACATTAATAAAATAAAAGCATCAGCCATAGTACAGTTTCAACTATAGTAAAAAAATGTAATGATTCATCTTTTACAAAGTCTACAATGGTTTTGATAAATATTAGAAAGCAATAGTAAATACTAGTTAGTGATATTAAAAAAAAATCAATGCCATAGTCATTTTGTTTCAGCACAGTTTATTACAAAGACAAAATCTATTATGGGCACAACAGTATTGAGGTTCAGAACACACACACAGACACATTGGTAAGGGACTTCCTGTATTCACCCTCGATATGAATTCCACACCTTCAAATTTCACTGCTGGGCTTTTACAATGGTTAAATGAAGAAGTGCCATACCCCTTGATGAAGAAGCCTGGCCAATGGATAACGTTCCATTATCGTTTGCTATCATTTGTATATTTTGCAATTTTGAAAATAGTGTTGTCTAACCAGAAAGTGGTATGGGTTTCAAGAAAAATACCAGATACTGATGATTAGCAAGACTTTCAAATTTGATGGCAATGTCCTTAGTGCAGGTATATTAGCAAAACTAGGTAGGAGTCTAATAGAACTTCGTCTGTATATCTTAGAGTAAAATAAACTTGCCAGTACTCCACAGAAGTTTCCTACACCAAGATTAAGACACTGAGAATTGTTTACAAAAGCTTAAGTGCAATTAAATCCTATTCTGCTAAATTCTGAATTTAAATAACCTAGATGGTACATCAGTAGAATATTACAATTATATGGCTATCCAAGATAACTTAAAAGTAATTTATTTTTAATGTCATTTTCTTATTTACAGAGAGCTTAGGAATTAGATATAATAGAATACAAATCGTATATCATAACTGATCTAACAAGAAACTTTGAAGTATTTGCAAACAAGTTTAAGAATGTATCCAGATTCTCCATAGATGTTCAGTAGAGTAGTTTTTATAAGAAGATGTAGAAAAATCTTAAATATTAATAAGTAAACATGATTAAAGGAGTACCTTTGCTCAAATGAATACTCAGTTGTTCAAATAAATGCCTTAGGTTTTAATTCCTAACATAGAAATTCCCACAAGGTACAAGACTTATAAAAATGGAAGGTGCAGAAATTTCTGTGGAAAGATTCACTCGGTCCTTTGTACAATGACAATTTTTCGGAAAATCGATACACTTGGAGAGTTATGAGAGGAAATGAATTCCCATGGTAAACAGGGGAGAATACTGATTTTTGTAATGTCAACAATGTCAATTTGGTGCCAACATGGGTCATTAATTATTCTTCGCTGTATTAAAAAGCAAAATTTATTTTAATATTACACATATATTGTAAATATTTTATCAGAATAATATATATATTTAGTTCATGAATTTCTTGGTTCATTTTGTTATCTACTCTTTTATTTTTCTGTTTCAATATGTGCTTGTACATTTTTAATCCTCATTTAAACGGTGAATGCTTAGACTAGCATACCTGATATAGATAGTAAATATTTAGTAAATATTTCTTGATGGTATAATCTATCATAATACCCACTATGAGATCATAGGTTTTGAGATAAATCAGATATCAATTAAATTAAATATAAATTAGATCTTTCCCCTGTGAGAGTTACTGAGTATGTGTTTGACAAAATTAAGACATCTTTCCTGTATAAAAACTCACGTCTTCCTGGCAAGTGGTTTAAGCCTTTTAAAAATATTTAGTTTTCTCCAAATGCTTAAGAAGCCACACAACTCAAAAACACATCGATGGAGTGTGCATTAAGTCCCCTCCTATCTACAGGAAGTAGAGAGCTGTCTAAGTAAAAGGAACTTTAAGCAGGCATTGTTTAATCTAACATTTTATTCCCTTGTTCGTGTAAGTACATATGTAAGCATATACATATGATCTATAGCTTCACACTCCAAGGAGAACTGAACAGGAGCAGTCAGTACTGTTTGAAAGACTCTCAAAGCTGCACAGAGAATAATATATAATCCAATTACAGAGGAAAAAGTATTCATGACTAAGAGTTTAAAGAAATTATAGTCTTGTCACAACAGCATAGTGTTATGAACTGTGCATTCCTCGGGTTGGAAGGTTACAGGAATTGACACCTGGGGGACTACTGTCCTTGTATTTAAAGTGGGTGTTGGCTGGCCTTTGTTGCATTTTATCTTTAAAAAGGGGGAAAAAATCTCAAGATATATCTCATAATTTAAGCTTTAGTCACCAGCTAAGCAGGCTTTTCTTTTCAGTGAAGAATTAAATCATGAATTCAGATTAATAGCCTTTTTATAATGTTGTTACTGGCTGCCCAGTGGGCTAATTACAAAACCACAAGCAGTGAGAAAGATAAGGAAATGCAACCACTTGTGTTTGGAAGGTTGACATTTGGCTCGCCGTCCCAAAGTGGGTGTTTACACAGCAGCTGTCTTTTATATCCTCTTCCAAAGGGTTATATATTATTTCTGACTTATATAAATTATCCCATATACAGTACACTAAGCAAACAGCTGCCCACCTATGCATAATTAAACATATTTCATGAGGTGATTTTGATATTATAAACATATCCATTCAGTCATTTGCAGAGGCCCCTGCCCTAGCCCATTATTGGATTTGAGGAGGTCATCCAACCATAATGAAGTTCAATGAAATCTGAAGACTCACTGGAAGTCTTAACGATAACTGCTTGCTATCTATTGAAATATATGGGGAGGTACAGACTGTATCATCATGAAATTTTTACACATGGTGGAACTCTATTTGTTAACAGTCACAGAGTGTGATGCTTGGCATTTCAAAACCCCACCAGAGTATTAAACTTATTATCATGTGAACTCATAAGATGTAGTACAGTAATGAAAACAAGGGTCATTGTTGGTGGTGTTTTTTTTTTTATTACAGCCATCCAGTTTTGATTTTTCAATTTAATAGTCCACTTATTTTTTAGATGTTCATTCTATAGAATCACAAATAATGCCCCTATTAAACTACAGTTTTGAGATCGGGTCACGTGATACTCATATGCCTCCTGTAAACTTCATTCAAGTACATAGCCTGAAGCTGGGAGATATTAAAATGAAGTCTCCAGTAAAAAAGGCTATGTAGGAAGATGTGAACTAAGGGGCAGAAGTTTGCAAATTGGCCTTAAAAACAGAAAGACCTGGGTGGCAATCCCCATTCTATTATTTCTGAGCTAAATAGCTTTGGCAATACTAACTCAATCTTCATTCCATCATTTGATTTGCCAGTAACATATACACTACAGTAATGTTAAGGCTAACACTGATCTGAATGTCGAGAGACTAACAAGGGAAAAGGAATTGGCTTTATTCAGAGAGTATAGAGACAAGTAGAGGAAAATAGAGTACTGATTTCTGTGAGTCTAAAGAGGGAGCCTGGTGATCAGAATTAGATGAGGTGTGTCTACTAGAATAAGGTCTAACAGAACTACACCTGAGAATGGGATTCAGAGCATTGAGTTCTCCAGAAGAAAGGCATTCATCTATTGTTTAATATGGCTTATTGTAATTGGTTTGTGTGTGTGCATGCATGTATGAGTGCATGTCCACAAGTTTACATGTTTGTTTGGAGAACAGAGCATCTTGGTAGTTGTGTGCTATTTTTTCTTTTTCTTCCTTCCTTCCTTCCTTCCTTCCTTCCTTCCTTCCTTCCTCCCTCCCTCCCTCCCTCCCTCCCTTCTTTTCTTATCTTAGAAAGTGTTTCACATTGGCCTAGAATGTATAAAGTAGGCTACAGTTGTTGGCCAGTGAACATTAGGATTCTCCAGTCTCTGATTCCCCAGAACTGTAATTACAAACATTCACCATCATGCCTGGCCCTTTAAATCTGGTGCTGGTCTCAAATCTAGGTCTCCGTGCTTATGAGACAAGCTCTTTTACTGGTTAAGCTGTATCACCAACCTCTCTCAACAGGTTTATGTAAAGACTCCATAACGTGTGTGGTTTGCTTTGAGACAGTGATGGTGCATTTTAGCATATTAGAAACAACTGTTATTTTCCATGTTGGTTCTATTTTTGTTAGCATTCTTCTGAAAAAATTATACATGATACAGTAGTCGATTGCTGCTGGGGTAGGAGGATCAGAACTCCTAGACATCTGTTAGTAAACAGAAATAGTAACATTATATATATAATATAATAAAATTATATATTAACATTAACAGTAATAACATTAGCTGTAGAATTTCCAGATGTTATCATTTTCAAGATGAAAGTCAGAGGAAAAGAATGTCTTTGTTCTAAATGGGGGCAGTCTA
Source organism: Lophiomys imhausi (assembly GCA_907164525.1). Lineage (NCBI taxonomy): Eukaryota > Metazoa > Chordata > Mammalia > Rodentia > Muridae > Lophiomys > Lophiomys imhausi. Next base: position 494,195 of record CAJQZJ010032904.1, read on the forward strand.
GTACAGTGGTTCCTAACTAGGGGTGATTTTCCCTTCCAGGAAACATTTTCTCTCAAATAGGGACAACATAGTCAGCAGCAAATCTCTTCTTGTATGATGTATCTATAATAAAAAAGAGATGACAACAGTGGTGAGGTTGGTATCCCCTCAGCTAGAGCATGCTAGGTAAATTTGGGACAGGGAATATCGACAGCAAAGACTCCATCAGGGTCTATAGCATCATACTTCTTTGTTACTTCTCACACCGTACAATCACTGCCGACTGGTCTTTCTACACCTTGTTCCCTCTGCTTGAAAACCTGGCCCTATTTTCTATATTGTGCATATTCCAAAGTATCTCCTACTTCCCTCCACCTGTTGCCTTTATTCCCTTCTCTTCACACAATACAAAGGAAGCATCTATAGTGGAGTGCATATATAGTTTGCACTATTCAGTGCTCCTGAAACACATCTTCCTCCTCTAGTTGATCAACTTAAGCCACCCTCTGCAGTGGGTGGTAATTGCCACTGACAATAGCTGCTGAGTGCAGAAGAGAAACAAGATGATCCCGTGGGAGAGACAAATCTCTGATTGGTGGGGCTATTGGTGGCAAGCATCTGCAAACATCCAAATTAAACACAACCACTCTTAAAAGAACGCAAAGATTGCATAATGTGTAAAATCTGGGGAGACGTTAACAAAGCATTTGTTACTTGTCTAAAATAAACCAAGGGCTTCTGTAGTCGATGCATGCTATTGATTGTGCCACGGAGGCTTGTATACAATTTTGCCTGTTTCCTTAGGGATTTCTGTATTTCTTTTTATTGCAACATTGCTTTAATTGGATGTCAAATAATAGAAATGGCTGGAAGCATCCATGTTTTATAATTCCTGACTTCAAGATTGGATAAGAACAGCCACTTCTGCAGCATTTGCATTGTACAATTTCCTGATGCTATCATTCATAAATTTTTCCTAGTGTGAATTTACCTTAAGCAGTCAAAAAAATTTAAATATATTTTAAATATAAACATTTGAAATAAGTAAATATAGCTAATAACAGATGCAAGGAACAGATACATGCATGTTAGTTTTTCTCTGGGCACAATTTAATCCTGTGAGGCATTAATTAATATTATTATTAATAATAAACAATAAAATATCAAGGTGCGTGCAGAGCCAACTTTGTGAAAGCCATGAGCTCTGTGATAGTATTTGAAACAGAAGTCGTGTCATTCCATTCTGGTGAATAACACTCTTCATGATTTTTATTACTCTTGGAGTAGAAGCAAAGTTCACTCTCAATGCCCATCTATTTTTTAGCCACCTGTACACCAAACACCTGCCACCACAGGAAATTTAGACATGCAGTTTCTGTTGCTTTGAAACCATAGGCCACATGTTCTCTTGTTCTTCTCTTCCATTAATTTGGCTAAGTGTCCCCATTATGCATACAAGAAATACCTCACTCTGCCATTTATGTCCCTATCACAATTTTTCCTTGCATTTATTTACTGATTACATTCAAAGAACAGGTATGATTGGTACCAGAGAAGGACATTTCTAAGCAACCAGATCCCTCAGAACCTCACAAGGTGGTGTTTGCAAGAAGAACGAAGAAGAGGAAAATGTATCTCAGTCTTCCAAAACATTACCCTAATGGAGTTCAGTGTTCCTCGGGTTTCTAAAATCCTTCGCATGACAATGACTAGGCAGCCATAACCATGTTCCAACCATCAGTCTCCCAAGCAGGCCTAAACGCTTTAGATTAATGTAACTAAAAGTCAAATGTTTGGCTACTGCTTCTGCTTCTGGAAGCCAGAGGTCCATGGAGGTAAGATGGTCAGAGGCTTTCCCTTCACTCTCTCAGTGTTGATGAAACATCATTAAATCTGCCCAGGGCCCCATCAACATGCAAAATCTACAGTAAATTAGCCAGTGACACTGGCTTAAGTCCACCAAAACAGAGACTAGGTCACTGTTAAAAGTGTAAGCTGAATTTGACACTTTTCCGGAAGAACCATATTAACTTCCTGGCCAAACCACATTCTTTTTTTTATTTTTAAAAATTTCAAGCCACACTGTTTAAGGCCAACTTTAGCCTGTGTGAGTCTTCCCTCTGGAGCTAATTAAACACACAGATTGCTAATCTGAGCCCCTCACACCTGTTGTCTGGCTCAGCAGGTAGAGGTTGCAGACTGATGGCTAGTGTTTCATCAAGTACCATGTGACGTGGATAATGCTGCTGTGAGGACCATGCTGGAGGACCACAGGCTCTAAGCACTGGATAGCCTTGAAAGGCTGAGCACAAGAAGCCTGGGCTGGCTTCTGTGAAAATGTGTGAAACCCTTGACAATTGCTTACATTATAGCAATTTCCCTTCTTTTTGATCATTTCTACTCCAGCTACTCTGAGTCCTCAAAATGCTTTTCTGGCTACACAAGACTGCTCACCTTCAAGCATCAGAGCTCTAACATTTTGTATTAAAAGTTACAGTCTCTATTTGGTTTTCCGCAGAAGAGTCAGACCCGTGATAAGATAGCTACCCAGCCATTAAAGATGTAACATTCTTCTGTTAAGTGCCCTTCTTTGCCATTTGCTTCACCTTGGTATATTTCTTAACATCTGTGTGCCTTTAGTGCCTCCTATATAAACCATTCATTACAACAGTATGTAAGTATAGCACTTAGTCAACAGGGTGGTTGGAAAGATACAATGAGATACCTTGTGTGAAGTTCTTAGAACAGCTCCTGAAATGTACTTAAGGATTACCCTAACATTTCAATAGTCCCCATTGTCAGTGACTTTAAGTTATTACACGTGGTAGATTTGAGAAGAGAATAGGTTCTAGAAGGCTGTTAGAATTTGACATTTCCATTAACAAGTGATATGCTGACAGCATGAAAATTAAGTGCTAGAGTTAAAAAAAAAAAAAAAAGAATAGTTGGTGGGATGAGATCTTCTTGTTTCTACACTATATAGTTCTTGCTTCTTGCCGTAAAACAATGACCCCTCATTAGAGATTTCAGAATCACCTGTATATATGTTGAAATTTTAGCTTTCCCATGTGCTAATGAGACCTTTGGAATAAGGTGTTAAAAAAGTAATCCATATGGTGTTGTGAGTTCTAGACCCAGATATGTATGAGAAGTGTCCCATATGGTGGCTGAAAATTGTCGGTTTGTTGGCACACTTTTAATTATTTTGTTCCCTTGTTTCCTTAAGTCAGCCACTTGATCTAAACAGACCCATTGTCTGTCATTCCAGTTGAATTGCCAACAGCACAGAATGTGGAAAGTATGAGGAATGCCTGGCCATGGGAAAGGGACTCTGTTCTCCTCTACGAATGCTTTCAAGGCTCGTCTGAACACTTCTTTAAGTGACCTTCCTGTCCAGTTATCCTTGAGAGGATGAGTCACGTTGTTAATGGATCCCATTAGTAGAAATCTTTTCATGTGTCTGGTGTTATGCTCCATATTTGACACACAATGACCTGTGTATTTCTCATCAGAACACTAGAGAGTTGTAGAACTGTTATGCAGGTTTGGCAAGAGAGAGAATTTTATATACCCAAGTACAAATGACTCTAAAGTCCTATGTGACCTAAGTAGTCCTATTTAATTAATTGTGACCTTCTTTCTATGAAAAGTATGAAATGGATGGAGGATTAGTGGTGAATCTTTGCAGGAATGATCGACACGATATCTTGAAAATAAATTTTATCTTCCTTTTTAATTATGGCTGCACACTTCTTCAGACTCCAGTATTGTATCGAAGTGAGAAAATGAGTTTCATCCTCCCAAATATTGAGAGGACTGACAACTGTTCCAGTTTTGCATGTGTGGAAATTGGGTCTACACTTGCTTTGGGACACTGCTCTGAGTTTGCCTGAAATATGGTGTTCTTCTCCCTAGATGCTTAAGTATGATGGTATATTTAATGCCCTTTCCTTCCTTTATAAATCCTTCTAGAGTTCTAGCTTACTAATCATCACTAAAAGTTTTTATTAGGGCTGCAGAGATGCCTCAAATGTTAAGAGTATTGTCTGCTCTCCCAGAGGTTTTTAGTTCAATTCCCAGAACCCATATGGTAGCTCACAATCATCTATGCTGGGATCTGATGTCCTTTACAGAAACACAGGTGAACATGCAGATAGAGTGCTCATATACATGAAATAAATAAATAAAAAATTTTAAAGTTTTTATTAGATAATAAGTACATGTATAAATTGAAAAATAAGATAGAGATAAGTAAAAATAATGAAAATAATTACCTGTGTTTTTTGTGAAAGGATAAAATATGTTGCATAGTTGAATATTTGTACATCTAAAGAAATATATGCATATATGCTTCTATGCATACATATGCATACAAAATGATATAATGTCTGTTATTATATATCTTGCTGATTTACATAAAATGTTATAAAATCTTAAAGAATAAACTATGGCTAGTATCTTTTTATACATTTACAAGTTGGAGAGTTTAGATATAAATCCTTTATGAGACATTCTGATCCAATTAATATCTAACAAAACACGACTGCTTCCCAGTCTAATGACTTGCCATAGAATCTTAAACATATTACTTATTCTGTTATTTTAGAATGATTAATTTATGGGGTTGTTTTGAGGATTAAATAAAATAATGCAAATGAGATATGAAATATAGTGTCTGGCACATAATTATAACTCAAAATGTTTATCATTAGTTCTATTCATACTACCATTTATTCACTCTGTATATGTTAACCAAGTCCAGATGTATGCTATCTTTGACTTAACTTTTAAGCTCCTTTAAGAGCGTGAAAATCTATTTAAAGGATTTTCTCTCCATCACAGTGTTCAAAAATTGACAGTAGGGTATGATGGATAAGCATGTAGCAAATTAGAACAGCCAAGACTTTAGTTTTAAAAATGAGGTGCTGATCCAAAAACTGCAGCGAGCAAGATTCTCCTGTATCTCAATGGAGACTTTATAATGAGATATCCAAGCTTGTAACCTGCAACCTCAGGAATTTTCTTTTATCTTTTGGATTCTATAGTAAGAAAAAAGAAAAAGAAGAAAAAAAAACCCTAAAATATTCTTGACATGTCCAGCACTTTCAATTAATGTCTAGAATTGAGTTAACAATAAGAAATCCAATTCCAGTAGCTGGAGACTTTATGCAACTGTCATGCAGGATTATTTTCCTTGGAGGAACCATATATACATCCTGTTGAGAAGGAAAACAGCTCATAACATCATCCTTTTTTCAAGGCATGAAGAAAAAAAATGCCTTATCCATATAAAACCTTCAGACCTCCAAAAGACCAGAGGGTACCATATTAAAATTCATGTTGGGCAGACACAGTTTCTGAGCTGTTTGCCACACTCTCGTACACACTATTGAAAGGAGAATCCCAAGGGCTTAGCTGTTGTCTCAGCTCTACATTTGAACTCTGTTCACACAAAAACATGGGGGAGGTAGTGTGTTACAAAGAACAAGGTGGTTAAATGTAAAGTACTTGGCTTAATCAAAAATTTCCCATCTTTATAGCAGGAGCCACAAAATAGTGCCCACTGCACTCTTTTCCTTGGAGATTATTTTTTTTTAATCAGGTTAAGAACATCGTTGAGTTGTGGTAAACAATGAAATGTAGTTGTTTTTGTTCAAACAATCTTTGTATGTGTGGTATATATTTGTATGTGGTGCTTGTACACACGTGTGCTTGAATGCATGTGTGCATGTGTGTGTTTCACAAGGACCAGAAAAATCAGACTATTCCAAGAAAATCTGGGGGTTACAAGACCAACCTGATTCTTTTTGGCTAATGTGCTACTGGATATTTTGATTAGAAACACCTGTTATTTTCCATTCAGAGGCCTTGGGTAGAAAAGGTGAAGTGAGAGCTAAAAGATTGGAACATGTAGCTGATACACGAACCTTGAAAGTCATAGTAAAGCAAGAATGTAAATACTGGAGTATGCACTCTCTGTCAATTCCGCACTACTTTTGGAGAATTGTTGGCATTTTCTTCCTTACATTTGGCACCACACACTATTTTAATAATGTTTACTCTCTTGTTCGGCTCCCCAGCTCCTCAAGCTGTTAACAGAAACCACATTTAAGCAAGCATCCCGTTCTCTTTTGCTGCTACATAAAGAGGGTAGCAGGCTGTTCCCCAGAATAGTCTAGAAAAGATCTTCTCCAAATAAACTACTTTAATGCTAAGCAAAATGCCACATATGTAAAATAGGTAATGCCAGATTATGTAAAAATACTTTTTTAAAGATGAGGAAAAGGACTTAGCATCAAACAAATCTATCAGCATGGAGAATTCCAAAAATACTTGTAAAGGTGGTCTGAATTCTCTAATATGGCAATCACTATTTACTTCCTCAAATTAGCCTCCATTGTTTTATGAAAGAATCATAGAATAATTTATTTGACTCTCCAGGGGCTTGTGGCCATATCAGGGGTAGTTGTTTAAAGAGCCTTCTAAGAGCCTTCTAAATACTAACTTAGTCTTTGTATCAAACATTCACTTATTTCTTCTCAACACCCTCATCATTCAAATTTCTCAAGGAACTGTCTGCATATTGTTGTTAATGCATTGCCATGTTGTAGGAAAATTTCCCTTGACATCATACATATGAGGAGAAATAATAAAGTGAGCATGCTTTGTTCTCAGCAAGCTACTTAATCTCTCAGATATCTAAAGGTAAATCAGAAAACAACATGAACCAGCTAATATTCTTAAATGGAACTGCAGAATACATTTTGAATGAGAAAAGTACCTGCTGGAATACCCAGTCTAGGTGCTTCTTTTCCTACTTGACAAAAGAGGTTTTATAATGGCACAGCAGCTATCCCAGGTCCACAGGAAGGTGCCTAGTAATAGCCAAAAAATTATGAAAGAAATGCTTAATTTTACCAGTTTCACTTACCATTTCACCTCCTGTTGACTGACTTAGCAATATTTACTATAAATTCAAACAATATATAAATATGTGAGGTCATCCCCTAGTAGACCTATGTAAAGAACTCTGAAGTACAAGCTAAGAATTTATTATTTTTAGAAATTGGGAATTTAGTAAAACTATAGACAACCTCACACTCGTCACTTTTCCTTTAAAGATAAGAGATCAATAATTATTGTATAAGCCTGTACAGAATACCTAAAGTATATTAATTTTTTAAAAATTGTCTATATTTCTACACTTGACTTTGGAAAATGATTTCCATTTTGCCCTATGCAGTGGATCCATTTGGAAGCCAATTTCCCCTGGAATATACTTTGATATTTCTGATATTTATATACGTGACTATCATCTTTACTACAGCTATTAGCATCCATCTAGAGCATTGACCATTCAATCAACAGATGTCTTACTGCAGTTCCAGGTGATATCTGTTATAGGAGCTAATGTTATTGGATTCTCCAGGTTTCCTAGAAAGGCAAACTGTGCCTTGTCCAGAGGTGATTTCTCCATATTTTAATTTCTTTTTTTAAATCCAGCTTCTTTTTTTAAATATACATCTATTTATTGCTTCAAGTTAAATCTCCATCACAGTCACCTCCCTCCAGCCCTCCTGGACCTACCCTCCCACCCTCATCCCCCTCTCCCACCTATCCTACTCCTCCGGCATGGGGTGTCCTACATATCAGCCCCCTTCAGTTCATCAGTCATATCAGCCCCACTTCAGTTCATCAGCCATATAGGCCTCTTGCACTGGCAGCCTATATGGCAGCTCTACTAGGGCAAAGTGTCCTACTAATAGGTAACAAAGTATATGTTCCTGTTCCTTTTGGTCTGTTGGTTTTGGGGTAGTTACCCTGTACTATATGGCTAAAATCCAGTTATAAGTGAATAGATGCCATGTGTATCTTTCTGGGTCTGGGTTAGCTCACTGAGGATGATTTTTCTAGTACCATCCATTTGGCAGCAAATTGCATGATTTCCTTGTTTCTGATAGCTGAGTAGTATTCCATTGTGTAAATGTACCAGAGTTTTGTTTTTTTTTTTTTAAATCCATTCTTCAGTTGAAGGACATCTGGGTTGTTTCCAGTTTTTTACTTTTTAATCACTTCTTTGCATAGAAACAGGTTAGCAGTTAAAAATTACTGTCCATGTTGTTTACTGCCACCTTTTCCAGGGAATCGAACCACTTTCAGAGACAGTTTGTGAAACTTCCTTGACAATGGGCTTAGCAGTCCTGCAGTGAAGCATTGCCAACTCTTTTTTGTGAAGGCAGTTTCACACCCCAGCCTGATATTTCCCTTTTGAGTCAGAGAACCTAAGGAAATAAGAAGCCCTATGGCTGCCGAGGGTAGATGTTCCGGAAGGTTTTAAGGGGAAAAAAATGACCAATGGACAAAACGAAAAAGCTACAATCAAAAAAGAGTTAGCTTCTGTTGCTCAGATGGCTTGTGGGACCAATTTTGGAGGCTGCGTATGCAAAGCCTTCTGTGAACTGTGCTTTTTTAACCACCCCATTTGACAATTAAAACGGCAAAACGTGGAAAGAGCCATTGTTTGTGTTTTCCATGGTGCCATCACTGTTCACCACTCTGAACAATAGTCAGGGCATGACAAACAAAGGCTCTGCCCTGTGGAGCGTACAATCCAGCAGCGTGATACAATCCAGAACAATGCAGCTCAGAACAAGCATGTGGTGATTAACAGCCTTTCTAAGTGGCATTCTTTCAAGAATAGGCGGCCTCTTTTTTTTTTTTTTTTTTTTTTTATAAATCAGTGGGAAGAGGTGTGTGTACATTAATTGAGAAGCAATTTCGTCTTTAGGGACTCTGACAGAAGACACAAATCAGCCTTGGGTGAATAGAGCTAGAAGAAAAGATTAGGAGGATAGTGTGATCAGTAATTAAAGATTTCAGAGCAGGCCATCCACATATCAGGTTGAGAACCAGAGAGCTCCAAGAAGAAGGAAGAGGAACAGAAGAAGTGGAAGAGAGCTGATAGGGTCATATTATGTGAGAAATGAGAATGAAGGTGTTTAGTTATTTGAAGTCAAATAACTATCTTTTGGGTATTCCAAAGAAGAGATGTAAAATGTCTATGGGAAACAGAGAGGAACAGTGCTATATAGTGTGCGCTTCATATTTTAAAATCTTACCAGATATGTACATAAAGTTTGGTAGGCATTTAAGAAATAAACTACAATGTCTACAGTAGAAGAAAAAAGTACAATTTAGCTAGAACTGTGTGTCAAGGAGTCTTGGATCCCAGAGCAGTGTATTTGTGGATTATTAGTGCACAAATCCAGTTGTGTGTGTGTGTGTGTGTGTGTGTGTGTGTGTGTGTGTGTGTGTTTGTATGTCTCTCTCTCTCTCTCTCTCTCTCTCTGTGTGTGTGTGTGTGTGTGTGTGTGTGTGTGTCTGTGCCAGTGTGTCATGTTTCAATTAGATAAAGCCACTACTAGAATGTAATATCATTGGTTTCCCTCCAGTAGTAATGAGTCATATTTACTAGCTACCTATTACTGGAAAGCACCATTCCAAAGATTTTTATATCAACTTATCCATTCCTCGCAGCATACTTGTGAAACAGGCATTAGTACTATTATTTACACCATAGTGAATATGACTAATTTGAGAAACAGCAACTAAGAAACTTCCGAATATCATGTTTTCATAGATCCACTACTTTAAAACTGTTTTGTAGATTTTCTCAAAATTGCAAGTTCCCACTCTCAAGGGAAACCTCCTAGGTGGAATAATCCTATATTTTCTTCAGCATACGCATCTACATTTTTTCTGCTGTGCAGTCCTATGTCTTAAACTCTTTTAAGGGTAACTTCTCTCATAATACTGTTTGGTGAATTACAATGAAGAAAGATACAATATTTGCATCAAGTACAATACATTTGACTTCTCAAAATTCTGAAAACTAATGAAAAGAATAGGACATCCCACCTGATAAACTCTCTAAGTTCTCTGAAGCATAGTGTAGAACTAGCAAATGAAACATGTCATAGGTTAAAATAGACACTCCCCAATAATATTAGCAAATGGCTTTTCTACATTTGCTTCATTCTAGAAGGCTTCAGCATGACCCAGATTTCAAAAGTGTCACAAAACGAGTAGCTAAATATGGAGTCTGACCTGCCTTTTTACTGTTTATCTCAGATGCAGCAGCAGTTAAATTTTCTTCCTATTCAGAGTCAGTCTAACACCTGCCAATCTTGCGTCACAATTTTTGTTTCTGATTTCATCGCACCCATGATTTGGCACAATCCTAGGAGCTGTCATGAAACTCTTAATGGTGGAATGTTTTAGGTCACATTTCATTTTAAATGCAGAAGCTCTTGAGAAACCTTTATTTCACATAGGAGGATGTGAAAAGCAACTGCCATGGGAAATCTCTGCTACAAGAATGTTGCTGACTGCATAAAAGAGCTGAAAGTGCTGCAGGCTTAAGACTGTGACAATGAAATGCCAAGGGCATCTAGGTGGCTTCTTCCTGCAGTAACTTTAAGACATCTGTGTTCCATGAGCATAAACAACATTTTTCTCAAATCTGCTCAACACCTAACAAGTGCTTCATTGAATAAATAAAGAAGAGTAGCTGGGCAGTGGAGGTGCATGTCTTTAATCCCAGCATTCGAGAGGCAGAGCCAGGCTGATCTCTGTGAGTTTGAGGCCAGTCTGGTCTCAGAGAAAGTTCCATGGCTACACAGAGAAACCCATCTCAAAAACCAACCAACCAGCCAACCAACCAACCAATCAAACAAAGGAGAATACAATAAATTTTGCTGATAACATCTAAACATCATAAAATGATTTTAACCAGGGATGTGCTTGACTTTTAAGAGTAATACTATGGATTGGAATTATTATAGGTCAGAATAAAAACCAAAAATTCAGAAACATTCTGTTTCATCTTCTAAGATAAAGAATTAGTGTTCACCAGCAGGAGTAGATGGTTAGTGTGTGGTACCTAAAGAGCAATGTATATATGGGCAGGGCTGAGGTTGTAAAATAAAGAACATTATTGCCTCAACCGGGACTGACTAGGTGTCTGTTGAATTTGCCTCTTGGAGAAGACAAGTAAATGGAATCTCACAGGTGGAGGTGGGTTCTTCTGCATCTTATGTGTTTCATTCAGTATAATATTTCTACTTTCATCCATGTTTTTATGTATAGCAGGAGTTAGTTCTTCTGCTAACTGCTGGGTGTGACCCATTTTATGAAGGCGCTTCAATGTACTAGTCCATTATCTTCCTTAAGTGTGCTTGTGTTACTTTAGTCTGGGACAAATGCTAGTAAATTTGCTATGAGAAGTCTTATGTAAATTCTTTTGTTAAGATGCCTTGGTTTCTCCCATATAAATGTCTAGAAATGGGACTTCTAAATAGGGAGATATGTGTTCAACTCTATAAGAAAGTTCTTACTCATTTTTTACATATTCCAAATGTACAGAATAGAAATTCTGGGTAGTCTGCACTCCTGCCAACATTTGATGTCTTCACCATTTTAATATAGACATTTACATTTCTAGCAGGTATGTAACAGTATCCTATTGTGTTGTAATTATAAAGCTTTTGCAATTAGAATACAATTACATTATTTCCCCCTTCCCTTTCCTCACTCAACCCTTCTCATGTTCTCTCGCAAATTCCCTTGCTTTCTCTCAAATTCATGTCTACTATTTCTTTAATTGTTGACATATAGAAATAGAGATAGAGATAAAGATGGAGATAGATATGTACCTAAATATATAAATACCACCTGTTAAGTCTATATATATTATATATACATACATATATATACATACACATTTATACATATATGTGTTTATTATTATATATAATAATAAACACACACACCCACATACACATGTACATCTATATATAGGGTTTCACAGTTGATCACTTACCATTGAAAAACCACTTTGGGAGCTCTTCCCTGGGTAAGACTAAGTCTGTAGCTGTTAGCATTCCATAGTTGCATGTAGTTCTTTGTCTAGTTTGGGCATCTGTGAAATTTCTGCTTTAATGTCACAAGATCTGAACATGGATGGCACCAATATACAGCCTGTTGTGGGTTTAGTTTGTATATTCCATGAATGAGGCTGGTGAACTCCTTGCTTGACTTTACTGTTTCTTTGTGAGAGAGCTTTTCAAAGTTTTCCCATTTTTGTGGAGTTTTAAAAATTGTTCTCATTAAGTTGTATGAAACTGCTACTTAGCATAAACCCATAAATGCCAAATGGTGAATGTACTAAAAGGAAAAGATACCCAAACTATGATATTATAAAAAAAAACCTCAAAAATATTTTTTTAATCATGGAATAAACAGTGATTTCTTAGCTGGGGCAGAGAAAGCACTGCCAATATAAACAAATATTAAACATTAACTTTCATAAAAATTAACATGTATCAATAATATTTGAAAATTATAATGAGAAAATAGTCCAGATACATTAATTTTATAAAGACTACTAGGAGACTTAATCAATTAGTATGAGCTTTTAGTCACTAACTATACCCTGGGTTCACTTCCTTTCCCATGCTTTCATTTTCACACCATTTGGCCCTGTCCCATCAGCCCACATTCAATTGAAAATTTCATTTCTTCCAAAAATGGCCATTTTCCTTATTTGGATTCTTGTTATTGTCTCTAATTCATCTGATTTTGTCCCTTTTCACTGCTCTTTTCATAGTTAGTGTTATTTTTGTGTGTGTGCATTCATGGATATCTCCCAGATCATGTACTCTTTCTGTTTACACTCTTCCCCTGGATGGTCTAAGTTCTTGTCTCTCATTTGTCATTAGCCATCAAGAATCGTCAAGATCTGTGAGATCTTTACAGTTGTAGAACCTCCACCTGAGACCTGACACATCAAATCTGCACTTTCACAACATCCCTGGGGGATTTCGTATAGACACATTACAGTTTAAGAAGCATTAGTGTAATTTAGATCTGTACTTCACCTCACCCTGCCCCATGATGCTTTCTGTATACTTAGTCCTCCATGCCACTGTTGCCCTAAGTTATGTTTTAGTGTGTATAGAATCTACAAATGAGTAATGTAAGTATATAAAACATAGCACATTTAGGCTGCATGTACTGATGCATACACTCCAAAAAAAAAAAAAAGGAAAGAAAGAAAGCTGAAGAACTATTGTAAGTACAAGACAAGTCTATTCTAAGTAGCAAGTTATGTTTATGAAGAAATCAATGAATGAATGAATCAACATGTCCAAAACACATTATCCTTCTTTTTTGAACTTCTACACCTAATTAATAGAGAAACAAAGTAAAATATTTTTCTTTTCTAAAATGATTAGTCTTTTCTATAAAACATGTAATTTATATAAAATGATATTATGATGTTTAATTCTTAATTTTCTAAGGTTCAGTGGTCCTAGAAGGAATTTATATAGAAAGTAAATAAAAATGACAAAAAAAACATGTGCATTTTGTCATGTTTGGTTGTTATCTCTTGGAAGCCTGTTCTTTTCTAATGAGAAACAGAAAGGAAGTGGATCTGGAGGGGAGGAGAAGTAGGGAGGAAGTAGTTGAATAGAGGGTGGAGTAATTGTAATCAGGACATATTGTATAAGTGAAGAATCTATAAACAATAAAAGAAAAAAGTTTAAAAAATTGTAGAGGAATTTTAATTCAGAATATGGCTGCTATGGCAAGAGATCACATCTAAAGGCTGGATGATCCAGCTGGAATACAGACACGCCTGTAACTCCAAGAGACAGAGGCAAGCAGATCTCCGAGTTCAAGGCCAGCCTGGTACAGAACAAGTTTCAGGTAAAGAAAAATAGGCCCAAGCATGGTGGTACACACCTTTTACCCCAGCACTCAGTAAGAAAAGACACTGTCCATTTCACGGGCAAGATAAAATGCAAAAGATTTCATTTATACTATAGGAGGACTAACAGTTACTGTTGAATTGCTAGGGCTGAATTACACATGTCCCACAAGTACAGAGTCCAATGACAGTTTAATTTTTAGTGAAAAATATTTCATTCTCATTGCAAATGTCAGAACATCTTCTCAGTGGTGTCACAGAAAGGACATTTCCTCACCATTTCTCTAAGGTGAAGTTCCAAATGTATGCATTCCCATTTAGCTGAGAAATTTCAGGTTTTTGCTATCCCTGACTCATTCTGGTTAAAAAAAAAAAAAAAACTTATCAAGTGATATACTTCAGTGTGATACTCTAATAAGTTTGCCTCTATCTCCAAATATATATATATATATATATTATAATTAATAAAAGCACAGAACTTACAGTTATGAAGTAGCAACAAAACAAAATAATTTTTGGTTGGATACTTATTGGAAACTCCAATACTCTCTTAGGTTATCATAGACTGATAGAACAAAATTGTTATACATATGACTGGAAAGTGGTTATGATGTTCCCATTGTGTCCAAGGTAATAATAGTGCTATTGCTTAGTATTTATAGAGAGCCTCCATATGTCTCCTTTTATAAAATTTATATCATTAAATCTATGTGACATCTGGAGGGTTGTAAAGATCTCTCTGCTAGTCAGTATTCTCTAATTCCAAAGTCAGGGTTTTTCATCATTCTCATTCTATAGCGTTGAAGTTTCTGTTTTACTTTCAAGTCACTGATTTGGAGTAGAGTTTAAAAAAGAAGGATTCCATCCTCTCTGCACTTCGAGAGAGTAAATTTTCTCTCCAGAATGTCAAAAGGAGAGATTCAGTCAGAGAAATAATGAAAATGATGACAACTGTGTGAGCTCTGTGGAGGAGAGGGAAATTGATTACCGTGGCATCAGGGTGCATTTGGAGAGGGCTCCAAGAACTCTACGTAGAGGTTTGATTTCTGAGCATTGCGTGAATCCTCTCTCATGCCCGAAGATCAGGCCAAGATAAACCCCTTCTCCTCTGGTAAGGATGGGCTTCTACATTCCTGTTGCCCTAAGCCGCAACGTGATGATGGACCCCAGCTTTCCACTACAACTAGACACATGAGTGTTTCAAGCTGTGAAGAAGGAATTTTTCACACATTGACGGTCCTCACCCTGAGCAGACACAGCATCCTCCCAATGTTATAGGCTTGCTGAGAGAAATCACTGCTCCTGACAGGATCCACATTTCCAATCTATATTCATCCACACAGCACCGTATCTTCTCAGGGAGGGCATTGTCATACAGTGGAAGCTAGTGTTCTGGCAGGCTTTTATCTTGCTAGTCTATCATTACAATCCCAACTGAACCAGAAGGCCTCAGGGATTTTCTGTTTCTCTCAGTCAATCACGATGGCAGTTAGTGCCTTTTCCTCAGACGCTGATCCAAAGGAGGCAGTCCCTGTATGGGCTTTCTGCATTTTCGTCTCTACCTCTTCATACTCCTGAAAAGTCTAGACTAATTAATAGGAGAAAATGGTGAAATGTTAGATGTGCAGTATTTAACCAGATTATAAATTTCAATTAATGTTTTAAACTTCTTGATTCTTTCTAGCTGCAATGTGATAAACTGCCATGAGAATCTTAAAGTTTAACAATGTTACCAGATGTACAGGCTGCAGAACTATATCTTCTCAAGGAGACAATATTTAGATTTTGAGGGAGCAAAGGTGATTCTCATGCTCCTGTGATACATAACAGATTTGAATAGAAACATGAGGTGTTTATATTTTTTTCTTTAAATACTTTAAAAACAGTTTTTGGTGGATATTATTTCTGATATTTTCTTTTAATGAAAAATTATTTTATTTTTATGTGTGTAAGAGAGAAAGAGAGAGAGAGAGCTGGAGCAAGAGTTATAGGGTAGTTGTTACTCACTTGATATGGGTGGTGAGACCCAAACGGGACTCCTCTGAGAGTAAGGCCCATACACATTATTAACCTCTGAGCTTTCCTACCAACCCTAGATGGTCTTATGTTCAGTTCTTAATATGTAGCTCTGACTGACCTGGAATTGCTATGTAGACAGGCTGACCTCAAGTTCACAGAGATCTACTTGCAGAGTGCTGGGATTAAAGACATAAGCCACCATGCTCAATGCGATATTTTCTATGTGTAAGCCAAATGTAATTGAACATTGTGGAGGGTCTGGAAGGTTTCTGTGAACATCCACTAGTTTTGGTGGTTTTGCCAGTGTTCTGCCAAGTTCTTCATGGTGTAGCAAGTCAAATCTTCCTGTAAGCAACTTCTTACATTTGCTCAGTCTTTTAATCACTCTCTGTATACTTTCTGAGTTCCATTTATGGGCAAAACACTTCCCTCTCACCAACAATGAAACAAAACAGACAAAAGCCCATGTTTATTTTTTTTTTTGAGTCTGAGACGTAGTCTATTTTAAGAGGGAGCAAAAATGGAATAAAATTCACACACACTCACATACACATATACATACATACACACATACACATATGCATACACACATACACATATACACACATATATACACATACACACATACACACATACAAACAAACAAACAAACAAACAAACACACACACACACAAACCCATGATGCAAATATGACCAACATTGAGAAACTAAAGAATGAGAGGACATTTGAGATACAAGTAGAGCTTTGTAAGCTAGATAAAAGTATGACAGAAAGATTCTGAGGACTGAAAGTTTCCAATGAGATTTTAGAAGTTAAGTATTAGAAGAATGACATAGGATGTGCCTAAGATATTTCATGGGAAAACTCTCAGATACCAATGAAGGACTAGACAAATGTCTGAGTCAATAGAGAAAGGGGAATATACAAGGAATTTCACATTCTGTAAAAGTTTTAAGGAAAAAAATAACTATGCAAAACTACTTCATCACAAGCAAATTTAAACCTTGAAGAAAGTAATTTTCCAAACAGAGGACAATTGATGGTCTAAGAATTAATCAAGATTTAGGTATAATGTAGGTATAATTCAATGGTTTCTTGTATATTTTGTTATTCTTCAAAAGAAATGTAATGTATTTAGTGATTCCATAAAAATTTAAATGTGTTTGACAAAAGAGAAAGAGAAACTAAGCTGTTTATTCCAGTTGAAACTCTAAACTTATTGCTTCCAAATTTCCAACCTAGAACTTTCTATGAAAGTGATTATTAGAAACGGAAATGTTATTTTATTATTGTAATATATTGCTGGTACAATAGTATTTCACCTGTAAAGACAACTAAGTTATGTATAGTAATTGTCATGAAAAATGAACCAACTCATATTAGCAGCGTTCTGGTCCTATTACCAAAATCAAGAATAAGAAGTATTTTTTTTCCTCAAAAATCTTTCCCAATTTTATTTATTTATTTGTTTGTTTATTTATATTTGTTGAAAATAATTTGTTCTCTTTTTGATAAATTATTTTTTATTATAATGCTTATTTATTACATCAAGTTATATCTCCATCATAGTGCCCTCTTTCCACCCCTCCCGCTTCCACCCTCCCACCCTCGCCTCCCTCTCCCACCCATTGCACTCTTCTGATGTGGACTGTCCCTATAAATCACCCCTTCTCAGTTAAACACTCATATGAGGGCTAAGAGATTCCTCTTGCATTGGGGCCAACATGGTAGCACCCCTAGGGCAAATTGTCCCATTGATAGGTAACAAAGTCTATGTGCCTGATCTTTTTGATGTGTTGGTTGTAGGATAGTTATCCTGCACTATATGGATAAATTCCAATTATAAGTGAATAAATGCCTTGTGCATCTTTCAGAGTCTGGGTTAGCTCACTCAGGATAAGCTTTCCTAGTTCCATCCATTTGGCTGCAAATTGCATGATTTCCTTGTTTCTGATGGCTGGATAGTATTCCATTGTGTAAATGTACCACATTTTTTTTTTTTATCCATTTGTCAGTTGAGGGACATCTGGGTTGTTTCCAGTTTCTAGCAATTACAAATAAGGCTACTATGAACATAGACGGGGCTATGTCCTTGTGGTTTGTTGAGGAATCGTTTAGGTGGATACCCAGAAGTGCTATAGCTGGGTCTTGAGGTAGGGCTATTCCAAGTTTTCTAAAATACCACCAGACTGATTTCCATAGTGGTTTACAAGTTTGCACTCCCACCAGCAATGAAGGGGTCTTCCCCTTTCATCACCAGCATGTGCTGTCATTTGAGTTTTTGATCTTAGCCATTCTGACAGGTGTGAGATGGAATCTCAGAGTTGTCTTGAGTTGCCTTTCTCTAATGATTAAGGAAGTTGACCCTTTCTTCAAATGTCTCACTGCCATTAGAGATTCTTCCTTTGTGAATTCTTGGTTTCAAAATTAATTCAAAAAAATTAGAAGCCCTTCTGTATATAAAAATAAATGGGCTAAGAAAGAATTTAGGAAACAACACCCTTCATAAAAGCCACAAACAATATAAAATACCTGGGGGTAACTCTAACCAAGCAAGTAAAAGACATGTATGACAAGAACTTCAAGTCCTTGAAGAAAGAAATTGAAGAGGACATCAGAAGATTGAAAGATCTCCTATGCTCATGAATAGGTAGGATCAACATAATAAAAATGGCCATCCTGCCAAAAGCAATATAAAGATTCAATGACATTCCTATCAAAATACCACCACAATTCTTTATAGACCTGGAAAAAACAATTCTCAACTTCATATGGAATAACAAAAAAAACAGAATAGCTAAATCAGTCCTGTACAATTAAAAAAAAAAAACTTCTGGAGGTATTACCATCCCAGATTTCAAGAGCAATAGTAATAAAAACAGCATGGTACTGGTATAGAAACAGACCAGTGGATCAATGGAATCGAATTGAAGACCCAGAAATGAACCCACGCACCTATGTAACTTAATTTTTGACACAGAAGCCAAAACTGTACAATGGAAGAAGGACAGCATCTTCAACAAATGGTGCTGTTCTCACTGAACATAGACATACAAAAGAATGAAATTAGACCCATACTTCTCACTTTGTACAAAACTTTAGTCCAAGTTGATCAAAGACCTTAACATAAGGCCTGACACACTAAATTTAGTAGAAGAGAAAGTGGGAAAAACCCTCAAACTCATTGGCACAGGTGACAACTTCCTGAACAGAACACCAACAGCTCAGGACCTGAGATCAACAATCAATAAATGGGACCTCATGAAACTGAAAAGCTTCTGTAAGGCAAAAAACACTGTCATTCGAACAAAATGGCAGCCTACAGATCGGGAAAAGATCTTTACCAACCCCACTTCTGACAGAGGGATAATATCCATAATTTATAAAGAACTCAAGAAATTGAACACCAAGAAATCAAGTACTCCAAAAATTTCTTCTCAAGAAATCAAGTACTCCAAAAATTTCTTCTCTTATACACCATATCCCAACCACAGTTTCTCTCCCTGCTCTTCCCAGCACCACCCCCAACTTATCTCTCCCCCAGATCCACAACAACCCTCTGTTTCCCTTAAGAAAGGAACAGGCCTCCAAGGAAAAACAACCTAAGAGGACAAAATAAGATGCAGTAAGACTAACCAAAAGCTCTCATATTGAGACTGAGCAAGGCAACCCCATAGGTGGAAAAGAGTCTCAAGAGCAGAAATGCACATGTCTTTGACTCTTTTGCCTGCTCTTTATTTATTATTATATCATGGAAACATGTATTTTTTTTAGAAAAATGATCAAAATTTAAATATACTGACACAATGTTGAGTAGTCATTTGAACTGTTGATTACATAAATTGCTATATGAAAAATAATTTGTTTTACCTGGAATTTATTTTCTTATGATTAAAAACACCAGAAACATAATGTACATGGATCACTAATTCAATCCATACTAAGACCTGAAATTCACTAGTCAATTTTTAGGACTCACTATGTGTTAATCATAATGTGCCCCAAATTTGGTCATTTAAACTCTGAGCAGCAGATTCTTTTACTAGAATGTGTGTGTACTCAAGAAAAAACTAATTCTAATGCCTAATAATACCAGCATTATTAGAAAACCTTTTCCTTGTTTTATTTTTTGAATGTAATTAGAAATTTGCTTTAAAATCCCCACTGACATGAAATGTTAATATTGGTGCAGTTAATGAAATGCTAATATTTATGAATTAATTGGTGAAAATCTTGATGAAAGGAAGCTAACTGAGATCATTTATGCAGAATATACCAGCGGACATGGGTTGTCCTTGGTGATTTGTTAATTTTGCTTTCAGAATATTATTTAGTAAAATAGTCAGTGATATTTCAGAAAATGTTTTTTTTTTCAAAGAGTTTCTTGGACAAAGTTAATAGGGTATGTTCTGACACAAAAATATTAATTTGATATTGCAGATGTTAATTTTCAGGTGATTAGTCATTCAAATATAATGTTTTATTTTCAATAACATGTTTCCATTTTGAGTTTTTCTACTTCCTAGTATCTAGATACTAAGTCCTAGTCAGCCTCATGCATCTGGCTTTATTTTAGAATTAAGTGACACTAGTTGTGTACCACCATACTTCTGAATTCATCTGAATACATGGATGTGTAGTCAATGTGGGCTAACATGTGTGTGTGTGTGTGTGTGTGTGTGTGTGTGTGTGTGTGTGTGTGT
>CAJQZJ010032904.1:514677-540791 GCA_907164525.1 Lophiomys imhausi
TGTGTGTGTGTGTGTGTGTGTGTGTGTGTGTGTGTGTGTGTGTGTGTTTAGGTACAGGCATTTAAAGTGTATATATATTTTGTGTGATGGTTGTGGAGGCCAGTAGTCATCATCGTCTGTCTTTTGCTATCGTTGCTTTTGTTTTGTTTTATTTTGTTTTGACAAGGCCTCCTCAGTGAACTCGGAACTCACCAATGAAGCTTGGCTGGCTGGCCAGTTAACTCTGAGAACCCTCCTGTCTCCATTACCCCATTACTGTAGCTAAAGATGCCCATATCTATGCCTAGCTTTCTTCTGTTTAAAGTGAGTCCTGGATATCCCAATTTAGGCTGTCATGCTTGCATAGCCAGCACTTTGCCAAAAGTGATCCCCCAGCTTCTACTTCAACTTGTGTGTCAAACCCATTCTTTATCCATAGCAACAAGCATTTTTCTTTAGCATGTTTGCATCATGGCTGATACCCCTCCCTCTCTGTCTGAGAGCTCTTACTGTCAAAACTTCACTGTCTTTTGTTCTGTAAGAAAACAAAACAAAGAGTGGCTTCCTGGACCAGGTTTCATGAGGAGCAGCTAACTTGTTGACGTATACCATGGTGTCCCCAAAGAGCTCATTTGTAAAACTGTCTGGATTTGTTTTGAACTAGATAGAACATCTTGTGTCCCTTCAGCTACCTTACCTTCTTAAAGATGTCTTAGATAAAACAGATATCATAGCACATATTCCTGACAGGCTTTTCTTTTTTTTTTTTTTTTTTTTTTATAAAATTTTTATTGTTGCTGCATCTGTACACCATGAATTTAACACCTTTTGTTTCCTTGTCCTACTATGACAACTTCTCTTTGGGGGTGGAATGGACCTCCTGAGGTTTTGGCAATAAATCAAGAACATGCAGACATCAAAAAAATCAAGTGTCCCATAGTCAGGGCTGGGCATTGTGTGTGATTGTGCATTTGTTTTATTCTAAGACTTGAATATTTCTTAGAATTTCAATTTAAAATCATGCAGCTAGTGAGATGGTTCCTTTTGTAAGAGGCTTGCATGGCAGGCATGTTGACTTGAGCTGAATCCCTGAAATTCATGTAACAGTAATGATGACTTCATAAGACTCTTCTGTGACCTCTGCACACACATACCATGGCATGCACACCCACACACATATATCAGACACAAAATAATTAATAAAAGTAATAATAATAATTATTATTATTAAACAAAGCAGGAAAGTAGGCAACTTGAATTTAAGTAAGAAACTATGTCTTTGCAAATCTTTTTTGTTTTGCATCTACATTTTTGTGTAGTATATATGAGGGTGAGTGTGCATGTTCACATTGAGGTAGGTACATGTGTGGGTCAGGTGTATCTATGAACGTGCGTATGAGTGTTTAGGCAAAAAGTTGAGGTCTGATGTTTTCTGGATTGTTTTCTACTTTATCAGGCAGATTCTCTCACTGAATAAGTAACTCACCAATCCTGGCTAGTCAATTCTGGCTAGTCCACCTTGGCCTGGGGATTTCTAGTCTCTGCCCCTATTTGTGGGCTTGTAGGCTGCTATCACTAGTGCCTGAACTTTAGGTGGATATTGGTGATCAGATCTCTGGGTTTTGTACTTTGTGGGCAAACACTTTATCCACTGAACTTGCCATCCCCTGCAAATCCTTTAACAGAGGTTCCAAACAGTGTTATACTTCAGGTTGGCTGGGACAAAGTTTTCCATTTGAGAACAGTGGTCTGCAAATCATTCTACCTTTGGTGATTCTGCTCTTGTCTTTCTTCAGTAATCCTCCACTATACCCCAGCCCTCTTCCAAGGAAGTTTAAACCCATGTGTCATGTTGACATGTTATTATTTAATATTCCTTCTTCTATTCACATGTGGATATATATAACAAGTGTATATACAAATGGTACAGAAAATTATTAATTTCATATGGCATACTATGAACATGAAAGAAATCCTAACACTCACAATAACTAGCATGGATTGAATTAATGAGTACTGAATATAGTAAGTGAAATAAAAACTGAGAGGAATTTGGAGCAGAAAGGTGATTGCCAGGGACAGAGGACCTGGGGAATATTGGTCAAGTGATAGAGACTTCAAGCTGTTAGATAAATGAATTTGGGGTTGTAATAGATAACATGGACTACAGTTAATAGAACTGGAATATACTTCAAATTTTGCTGAGCATGTAAACTGTAAATGTTTTCAATGCACACACACACACTCATATACAGAAAAAGCATCTGTGATTACTGACACATAGCCACAGATGTTTCTACCAACTGAGTTACATTAGGTATAGTTGTCAGTCACATCGTACACATTAAATTTCATCTGACATACACAGGAAAGTTGGAAATCTAGTTTTAAAAATATAACCACTCCTTGTGAATCTCTTCCCATGAAGCTAATGAATAGCCTGCGAAGAGTCAAATGTGCATTTTTTAAAAATTATTTTTGTGTGTGTTATATATGTGTGTGAGATATGTATTTATGTCTTATATATACATGTGGAGGCCATAAAACAACCTCAAGTGTTAGCCCTCATCTTCAATATTGTTTGAGACAGACCCTCCATGTTGTTTTTCTGCTGTGTATTGTCATGCTAACTGGCTCACAAGCTTTCCTGACTTTTCAGCCTGTGACTCTCTCATCTTGCTTTAGGAATTCTGAAATTATAGATATGTGCTACTGTAGATAGTTTTATGTGAGTTCTAGGGAGTGACATTCAGGTCACAACAACTGAATGGCCAGGGCTTTAGTCGTTGAACCACCTTCCCACTCACCTCCAATGGGAATTTTCATGAATCTAGAGACAATCTCATACAATTATTTTTGTTTGAATTCTTCAAAGGAGGAAAAACCAAGGTAATACTGAAATCAGTCTCCATCAGGCTGGAGACAATATAGTCACAGGTACATGTAAATTACATGTGTGTAGTATTAAAAACTACAGAAAATCTGTTTCTCATATGAGGGATGCCTAAGGGAAGTAGTCTTGTTAAGTCTGGTGTGATGAAGAAAAAGGGATGTGCACCAAGCCTTCACTGAGTCTGGGAGTGGGGCTTAGGGAAAGTGGTCCAGCAAGCAGTGGGATGTGCTAGCTTTGAAGTTTTCACACTGGTAAAGGAGGGAATTGGTATAAGGTGATAGAGAAGAGACACTTTTGGCTATAAAACAATAAATGGGATTCTTTGTCTTTATGACATCTGTCTGTAAAGCTAGAGTGATCTACTCTTATCTAGAGACTCCTTTCTCCCCCAGTCCAAGGACAAAATCCTTTAGCTTAGATAAATACAAGGAAAGGATCATTAAGACACTGTGCTGAGCCAGAGGTGGTGGCACACACTTTAATCCCATCATTCATGAGGCAGAGGCAAATGGATCTCTGTGAGTTCAAGGCCAGCCTGGTCTACAAAGTGAGTCCAGAGAAGCCAAGCATATACAGGGAAACCCTGTCTCAAACAAAACAACAACAACAACAAAAAGACACTGTGCTGAAAAAAAAGTATGGAGAAAAAAATGTGAAGAAAGTCAGTACCTGGAGCCTTCATTTGTATATATGTCCTATACAATCTTTGTAGTTGCATATTGACAGTCACCAGCAGAGTAGAGCCACATGACCAGAAGCACAACTTATCCAAAGCCTGATGATGATGGAGGTGCCAAAATATATTTTATCCTTCCAAAACTATGTTATAATGAGATAATAGTAGTAAAGCAAGAGTAAATCTATGATGTTCACTTCAGATTTATATATGAGGATTCAATATATTTTTATTTACTCATTCTTTCATTGCTTTAAGAGAAAGTAAGTATTCGCTTACTAAGTCAAGTACTTTTCCATGTAGAAAGATATATACCTAACCAAGATATATATTGTGTACCTGTTCTGTGTATGTGAAGGATGACTGTTAATTAATGGATATAATCTTAATTGTACTGTTATCTACAAAAGACGCTCTGACTTAGCAAGGGGTGCAGAAGAACACTCCTTAGAATTGATGCTTAATGTAAAACTTGAAGCATCAGCCCAGACATTATCTAAAGAAGTTAAACCTAGGGACAAGCATTCCCATTTAATAATTTTAGTGTCTAGCTGTTATTGCATTTAATTGGCCGGAGTCAGGGTAAAATAGGAATGCCCCTCTCTGCCGCTATAATGAATTAAACAGTTTTCCATAGTCTTCGCTGTAAATTACACTACTGAACTGACAATTCCTTTCTTGTTTTGACTTCATTTAAACTTCTGGATGGTATTAAGAGGTGATTAGAGATTAATCTCCAATTAGGTATTCTGATAGCCCAAGAAATTGTCAAAGGGTCCCCATGGCCATACTTTTTAGCATTAAAGAGATATTGAATTAATAATATTTTGCTGTCTCTTCAGACCTTTAAACTTCTGTGAGTGATGTCCAATCATTTAGCCCACTTAAACAGAATGTCACACTGTGAGTCTTCTATTCTGAATAGGTCACCATAGGCGGCCGCTCATTAGTGTTGAGTATCCACTGCAGAAGCTGCAGTGGCCACTCAGCCCCCATGATTTAAGAAAATAAGCAGGATTTTTTTCCCTCCCAAATGGATGGGCTATAAAGACAGTGCCATATGTCCTTATTTTGACTAGAGGTGTCATCTCGGCTTGCTAGAGTTGTACAATGCTCCACTATAAGGCAAAAAATCATTTTGGGATAGTAAATGAGGCACATGGCATCTTTCCCAGACCCATCTGGAGTGCTGTCCACTGTCCAGGATAAAATCCAAAGTCCACTATTGAAAGAAGGAGGGGCTAGGCCAGGCAGCTGTGATGTACATGGGATTCTCACCCATGAAAGCGAGACATGAGTGTGCTAACCAAGCATTGCAGTGAAGACAAGCGGTACCTGAAGTGAATCTTTATTACACTGCTGTGTGGAGAAGTTGAACATTTCCTTTAGTTTGTTGTTTGTTTGTTTGTTTTTGTTTTTTTAACAAATGTGTGTGGTTTTTCTAAAAAATGTTATGACCGCTTGGGTATTTATTATTTTAAATTTACCTTTGTCTTTCCTCGGTTGTTTCTATAACTACACAGTATATACACGTTGTGCCTATCTCAGTAGCAACTGGATTTCTAGCATGTAATCTCTAGCCCTTTGCTGACTGTTAAATATAAATTAGGCATTTCAAGGCAGGGGATCTATGATTAAACATCAGCAACAAAACCTCCTTCATTCGTTTACATTAGATGACTTTATGGACATTTGTTGCTTTTATCTCCCAGGATTCCATCACCATTCTGGATTAATTTTAGTGGCTTTTAGTGAACTTCTTCCTTGATGTTTCTTCTCCCCTTTTCTGGAGTTCACTGGAACTGTCGTTGGAGATAACCCACTGGGCTGAGCCCAGGGCGGATGGATATATGACCAAGATTACACCAGAATTTCTTTAAACAGACAAAGATGGAAAATGGTTGGTTCTGAATCCTCCCTGTAGAAAACTAAAGATGGTACCCCATCTCATCTTCTGCTTTGATCTGCCTGAGTTCTGTTGTGACAACTTCTAATTGTGACAAAGCCCATCTCTCTGGGGACCTGTACTATGTTCTTCCAAGATAACTCATTTTAGATGAACCAGTTACTTGGACTTTATTCTGTAAACATCAGTTGATACCATGATATCAAGACCTCCTCGGCAGGCCTGCTAGTACGTGCATAGTTCCAGCTAGTTGGAAGGCAGGAGTGGAAGGATTACTTGAGTCTATGAGTTCCAGAGCAGCATAGCAGTGTGGTAAGACCATTTCCAAAGCAAATAAAGCATCACCCTTTCATTCAGATTATGAAGCCAGAGGCAAACATAATATTAAAATGTATTGGAAACTGGGGCCTTGAAAATTTCAGTAGGGAGACTGAATTAGGAATTCTTTTGGATTTGCCCTCTAGAATTTGTCATCTAATGTAGAACACAGCACTGGTCTACCCCTCCAACATCTAGGCCTTATTTTAGTCTCTTTGCATTATGTGTAAGGTAATAGGAGGGCCTAGAATACCACAGTCCTGCTCACCCTTTCAGTTCCTCTTTCTGTTTTGACTAAGGCTCTCCTTTTGTAGCTGAGTTTGTCTTTAAATTCATCATTCTCTTGTCATATCCTCCTGAGTGCTGGGATCATAGGTGTGTGATGCCAGATTCCACTGAAGTTCTTATTTAGTTTGATTATCACAAATAGTTTTATTCTATTTGAACATTATATAGTATAAGAATGACAGAATAAGGGTTAAGCTGGCTGTGAGATCTTTGAAGAAAAATTAGAAAAATAGATACTTTATTAGCTAAAACTGATCCCAACTGTTCACCTTCTTTACTTTGTCTTTACTTTTAAGAGAGGTTTAAAATATATGTGGCTTTAGAGCATTCATAGTATGTAAGAATTTTTAGATGAAGACAAATGTGAGTTACTAGAGGAAATGAATGCCTAACATTTCAACGGCAAGATTTACTTTGGATAAAGAAACAGAACTCAGGGGAAACAGTTCTAATAGAAATGGATTAACATTGGTAATAAAACTTGACCAGTTCTACCAGAAAATATTTATGTCTTAAATTGGGAACTCTCTAATAGGAGA
Organism: Lophiomys imhausi; assembly: GCA_907164525.1. Lineage (NCBI taxonomy): Eukaryota > Metazoa > Chordata > Mammalia > Rodentia > Muridae > Lophiomys > Lophiomys imhausi. The sequence continues at coordinate 521,277 of CAJQZJ010032904.1, forward strand.
AGGAAAAACCTTTTTAAGTTTAATTGAAATAATTTTATACAACTCACATCTGGGAGTTGAAATGCTGAAAGGATAGATTCATACACATATATTCATCATTTTATTATCTAATGTCTCTTCCAGCCTCTGAACTAACCTTTTAAAAAGTATTTGTGTGTATTAAGTATAGCACAGAGAAATAAATATAAAATATAAGTCTCAAACCAAATCAATTATCATAATCCCATTACTCATATAAAACCCACTCATGTCCATAGATGTTATATATAAGCTGTGTCCTTTGCCTGAAACACCTCTTCCTCCCACTTTTCTTTTACGACATTATTTCCAAATGAGCCTCATACTGACATCTGCTGTCATCATTTTTGGCTTTGTTATTGCTTTACTATCTTAGTATGACTTAGTTTGCTTAGTCACCTGATTTTATACAAACAGAAAGACAATTTGTGAACTTGCTTAACTTAACCTGCATTAGTTTACCTATGTGATTCAGGTGTCATTTTGGGAAGCTATTGCTCAGATATTTTTAGTAATACATATATTATTACATATATCAGTAAACCACAATTATATATAAATAGTAATAATAATAATAATAAATAAGCCACATATCCACATATTGAATATAAGATATAAGAGACACAAAATGATGTTCTAGATGAAGAAGTTTTGTTACTTATTCCTTTACTCTCATACTTAAAATAATGATCGATGAATATGACATGTGGCAATTAATAAGTGATTAATGTAAGAATAAAGGCAGAAATGGAGGAATAAATACATATAATGTGTCTCCATTTCACAAGTTATAAGATGGTTTTCCACACACGTATTCAGACATTCAGTTTATATAATGGACCCAAAATTAAGATCACTGCATTTTTATATTTTATGATTGTAGGAAAAAATGAAAATAATTAATAAAATATAGGCACAATTCCAAAAACTCATTTAGCCAGTATTTTTGTCTGGCTTCACCAAAGTGTGACTAACAAATAGAATGACACTTTATTCTCCCCATTTAGGATTTGCTAGTTAACCTACAGTGGAGGTTTTACTGAGCTGTGAAATTATTGAAAGCACACGTCTCTAAATATTAGTGGACATAAGAATCAACTAAAAAATGACTAATAGTGTGTATTTATGACCCTAGAGATCAGATTTTCTCAGGGAGTTCTGAGTCCCCGAAAGAAGCTTTTCTACAAATCCCTTTTGTCATTCTCTTCAAGGAATTCTCTTGCCACCATTAAAAAATACTCCAGTTTCAATTAAGTTATTGAAATAAGACCTAAATAACCAGATGTGACATGCTAGAAAGATAAAAACACACATACACACACCACACCACAACCACCACCACACATACACATATACACACAAACACACACACACACACCACCACCACACATAGACACACACTACCAAACATGCACAACATACAAACACTACATACCACATATACACACATACAAAACACATGCCCAAACATCATGCCCATCCTCCAAATACCACAATCAAAGCACACACACCACACACCACACAATATTCATCACATGCACACACACCATACGCATCACACTACAAACACACACAACACAAGTACCCCCCCACTCACACATACAATGCTAATCACATCCCGCTATCACCACACATAGCATGAAGAGATGATTCAAGAAAAGTACATATTTCAATATCTTACAACAAACAAAAGGCATAAATACCAGGCAGCAATGACTATGGGACAGAATTTGTCATTTGCTTTAGAGAAACATTTAAATAATGTTTAAGAAAAATAGCAATTCTAAGGGAGAGACAAATTAAGAATATATAGTATCCTGAAAGGTATTTCTCTTGGATAAAATATACTTCAATCCCAGTGATTACTTCTAATACCTCCCCCCTTCCTATTAGCTGCCTGCCTTTGTTTAAAGGGATTGTTTCTAATTATAATTGGGTACCAGTGCCCTGACATTTGGTGAAATTCAATTGGTTGAGGAAGATTTGGATGACAGAGAGATTTTGCCAACTCATATTAATTTATTATTTCAGAAATATTGTCCAAACAAATGAATAAATGACTCAATTTGGTTCATAGAAATGTCTTTTAATTCATTTTCTATTTTAGTGTTTTTAAACAAATTGTCCCTCAGGTTCTTTGCCTTTATAACAAAAGCCACACAAACATTTGTAAAGAGTAGCTGAAATGCAAAATATACCTGAGTTTCCTGTCTCCATAAATACATCATGTGCAATAGCATTTTGCATGTGTGTGTGTGTGTGTGTGTGTGTGTGTGATATTTTTATTAGAATGCTAGCATGTGTGGACCCAGCTCTCATGCTGTGTATGTGAGATTGTTAGACTATTCTGGCTTCTCGAGCCTACCCTGTGACTCAGCCAAGATGGAAACGTTAATTGGAATATATGGGTGCACTCTGATTTTTATAGCATATCCTTAGAGATGACATGATTGGCCAAGAAAACATATTTAGGATTCATGTGTTTTAATTAAGAAATAAGGCTCTCCATGGGTCTCATTTCTGGCTCAGTGTATTATTCTAATTCCTTAAAAAAATCTAATAATTAGCATATGTAGATGTTAAGTATTTTAATCTAAACATGTTTTTACTGATTTAGTGGTTCATCACAAATTAAATGCAAAAGAAAATCAGAAATTACCATGGTGTCCTGACCATTACAAAGAGACAGACAGACAGACAGATGATAAACAGACAAATATACACATAGATGATAGAGAGTAAATGATAGACAGATGATAAAATATATGCAGATGTTTCATTTGACAGGGTTTACTATATAGCTCTGAATGTTCTAGAACTCCCTCTGTAGACCAGGCAGGCTCAAACTGCCTGATTAACCAGGCAGGCCAATGACCCCTGAGTGCTGGGATTAAAGGCCTGCACCACCACCACCCAGTAGATTATATTTTTAATGGGTCTTGTATCCCTACCATTAGCTATTAAGAAAGGGCATGGATTGGATTTAATTTTCAGTCTCCTTCCTTCAAAATCTAACTCAATAGATTACTAAAAAAATAAAAGGGAAGCATATTTTTTACACACTCTTTGGAGCTATTTTTTTTCCAATAGAGATAGCAGACAGAGTATTGGAGAACACTCGACTCTTATGAGACAGAGTGGAGCTTGACTGGTAACCGATGAAGCCACAGAAAGCCACATCCCACAATTTAAATAAGCTTATAAATCCATGGGAACATCATAAAGCAATTTGGGGTTAAATATTGCTATGATGTGGGCAACTTTCAGAAACCTTCGTAACGGCCATATTCACACTGGTCTTAGTCTAGTCATGTCCGTTTTTATTTTCTGCACCAAGTACCCTGAAAAACTGCTCACAGTCGTGGCGGGAAGCACAGCCATTGCTTTGTACAAGGAAGCCTGGGGCTCTTGTGGTTCTTCCCAAGCTGTAATACTCAGGGTTCTTTTGGTTTGGGTTTTGGTTTTATTTTAAATGAGGGAAATTCTTCAGAATGAACTCCTTGTGTATAGTGACTGTCAGCTCATTTCTGTCCACAAAGATGCTCTTTCCGCCCTTTTTTTGCCCATGCCCCTGTACATAAAAGGATAAAATTGATAAAAATTGACCTACTTTTAAGTATAAAGCTGCAACTACCTCTACCTTTTTGAAAAGTTTAATCTCTGATCAACTTATCAAGGTTTGTGCTGTTACCCCAATGGGGTATGGAGCCACAAACTAGTTTCACTCTGTGATGTGCACATTGGAATAAAGAAAGTATCAGCATAGTGTCAGCAGAAATGTATCTAGAGTTCCTTCTCATAAAGAAAGGGAATCTCTTTTCTAACACACAGAACCAAATAAGAAATAGGACATTTGAAGCACCATTATCCACATACCATTTTATAGAAAGATGCATTCAGGCAGGTCGCTACCAACATGTATGAGAGAGAAGCATGTGTCATTCGCCTGCTCTTAAACAGGGATTTATTATTATACAGTCAGTTTAAGAAAGACAAGAAATGCTTTAATTGGTATTTTGGAATACATGGTATGCATCACTTTTTAAACAGAATGAAAGTTCCTCTCATAAATGTTTTGACACCCCCCCCCCTTATTATTCGATGGACTACTAGTGGACTCACTGGAATGTAGGCTAGGCCGGATCCTGAATGAGGACCAAAATTAATCATGCTGCCTGGAATTTAGTGACATGAATTCGAATGCCACATGGAAAATGCCAGCATCTGCTTAATAGCATGTGCCTGCTCAAAGTCAATATGTGAGAACAGGGGGAGAGGGAAGCTTTCACCCTGGAAATGGAGTTAGTATCTATATGTCACTAAATGCTGTGCTAGGGAGAAGCAGTTTTGAAGCTAAAGTAGCTTTTAAATTATTAAATTGCATTACTAAACACAATTATGAAAGTATTAACTCTTTTGAGAACCATGTGACTGAATTATGTGTTTACTCATTGTAAATACCTAACATATTTAACTAAGCTTTTTAAGTATCTTTCAGACCATTAGATAGTAAGCTACCACTTATGTTAGGTAAAATACAGCTAATTATTAAGAATGCAATCTGACTGTTAAGATTAAAACTAATTACTATTAGCATCTTATATCCTATAATCTTGGATAAACGTTCAACTTACAAACAGACCAGTGATTTAATGTTTCAGCCACAGAGAAATGTCACACATAGGAATATAAACAATTTGTAAAAAGTTAATTCATCACTGAAAAATGTTTGTCTTCAATATTTAGAGAACTCTGCTGAAATCTAAGAAAGTATTTCCTGAATTCACCTTGCTAAATCACACAACAAAATTCAGGGGCTTGTGTGAGAAACGAGGAAGGAAAATAGTGCAAGTAGTGTTGCTGATTTTATTGTTTTTATTGACATTTATTACTAACATTAGAATAACATAGAATCTAATTTTTTCACACATGATAAATGGTAAGAAATGCATTTGTCTTCTGTAGTAAGTGTAGCACTTCAAGTGTGTGTGTGTGTGTGTGTGTGTGTGTGTGTGTGTGTGTGTGTGTGTAGCTATCCTTCAGCAGAAGAGAGTTCACTGTTCTTGCAGGAGATCTTCGTTTCATTCCCAGCACCCACATTCAGTAGCTCACAACTGCCTCTTAACTAGTCTTAACCCAAGGGTCTGACATCCTCTTCTGGATTCTGTGAATACTTGCACAACACACTGCACTAGCGGAAGCACAGGCATGCACACCGCATGATTGAAACTCTTAAAACCACTTAAAAGAAACCAGGTTTGCTAATGGGACTGGGGGTCTGAAGACCTGTTTGGTTTGTCACTCTGAATAAGGTACCCACTCAGAAGGAATGCTACCAGGCAAAAGAGAAGCTGTGTCACCCACACAGGTGTGCAAGCATGTGTGTTTTGTGCATTCCTTCAAAGCATGAATGAGCTGATTGTGTTAAGTTTCTGTATTCATCTATCTTGTCACACAGAAGAAATTCCATATAATTTAACCAGACTACTTTCCAGCAGTTTTCCTGGACCAAATGTGCATCTTCATGAGAAAGCATTGTAGTAAAGCTAACTCAACCAGAGCCTATGAAGACTTTTGTTACGAAGCATGCATTCTTTATGCCAAAATCCTGTGACCTCAAAATGTTAACTTTCACGGGATATATTCTCCTGAACTCCCCCCCTCGTATTGAACAGACTTCACCAGGCAAGGTGTTATGGAATCTTGCACTTCTGGCTTAATTTACCCAAGTCTATGTAAAGCTGCCTTGTTTATATGAGAAAAATATTCGGTGCAAATGTTTACAGAATAATGGAATTAACTAAGAACCATCATGTCATATTTGGTAATAGTTAATATTAACTAAGTAGATTTCCTTTTCCAGAACATGTGCTGCACATGTTCTAAGCACTTACATCAGCAACTGCTCACTCTGAGCCTGTGTGCTCTACAGGAAGATGTGTATGGGCTACAGACCTGACAGGAGCAGATCATTTTATACAAGGATATTGCGCATCTGCAGATTTTTAGTATCCATGATGTGTCTTGGAAAGATTTCTCCATGGTTGTTATACAATGATGACATTGTCACCTGAAAGCAGAGTTTTGTTTGGCAAATCCATTTAAGAGATCAATGCAGCTCTTCTTTCTGATAAAGTTTAGAGTAGAGCCTCTGAGATAAATAGTCCAAAAACTTTCCTCCCTCTTAAAGTGGGTCACCCTCAAGTACTGTCTATTTCAGAATTGAGCATCATCAAGAAGGACCACAGATGTAGATTGTAAATGAGGAAAGGTTTTGCTACCCAGCAACAACCTGACTGTCCACAAGTGATCCCTCCCACCCCAGCTCTTGATTTTTGCCTTTCACAAGACTTTACTATCAATCATGTTTCCTCTTCCCCATGAAGCATCACATAAGGACATACACATTCATAAATTTACATACCTAGACTGTCTAAATCTTTCTTGAATTGAAAGAGGGAAATGAAGTGTGCAGGAGCTTGAATATAGAAACTATAGATGTTTCTATGGGATTGGCAAATTAAGCAAATATCTTAATCTGATATTTATATACCTGAATTTCAGAAAAGAAGGTTTAAGCAAATATCAGTACAAGACACCCCATAATTATATACCTGAATTTCAGATAAGAAGGTTTTGTATCTAAAACTTGAATAGGTGAACTACACTTCAATGACATCTTAACTTTTACAAGAATGTACTAGAAGTGACTGTGATTGGCTTGCTTCACTGAAGGGTTTCCTTTCAGGATAACTTTTTGTGACAAGACATTTTCATGTTTTCAAATTAACTGACAAAAAATAATTAAAAAGTTGTTTTCCTGCTGTTTCTGTCCCAGAAGGTATGAATTTTAAGAGAGAGATTTTCTTCCTGTTCAAATACCCTACCTTCCAGAGAGTAGACACAAAGTCCCATTGACTTTTATTCATTTCTCCAGTTCAGCATAGATTTAAATATTCTACGTATGTACATTTATGAATGTCTATTTACATTTGAAATATAAGATTGCATATTACTTCCTCTCTATCTTCTGAAGACCACATTCCTGCTGATAATTTCCTGAGTACAGAACAAAAGCCTCAACATTTGGCAACCAGTACCAATGAGAATTTTAAAATGAACTCACATTTAGCTAATCCTCTCTCACCTAAATGTCTCTTTTTCATACTTTTCAAACATGGCCTTCCAAAAATACACATGGCATAATGAACTTTAGAGAACCAATTCTTTTTCCATGGCATTTATTCATGTGATAAAGCTCGCAAAGCTATCTTTAATTATTACTGTATAGGATATCCCGTTATCTTTAATTATCACCACCGAATGGTTGCAAAATCAAATACTGCTGGCAATCAAGAGTCATTATACAGTAGCATGATTGCATCTGTCCATATTAACAGATAAGCACAGAAAATCAAAACAGTGTCAGATTTACTCACTAAAAGTGTCTGAACAAAATATTGTATCTAGCGCTCTTAATATCATGCAGAGACTTTGATCTGATTAAAGTCCAAGGAAACATAACCACAGATGCAAATGTTCTGGTGTTTCTGAAATTAATATTTCTGAATTCTGCTGGACTCAATTGCTGGAATCCTAGTGAAGCAGAAGTGATTATAGGCACGGTACAAACTTGTGATAGGAGGGTATCTAAATCTCTGAGGCCGCAGGTGCAGGATTATAGCAAAACCCCACTGAAACATTCAGTGTTCTGTCTAAATACCCCAGTACAAAATTAATTAGGCAGTTGATCACATAATAAAGCTTTGATGGATGATCTAATGGAAACTAACATCTCAGAGTCAATAACAAACTTGATTCTCTTATTAGATGCAGCTGATTTTTGCTCTGTCATTTACAAGATTGTGTGCATCATACTAGATGAAAAAAGAGGGGGGCTCTATTTTGAAAATGAGAACTCAGTTACAGTATTTATCTCTGTTGGAAACTATAATATGTAAGCAATGTAGAATTTGTAGATAGACATATCTGCAAGTAATTCTCTAAGATACTTGGCTGAAAGGCACATCAAAGGATGGGGAAATAATGAGACAGGCTCCAGCTGTTGGATTCCTACAGCTTTTGATTTGTGCACAACTAGGAACTCCAGGTTTTGATCCTGTGTTGATTATTTCTATGGCAGTGAAGTTGATTTGTGCATTATTTAAAAACAGACAGCCACAGCAAACAAGGAAGGGTTTGCAAACTGTGTCTTGCAGGACACAGTTTTTTTTTTTTTTTTTTTTTCTGTCTTGTCCTTTCCAGCATTCCATTTTACAGGCTCTGTGGATCCGAGTGGATACCTGTGGAGGGACAGAGATTAAGCATGGAAGAAGTGCAGACTAGAGCTAATCAAGAGTTTTACAAAGAAATAGGGGTGAAATTGCAACTGAAATATCTGTGGGTTCCTGGGAGCAGAGGATATGAGAATGCTGCACGATCTATGTTGACTTTCAATTTTGTGAGACTGAAGTTAAGAGGAGAAAGCCACCTGCCCGCTTTGAAACAAGTAATATTTGCTCAGCATAGAAACCTCATAGTTAAGATTTAATAAAACTCTTCAACCCTAAGAGCTCTTTTCCCTGACCCATGACACCAAGATGTTCCCTTTTAAAAGGCAGCCCACTGTCACTACATGTTCCCTTGAAGAATGCATACTTCCCCAATTACAAAGCAATGGGAACATTTGGTTGTTTGGGTTTTTGTTTTTGTTTTGGTTTGGTTTTTTGTTGTTGGTTTGGTTTCATTATTATTGTTGTACTCCATTTCATTTCTGGACAGCTCTTTGTGTGTGTGTGTTTTGATGGTCACAGTCATTTGGGTTAATCAAGAGTCTATGATTAATGAAAAAACTCAAGTTTTTGATAAGATAGTTTTGTTCCCCATCCCCTTATAAGAAAGTTAAGGCTCAGAGAGCAGTGTCTTTGCATCTGGAATTTCTGCTGGTTGATTCCAGGATCACAGAAGTTGAGCTTTTATTGGGTGCTACTGTTCACAATAAAGAGCATCCAGTTGGTAAACCAACTTATATGTGTGTGCATGAACAGGCATGCATCATGGCACACTTGTGTAGGTCAGAAGGCAATTTGGTTGAGTTTATTTTCTCTTTCCACCATGTGAGTTCTGTTGAATTAGCCTCACACTGTCAATCATCTTTAACCACTGAACTATCTCACTGACCCTAATTTTCTCACTTGCTAGATACATAGATACAAGGTTAAAATCAAATATAGATATGCCCACTCACACATGCAAAGGCAATAGAACCTTCATTTTACACCAGTTTAAAGAGAAATTATTTATGGTTACTTTAATGAAACACAACTGATAGTTTCATTAACTCAGAGATATCAGTAATCAACACATGATTCTTAGAGTCTTTGGAAACCATTGTTTGATACAGTATTGATTCAAGACTCTCCTTATCAACAATCAATTTCTATCACGTGGTATGCTTAGGTTGTCAGTATCCATTACTTTCATACTTTCTTCATAACACAACTTGAAAATTATGAGTGAGATTCCCATATTTGCAGACAAAAGATGTGTGTGCATTAGAGGTCAAAACCACATTTAGGGTTTGTGAAAATATTAAAAACTAAAGACAGATTCCTTTTTACTAGAAAAATCTCCGTGTGGTATTAACCTGGTAAAACAAGAGTCACTTTTTGAAAACTTAAAACACATCAAACAAATACTGGAATGTTTCAAGGAGATCACAGAAAATATCATGGTGGTTAATTTAAAAAAAAATTAGTTTGTCACCAAAAAACTGCTAAAGCTTACAGCCACCTGTGCTTGAGTAGGGGATTTGCTTGCTGGGACACCAAAGAAAACACCTGATGGCTTTATTAGAACTTTTGAGAGAGTTGAAGTGAAGGAAGGATGAAGGGAGGAAGAGAGGAAGAGAGAGAGACAGAGAGAGAGAGATTATTTTCAAATATTGTTATACCTCTTTTTTAAACAATTAGGAAACAATTATGAAAAATATAAGATATAACATAAATTCCCAATATCCAGCCCACATGTATTTGGTAACTAATAAGAATATTCTATATTCTATCTATCTCTATAGGTTTAAAGTTCTATACCTAATTCAATTTCCATCCTATCTTACATTACCAACTTAAAAACATCGTCTAAAACCTAAAAGCATCCTTTTAATTCCTAGACAACTTTTTAAAATGTTTATTTATTACTTCAATTTACATCTCCATCACAGTCCCCTCCCTCCACCCTTCCCACTCTCTCCCCCTTCTCCCACCTATCCTACTCCTCCAGTGTGGGGTGCCCTATATATCAGTCTCTTTCAGTTCAGCAGTCATATGAGGACTACGAGCTTCCTCTTGCACTAGGGACCTGCAGGGCAGCTCCACTAGGGCAAAGTGTCCCACTAAAAAATAACAAAGCCTATGTTCCTATTCCTTTCAATCTGTTGGTTGTAGGATAGTTATCCTGTACTATATTACTAAAATACAGTTATACGTGAATGGATGCCATGTACATCTGTCTGGGTCTGGGTTAGCTCACTCAGGATGAACTTTTCTAGTTCCATCCATTTGGCAGCAAATTTCATGATTTCCTTGTTTCTAATGGCTGAGTAACATTCCATTGTGTAAATGTACCACAGCTCTTTTATCCATTCATCAGTTGAGGGACATCTGGGTTGTTTCCAGTTTCTACCAAGCAGCTTCCAGAACTATAAACAACAGACAACTGGCTCCCGGGACAGTCCCCAGTTTCTCCCTATAATGTTGAGGTTTCTATTTTCACCCTTTTGGCCCAGTTAAGAGATTGGGCTTTATTTTGGCCACAGTTAGGAAACTGGTCACTGGCAGCCACTGAAACCGTGTGTCTGCTCTTTTCCACACACTCCTTTTTTTTCAATGCTTACTGGAATGGAAGAGGTTTTGCTGGTGAGACCCAAAGCATCACTATCTGGGCCTGCTTTGTCCTTGTTTAAGCCAGCATTCCGAGGAGAGGCTGACAGTGTACATTTAGGAAACAGGTTCTCTTCAGTTTTCACTAGTTTGTAACTGAAATGTTGAGGCCATCTTGATCAATAAGATATTGAAGTCATATAGACAATTTAAAGTTTTTAGCTACAAAAGATATTTTAGTGTGTAAAATGTAAATACAAGCATAATATATAAATATTTAAAAAGAAAAAATGGTATTTTGGTATATCATATTTTCCTGTGATCGATCCCCACATCGTGTGTATGTGTGTGTGTGTGTGTGTGACATATTTTTGCAAATGAGCAAACACATGAAGAAAGCATTAGGATGAGTGGGGATTATGCTACAGTAAAAAATTCTCAAATTTCAGGGTCTTAACAGAACAGAGATTTGTTTCCAGCTTATATAGATGCTTAAGGCACGTTGATAGGACTGTTTCTCATTTCTACTCAGGGTTCTAGCTCATTGGAAACTCCCTCAGACCTCAACAGAAAGCACTGAGATACGTGAACTTCAAGTTACTTGTGAAGAGAATGAGAAGAGGCTTAGGAAAGATTTGATAAGAACAAAACATATGTATAGGTATAGTCTTACAAATGCCCATAAATGAAAAACACATTTGAAGAGATATTCTGAAGCAAAATACCCACACACCCCTACACACACACACACACACACACACACACACACACACACACACATATATATATTTATTTATGATTTTCTCAGCCCCTCCTACATTCTCAGTTGTGGGAAAAATTTTGATCATTATGCATTACAGTTAAGTTCTGTTTGAATTAATGACTTATAAATATTTGTTTCAACTCTGTGCTAAATGTTTCATTGTGCAAATTTCAATTCTTTGCATAATCTACTCCTTATTTTTGGATATGAAACATTCCAGAGGATAATTTAGGTTAAATGCAGCAATAAATATGTGTCTTGGGTTGTGACCTTTCTGTCAGAAAGAGAAGTGTTTGAATCTTCAATTCTATTTCCTAGCAATTAAATAACCATGGGAATTTTTTAAACACCTCTCATCTAGATCCAATTGCCTTTGAAAAAAGAGACAAAAATATACTTTCTTAAGTGCCTTGGCAAGAAATAAAATAACAGGAGTGCAAGTCCAGAATAAGCAACAAGATCAATAATTCAGCTGTACTTGCAGAGGCTTCTTCTGTCACTGTTTTCTGATATCATAGTCCCAAAGCACCTCTTAATGTAACGGGATCCTGAGCCATATTCTCCTGGAAAACCATTGTGAAGTTTACATGAATTTTACCACAGTACAGTTTTGAGAAGGTGGAGAACCTGCATTGCAAATAGAGCCCAAGAAGAACTTAGAATCTTCTCATGTTTTCAAGAAACCCGAATGTGTTGTACATACACAAAAATATTGTGATCATGCACACCATGCTCTTCAACCACAGCTAGCCACTGTGTAAGAATAGATGAGGCCAGTTGATGCATTAAAACCAACCAACAAACAGGCATCTCAAAGTCACATCTGTAAGGATATCCATTGTGGTGTGTTTATTATAACAAAGACATGGATTTTACATAAATAACCCTTATTGATAGCAGATAAATTAAATTATGGAATATAGAGCCAACCTATGTTTGATGACTCTACTTACAAGGGAAAAGGATCCCTTTACCATTATTCATTGATTTAGAATGATATCTATGGGGATCATATTATTTCCTATGAGTACCTTTATTTTCCTTATTGTTCTCTTTTGCATCAAGTGACTATGGCCTAGCGTGGTTCCTACCTACCTATTCTCGCCAGTTGTTGGCCAGGGCAATCCTTGTTTGTTTAATCATCCTAATCTTTGTGTAATAACTTTACTATACAGTTGAAATTTGTATTTCCCTAGTAGTTTTATGAAATATATTCATATATAAATATTATTTTGTCATTTTCCTTCTTGAGTATGATACTATTAAAATCAATTTTAATGAGGTATATTAGGCTATTTGTTTTTTCTTACTGAATTTTGAAAGTTCTTCATATATTGGGGGCAAGATTAATTTATCAAGAATACTGTTTACAAACACTTTTTCTCAGTATAAAATTTTTCTTTTTATTTTTCTGACAGTATCTTTGGAGAGATTTTTGTTTTTTAAATTATAATTTATTTATGTATAGGTTTATTAATCATGGTTTGATATCATATTAAATATTATATGCCCAAGGACATGGAATTTTCTTGTGTGAGTTTTGATATAATTTTTTACTGTAATCTTGTATTTATGCTTCTGATACTTCTGCAGTAAGTTATTATTTACAATTGTAGCTTCAGTTGGAAGATGATATTTGGCCTGTAGGTTGCATGAATGGAATGTGACTTATTGAATACTATTTTTTCATCACTAAGTTATATTGGTCTTTTCCTAAGAAGTGATTGCCATGTATATGGATCTATTTTTGAAGACTGTTTTATGCTAACTGTATCTTGTCTTAGTTCTGGGGCTTTGGAATAAGTCTTGCAATCTTGGATGAAAATTTTTTTAACTGGGACTTGGTATCTTTATATTTCTCCCCATTTTATAGTTAATTTTGCTTATAATGGACCATTTTCCTTTCTATAAAAAATGTGGCCGGGGTGGTGGCGCACACCTTTAATCCCAGCACTCAGGAGGCAGAAGCCAGCAGATCTCTGTGAGTTCGAGGCCAGCCTGGTCTACAAAGTGAGTCCAGGACAGCCAGGGCTGTTACACAGAGAAACCCTGTCTCCAAAAACAAAACAAAACAAACACCCCCCCCCCACACCACCAAATGTGGACTGTTAGTGTGTTTTTGTAAGAATAATCTGATGACATGTTGACTGACATGGTGCTGAGTCTACAGACAAGTTTGGGAGGAACTGTTGAATAGAATTGTGGGTGCCTGGCATCCTTTCTGATACTTTACCTTAGACAAAAGCACTCAGCTTTTTATTAGCATCATCATATTAACTGAGGATTTCCATCGATTTATTTTTCAAGTTGAGAAGACCTCCAAATTTCTCATTTGCTTTGTGTTGTTATGAGGCACGGTTGCAAAAACCAAATGCTTTTGTTGGCATCTTTTAAGGAATTGTGGCTTCCTTCTCTTTAGACTGTTAATAATCTGATTAGGATTAATATGCAATATTAAAACAAACATATATTCCCAATACAAGTCTTTTTGGCCATGATATATAATGTATTTTAAAAGATTTGTCAATTGGTTTTCTGAAGTTTTATTTAGAATTTTCTAACCTATAATTATTACTGCACTGACAATCTTTCTGTACTATTGGCATAAAAATAAAAATAATGATGACTGTAAAACTATGGTGGAGAAGACTTTCACTTCATAATTTTCCAAGTAAATCTGCAGAATTTGTTATTACTTTTTTGTTACATATTTTGTATACCTAATTTGTGGTGCTATTTAGTACTTTAGTAAACTATATTAAAACCTTGGAATGCAAATTTGAATTATGCAAATGCGAATTTGTCCTTGACGTTTGTTATTTTATTTTATTTGTTTTCAATTTTTATTTTTGGATATATAAAAGTTTGGTAATAGTATCTAGACATATTGAACTTTCCTTTTTTTTTGTATGTTCATTAATTACTTCAAGTTGCATGTCCATCACAGTCCCCTCTGTCCACCTCTCCTGGTTCCACCCTCCCAGCCTCTACTCCCTCTTCAACCCATCACACTCCTCTGGGGTGGGGTGTCCCTACATATCAGCCCCCCTCAGTTAAGCAGTCATATGAGGGCTAAGAGCTTCCAATTGTTCTGGGGGCCTAAATGGCAGCACCCCACGGGCAAATTGTCCCAATAACAGGTAACAAAGTCTATGTTCCTGTTCTTTTTGGTGTGTTGGTTGTAGGATAGTTATCCTGTACTATATGGCTAAAATCCAATTATAAGTGAATAGATGTCATATGCATCCTTCTGAGTCTGGGTTAGCTCACTCAGGATGAGCTTTTCTAGTTCCATCCATTTGGCTGCGAATTGCAGGATTTCCTTGTTTCTGGTGGCTGAGTAGTATTCCATTGTGTAGATGTACCACAACTTTTTTATCCATTCATCAGTTGAGGGACATCTGGGTTGTTTTCAGTCTCTAGTTATTACAAATAAGGCTGCTATGAACATAGATGAAGATATGTCCTTTGGCTTTAGTGAGGAATCGTTTGGGTGGATACCCAGAAGCTGTACAGATGGGTGTTGGGGTAGAGCTATTCCAAGTTTTCTAAGATACCACCAGAATGATTTCCATAGTGGGTGTACAAGTTTGCACTCCCACCAGCAATGGAGGAGTGTTCCCCTTTCTTCATAACCTTGCCAGCATGTGCTGTCATTTGAGTTTTTTATCTTAGCCATTCTGACAGGTGTGAGATGGAATCTCAGAGTCATCTTAAGTTCCATTTCTCTGATGATTAAAGATGTTGAGCATTTCTTCAAGTGTCTCATGGCTCTTAGAGATTTCTCCTTTGTGAATTCTTGGTATAGCTGTTTCCCAATTTTTGAATGGATTATTTGGTTTCTTTCTTTTTATTAAAAAATTATCATTATCATTATCATCATTATTCAGAAGTGGAATCTGCTATTTAATGGCCATTATGGGGTGTATATGTTAACTTATTCCTAGCACTGTACTGTTTTACTGTAATTTATTCCTATGTTTGTGTATTTTGTATCTGAATCTTCAGTATTAAATACTTTGCTACCTGCAGCGCATGCTTAGTTTACTTGTTGGATTTAATTCTACCCTATATTACTATCCTCCCCAATGGAATATATTAGATATGTGCTGTTAATGTGATCATTTGAATGATAGGATCTAAAGATGCCATCAAACTATTCACTATTTTTATGTGCTGTATGTAGTCTTTGCTTTTGAATTTTCCCCCTCCCTGTCACTATAGTTTTTTTTGGATTCTCATTAAAAATTCAAAGCATTATCTTTGTTTATCTATTAGATAAACCTGTGTAATCTTGGTTTTTACCTTATAATATATATTCACATTTCATATGCACTTCTCAAATTATGTTGGATCTGAAAATGTCTTTATTTTCCCTTTGCTTCAGAAAGATATTTTCAGGTACTGTAAATGTTATGGGATTATTTATTTATTTACCTATTTTTCAGCAGTGTCTTAGAACATAATCTCCTATGGCTGTGTTTTGGATGCATTTTGTTTTAATCTTGATATAGTTCTTTTCTTTGTTCCTTTGTACATAAGAGCAACTTTTGGTTTTAATTTGTTACTGGTTTTGAGCAATCTGATTATGATATGCTACTTTGATTATGATATGTCTTCCTTATAGCCCAAGAACTCATCTTGCTTCTTAAATCTGAACATGAACAGTTTCAACAAATTTGGAAACTTTGGAGTCATTTTGTTTCAAATGTATTTTCTCTCTCAGTTCTTTTCTCACACATTAGACAACTTCTTGTCCTTGATTGATAGGTCATACACGTTCTCACAATTTCTAAAGGAAGTCTTCTTCACTCTTGTTTTCATTTGATTTTATTGCCCTGTCTTTAAGCTCTGAATTTCTTTTTTAATGCCTACTGCCATTAAATCCCCATTTTACTGTTGCTCTTACATGTAGCAGTCTCACCTCCAAAAATTTAATTTGTTCATTTTTAGTATCTTCCATGTCTACACTTAACTTTGGGACATAATGTGGAACACAATGCCAACAGCAAATTTAATATCTTCCCAGGCAAACTCTAACATCTGAGTCAGTTAAAATAATTCAATTCCTATTTGAGGGGCACATTTAAATACTTCTTGTTGTTATTTTGTGATTGCTGTTTTAACGTTCCTGATGAATTCTGTTTGGGTAAAAGACAGTATACCTGCAGTCTTGCTCATTTTGGCTGCTTTGTTCCGATGCGTATTACTGGACACGTTATAGTAGGACACATGCACATTTCTTGATATGTTAATCTTTAACAGTTTAGGTGTTAATAGTCACAAGGATACAGGAGCATTACGATATCTCGTGCTGATTATTAGAGACTAGCACAGCGAGCCCCTGCTGTTGGATGTTGCCTATGTCTGTATATCTTGTAGGCAGTGCTCCGCATAGTCCCCTTGCAGGTGGTTCTTTGTTCAGCTCCAGTAGTTGGCTTGCATCCATTCATGGATCACTAACCACTAGTACTTACCAGAACTCTCAGCAGGCCTCTGGAGATCTGTGCACTGCTCTGTCTCCTCTCACACATTGTCCCTAAAGATCCTCTTCATCACCTTTACTCTCAAAGGTCCTGGAATGTCTCCTTACCTCAGGAAGGTCTTTCAGCTGTGCCTGGGTTTCCCCCTACTCTTGTACTGCTATACGGGATACATTTGTTTTGGTTTTTGTTAGTGTGAGCTTCTCACAGTGCCTATGAAACAGAATCATTTGTCTCTCTTCTTTGTCTTTTAAAGATGTCTTGCTGTGCACTAAGATTGAGCTTGGAGTCTAAATCCTCCAGTTTTGTATTTATGATTGTTAGTTTAGAGATATATACTATAACGCACAGCAAAATATTATTAGGAACCATTCTCATATTGATGGATGGGGCTAGGTCAGTTTTTGCACGGTTAAAGACATTGAGGAAAAGCACAGCCTTTTACATGTCTGTGTGCATATGTAAAATATCTCTCTGCTATAGACAAATATACAACTACAAGACTCAGGTTGGGCATTACGTACAGGTAAACTTTTGATAGGTGATGCCAAGGTGCCTTGAAAATCCTTTAAAATTGTAATATATAGAAAATTAGAAACTACCTTTTAGCTCTATTGTCTATAAAAATTTGATTAATCAGAAGAGAGAAACATTTTTAAATGCTGGTCTAATTTTATTTTAATTTTTGTAGTTAGGTTAATAAAGCCAAGCTATCTCAAAGGACAGCAATTTATTTTTCATTTTCTGTCAGTCACTTCTTGATATCCACTTATCTATTTTTATAAAGATGTCAATTTTGCTGTGGATATTTGTAGGTATAAAATTTGTAGTCAGCCAAATGTCCCATTTGAATGCAAAAGTATCTTAGTTTTATGTATAAAGTACCAGCCGTTTCTCAATATCTTCAACTTTTCTCAAACCATCTGGGCTGTACCTATTGTGCTGGAGATACACAAGTTGACACAAAATTGAGTCATCTGAGAAGAGGACATTTTAATTGAGAAACTGTCTACATCAGATTGGCCTGTATGGATTTGTCTTAATTGATTATTGATGTGGGAGGGCCCCCATCCTACTGGCCACAATGCCTCCCCTGGGAAGGTGGTGCTGAGCTGTATAAGAGGTTGAACAAGCCATGGGGAGCAGGGCAGGACACAGAACTCCACCATGGCCTCCGCTTTAATTCCTGCTCCCTCTTCCCTAAGAGATGTAGTGTGACTTGAGAGTTATAAGTCAAAATAAACCCTTTCACTATCCAAGCTGTTTTGCTCATAGTGTTTCTTCAGAGCAATAGAAACCCTAAGTAAGAAATCTATCAAGTGGATGGAAATGCCCTACTGCGGTTTCAGGAAGATGTGTACATCAGCTTCCTTGTTCTTTTCTGGGGCTTTATTTTATTTTATTTATTTTCTTTTTCAAGTCAAAGTTTCTTTGTATAGCCCTATCTGTCCTGGAACTCACTCTGTAGACTAGGTACCCCTCAAGCTCATGGATATCCACCTGCCTTTGTCTCCTAAGTGCTAGGATTAAAGGCATGGGCAGCCACCAGCCAGCATTTGGGATTTGATTTTATCCTTTGGGTTACATATTAACAAGAAGCTGCTTCTAGTTCTTCCAGGATATGTATTAGGATGGAAATTAGATACATTGGATGCTGTGGCTAACCAGACAGCACTGACTGTATTCAGTATATATTTTATGGATACTCAGTGACGATTTGAAATGTGATAAATATTGAAATCTAATTATACATGACAGAACTATGTCTACAGAGAAGTACATACAATTTCAATAGAATTACATCAATTTGTTGTTCAAATAAGAAACATAGGCATGTTTCATCAAGGAGGAAATTATTGATGTGGGAGGGCCCCATCCCACTGGGCACAGTGCCTCCCCTGGGAAGAGGTGTTCCCCGAAGGCCTCTTCGTCAAGGAGGAAATACAAACTTTATTTTAATTTGTAATCACATTTATGATTATAAACTTAGCACTTGAAAACTTTACATGTGACATTTATAGGTGAAAATTTTTAAGCTGAGTGATAAGGAAGACATGAAACAATTTCTTTAACTGATTTTCACTTGCCAGGTACACAGTAATCCTTTCTTTTCATTTCATTCTTATCAACTGTAATAAATAGTGGCGTTTTCCAGATAATGCTTCTGGTAAGGTTGGTACGAAGGGAGTCTGGATCTGTTCTGTTTCTAATTCCTCTTAGCATTTAACTAAGGACAGAATGTAGACAAAGGGACACATTATGATATGTGGAAGAGAATATAAAGCTAATTCTTTTCTAGTTTCAACTCTGTCATCATGGTTTCATGTGTGTGTGTGTGTGTGTGTGTGTGTGTGTGTGTGTGTGTGTGTGT
>CAJQZJ010032904.1:548151-571147 GCA_907164525.1 Lophiomys imhausi
CACACACACACACACACACACACACACACACACACACACACACACACCTGTCTTCAAAGCCCATTGTAAAGATGTGTTAACTACATGTACTTAATACACTACCAAGGCACTGACATGGAATCATACATAGAACAATAGAGGAGAATGGAGAGCCTAGAAGTTAATGTGTGTATCTAAAGCCAACTATGTTTATAAAAAGCATGCTAAGTCACATTGTATAATGGATAGTCTTTTCCATTGTAAGGGTTCAAGAATCAATGAAGGAAGACCCCAGACTCAAATAGTATGGAAAGACAAAGAACATTTATTTTGCAGAAGCAGCCACCATGAAGGGGTCACCAGTCATAAAAAAATGGTGAGCCCAGGCAAAGGCACACAGACCTTCTAAAGGGAATCAGGAGTCTATGGGGAAGAAATTGCATTAAAGCATAAGTTGATTGTTCGAAGCCAGGTGGTCAGTCCCTCAAGCAGCATTCTTTGGACTTTTAGCCTTATAAGTTCACTTAGTGGATTGGCTGACTCAGGTTGGCCTTGGGCTTTTTCTGGAGCTGGAGTACACATGGCCTGAGGTCATTCTTGCCTCACATCTGGTCCAGTCTTAGACCAGCCAGCCTGGTGTTTTCTCATTGGCTACCTACTTTCTGTGGCTTCTCTGTAAATCTCATAGCTGAGAAACAGATCTTGAGGTTTTAACTTGGTATGCCTAACCTTTTAAATTGGGCATGATTAGTCCCCACACCATAAATGTGCTTTGGGTACAGAGTAATAAATACAGGTGTTTAGCTCACACCAACTACAATGTTAACTCAAGTGTGTTGCAAGATAGTATGAATGTTGAGTCACATATAGACCTTTAAACTCATGGAGTTGGGTAGATAGTAGAATGTTAAGGTCAGGGGCCAAATAGGTATAAACTGAACATTGGGAAGGTATACTGGGCCAATTTAATCTCATAAATGTGGCATAATTATATCTATTGTTTTGTATAATACTTACTGTTATAAAAGAAGGAACCAGCTGTTGGACTGAAAGGGGAAACCTCTGGAGGGAAGAGGGTGGAAGGGCGGGTTGGGAAGGGGGAATAGGGAGGGGTTTGTTACTGAGATGTAACTTGAAGAAAAAAAAAATAAAGTATTTATAAAAAAAAAAAAAATTTTATTTAATTAATTTCTTTACTTTGCATCCCATATATCCCCTACATACAGAGCTTCCCAACCCTTCTCTCCTCCCAATCTCTTCCTCTCCCCTCTGTCCCCTCATCCTCCAGTCCTCTCTTTCTCCTCAGAAAAGGGAAGGGCCCCCGTGGATATTAACCAACCTTGGCATATCAAGTTCAGTAGGACTAGGTGCATCTTCTCCTATTGTGGCTAGACAAGGCAGGCAAGATAGAAGAAAATGATCTAAAGGCCGGCAACAGAGTAATAGACAGCCCCTATTCCTACTGTTAGGACTCCCACATGACGACTGAACTGCACAACTGTTACATATGTGCAGAGAGCCTAGGTCAAGCAAGCCCTTGCATATTCTCTGTTTGAGGGGTCAGTCTCTGTGGGCCACTATAGGCCTAGCTTAGCTGATTCTGAATGTTTACGTGTGGAGTCTTTGACCTCTCTGGCTCCTTCAATCCTTCCTCCCACTCTTCCGCAGGATTTCCCCAAGCTCTAACTAATGTTTGTCTGGCTGTGAGTCTCTGCATCTGTTTCCATCAGTTGCCTGGTGAAGCCTCTCAGATGACAATTATGCTACACACCTGTCTGCAAGTATAGCAAAATAGCATTAATTGTGTAAAGTCTGAGCTCTCTCTCTCATGGCATGGGTCTCAAGCTGAACCAGTAATTGGTCAGAATTCCATCAATTTCTACTCCATCTTTACCCCTGCATCTCTTCTTGGTAGGACAAATTGTGGGCCAAAGCTTTTATGGGTGGATTGGTGTCCCAGTCCCTTCTTTTCTGGTTAATGAAGCTGGGCATTTGAAGTTCCATATCCCCCTTGCTAGGAGTTTTAGCTAGAGCCACCCCCATTGATTCCTGGGAGTTTCTATTGTCCTAGGTTTCTATTTCATCCCAGACATCCAGCACCACTGATTTCAGTTCCTTCTCCCAGTACTCTCTCCCTTCACCCTTCCCTTAACTAGATCCCTCATGTTCTACATCTCACCCCTTGTTCCACCCAGTTCCCTCCCTCCATGTACACCCAATGTCTCTATTCTAATTCCTGTACTTAGTGAGATTCAAGCATCCCCATTTGAGCCCTCCTTGTTACTTAGCTTCTTTAGATCTCTGGATTGTAGCATGGTTATCCTATATTTTATGGCTAATACCTACTTATAAGTGAGCATGTACCATGTTTGTCTTTCTGACTCTGGGTTACCTCACTCAGGATGATATTTTCTAGTTCTATCCATTTGCCTGCACATTTTATGATCCCATTATTTTTAATAGCTGAATAGTATTGCATTGTGTAAATATACTACATTTTCTTCATCCATTCTTCCTTTCAGGGACACCTAGGTTGTTTCCTGTTTCTGGCTCTTATGAACAAAGATGCTGTGAACATAGTTGAGCAAATGTCCTTGTGGTTTGGTGATGCATGTTTTGAGTATATGCCCAGGAATGGTATAGTTGGGTCTTGAGGTAGAACTATTCCAAATTTTCTGAGAAACAGTCAAATTGATTTCCAAAGTGGTTGTTCAAGTTTGCACTCCCACCTGCAATGGAGGAGTGTTCGCCTTGTTTCACATCCTCACCAATATGAACTGTCACTTGAGTTTTTGATCTTAGTTACTCAGAGGGGTTTAAGATGGAATCTCAGAGTCATTTTGATTTTCATTTTCCTGATGACTAAGGATATTGAACATTTTATTAAGTGTTCCTCTGCCATTAGGGATTTCCCTGTTGAGTATTCTCAGTTTAGTTCTCTACCCCATTTTTTAATTGGATTACTTGGTTTGTTGATGTCTAAATTCTTGATTTCTTTATATATTTTGGATATTAGCCCTCTGTCAGATGTAGTGTTAGTATAGATCTTTTCCTATTCTCTAGATTGAGGTTTTATCCTTTTGATAGTATCATTTGCCTTACCGAAGATTTTCATTCAGTCATAAGATCCCATTTATTAATTGTTGATTGTAGTGGATTAGCTATTACTGCTCTGTTCAGAAAGTTGTCTCCTGTGGCAATGTATTTAAACTATTCAACATTTTATCTTTCATCAGATTTAATGTATCCAGTTTTATGTTGGGTTTTTTGATCCACTTGGACTTGAGTTTTGTGCAGGGTGATAAATATGGATCTATTTACATTCTTCTAAAGCAGATATTCAGTTAGACCAGCACCATTTATTGAGGATGCTTTCTTTTTTCTATTGTTTTGTTCTGGCTTCTTTGTCAAAAATCAAGTGTCCCTAGGTATGTAGGTTTAACTCTGGGTCTGTGATCTTATTCCACTGATCAATCTGTCTCTTTTAAAGTCAATATCATGTTCTTTTTAATTACTATTGGTCTGTAATACATCTTCAAACCAGGGGTGATGATACCTTTAAAAGTTCTTTTATTGTACAGGATTGTTTTAGCTATCCTAAGTTTTTTTTTTCATATGAAGTTGAAAATTATTCTTTCAAGGTCTTTAAAGAATTATATTGGAATTTTGATGGGAATTGTGTTGAATCTGGAGATTGTTTTTGGTAATACGTCATTTTTACTATGTTAATCCTACCAATCCATGAACATTGGAGATCTTTTAGTCTTCTGATATCTTCTTCAGTGTATTTCTTCAAAAACATGAAGTTCTTGTCCTATAAGACTTTCACTTGCTTTGTTAGAGCTACACTAAGATATTTTATATTATTTGTGACTACTGTGGAGGATGTTATTTCCCTAATTTCTTTCTTAGTCCCTTTGTCAGTTGCATAGAGGAAGGCTGCTGATTTTTTTTAAAGTATCTTTTACTCTGATTTTTTTTTTGTTTTAGTAAGTTTTTCATCCAGCCACTTTGCTTAACTTATTTATCAGTTGTATTACCCCTAGTGGAATTTTTGGGGTCACTTGTTATACTATGATATCATCTGTGAATAGTGCTACTTTGACTTCTTCCTTTCTAATTTGAATACCTTTGATCTCCTTTGGTTGTCTTATTGCTCTAGCTAAAACTTCAAGTATTATATTGAACAGACACAGAGGAAATCCAAAGAATAATTGGATCTTAATTCAAGAATCAGGGACAAGACATGGCTGCCCATTTTCTCTGTGTCTGATGTTATGTCCCCCTTTTCATTTCTGATTTTGTTAATTTGGATATTCTCTCCCTACTTTTTAGTTAGGTGTGCTAAGGCTTTTTCTGTCTGGTTGATTTTCCCAAAGAACTAACTCTTGTTTTCACTGACTCCTTGTATCATGTTCTTTGTTTCTAATTTATTGATTGTAGCCCCAAGTTTGATTATTTCCTGCCATCTACTCCTCTTGGATGTGGCTGCTTCATTTTTTCCTACAGCTTTTCAGGTGTGTTGTTAAGTCACTAATATGAGATTTCACCAAATTCTTTATGAAGCCACTTAGTGTTATGAACTTCCCTTTTAGCAGGGCTGGCATTGTGTTTCGTACATTTAGGTGTGTTGTGCATTCATTTTCACTGAATTCTAGAGAGTCTTTAACTTCCTTTTTTCTTCCTTGACTCAGTGGTCATTGAGTAGGGAATTTTTCAGTTTCCTTGAGTTTGCAGGCTTTCTTTTGTTTCTGTTGTTGTTGGGGTCTCTATAACCTATGATGGTCTCATAAGCTACAGGGGTAATTACATATTTTTTAAAATCTCTTGAGACTTGCTTTGTGACCAAGTATATGGTCATTTTCAGAGAATGTTACGTGACATGCTGAGAAGAAGGTATATTCTTTTGTGTTTTGGTGAAATGTTCTGTAGATAACTATTTGATTAATAACATCTGTAAGTTTCATTATTTCTCTGTTTAGTCTCCGTCTTGATGATTTGTTCATTTGTGAGAGTGGAGTGTTGAAGTCTCCCATTACTAATGTGTGGGGTTTGATGTGTTATTTAGGCTTTCATAATGATTATTTTATGAATATGGATGCCCTTGCATTTGGTGTAGAAATATGTTCAGAATTGATATGTCATCTTGGTGGGTGTATCATTTGATGAGTATGAAGTGTACTTCCTCGTCTCTTGATTAATTTTGGCTAAAAGTCTATTATATTAGATATTATAATGGTTACTCCAGTTTGGTTTTTGGGTCTGTTTACTTATAAAATCTTTTTTCCAGTACTTTACTCTGAGGTAATGTCTTTCTTTGATGCTGAGATGTGTTTCTTGTATGGAGCAGATTCATGGATCCTATCTTATCATCCAATCTGTAAGCCTGTATCTTTCCATTGGGAAGTTGAGTGCATTAATGTTGAGAGTTATTAAAGTACAATGTGCTATTTCCTGTTATTTTGATGTTTGTCATGCACGTGTGTGTGTGTGTGTGTGTGCGCGCGCGCGCGCGTGCATGCGTGTGTGTGTGTGTGTGTGTGTGTGTGTGTGTGTGTGTGTGTGTGTCCTCTTTTGGTTTTGCAGGTGTGGAGTTATTTATTTTATGCATTTTCTTTGGTGTAGTTAATCTTGATGGTTTGGAGTTTTTCTTCTAGTATCTTCTCTGGGGCTTGATTTATGGATAGTTATTGTTTAAATTTGGTTTTGTCATGGGATATCTTTTTTCTCCCTCTATGTGGATTGAAAGTTTTGCTGGGTACAGTAGTCTGGGCTGGCATCTGTGGTCACCTAGAGACTGCCCAGGTCCTTCTCGCTTTAAGGTTCTCTGATGATAAGTCAGGTGTAATTCTGATAGTTTTGCCTTTATATGTTACTTGGCCTTTTTCCCTTGCAGCTTTTAATATTCTTTGTTCAGTACATTCAGTATTTGATTATCATGTGGTGGTGGTATGATTTTGGATTTTTTTTTGGTCCAATCTATTTGGTGCTCTGTAAGCTTCTTGTATGTTTATAAACAACTCTTTCTTTAGGTTACAAAACTTTTCTTCTATGATTTTGTTGAAAATAGTTTCCTGACCTTTGAGGAAGGAACCTTCTCCTTCTGTTCCTATTATTCTTAGGACTGGTCTTTTTATAGTGTCCCATATTTCCAGGATATTTTCTGTAAGGAACTTTTTAGATTTAACATTTTATTTGACCAGTGTATAAGATTTTTTTTCTATCATATCATTGTAGGGAGTTAGATTAATATAAATTTGATTTAGCAAATATCTAGGGGTTTCTGATACAGTCTCTTAATCCAGGGCATAAAGATCAACTTGGCTGTGGGCAATTAGCCTATCAGTTTATGGACTACAAACAAGGATGAAGTCATGTGAAATGAGGGGAGTTTATGGACTACAAACAAGGTTGAAGCCAGGTGAAACAAGGAAAGACTTTATGACCTGGCATTTTTTTTTTTCAGTTGCTAAGTGGGCAGAGCCCAAATTAAGCTGAAGCAGGTGGAACAAGGAGCAATGCTATTTAAGGACTAGTGGATGGAGCCAAGAGAGCCCCATGCTAGAGAGCTCTGATGCCAGCAAGTCCTCAAGCTAGAAAGGACAATGAGGAGTTTGTATCTTCTGATGGAGAAAGTGCTGGTGGACTGATGGCCAGATCTCCCTGAGGCAGAAAGAAGCCGATGAGTAGAGAAAGCCTCACCAAGACAGCAAAAGGCCTGTGGCTCAGCTTTTGCCTAGAGGGGTTTGACCTGTCCGAACAGCGGCCTGCCTGAGGAAACTGTGGCCAGCTTTAAAGACTGAGGCAGAGCAGCCGAGTTGCTGATACAAAGGAAATAAGTTGACCTACAGACGGCTGAGGTCTCCCAGAGAGAAGAAAGCCTCAAGCCTTATTTAAGGTGAGACTGCCATAGCCAATTTACCCTGATGGATCTACATCAGAGATATTCCAGAAAACAGACTGCTAAGTGCATTAAAGGGTCTACAACAGAGACTGTGTTCCTGACGACTGAGGACCTGCCCCAGAGACTGTATCCTTCTAAAAGGTTATGAAAATAGTTGTAATAGTTATCAATAGGTTTAGTGGGTAGGTCTTAGGGGTTATAGGCATTTGTAGGATTAGTAGTTAAGTAAGTGTTTATATTTGTTATAAGTGAATATAGTGTCCAATAAATAATAGTTATTAAATTTTAAAAAGGTCGGTTTCGTATCATCTATATCTGAGCATCTCTCTTCTATCACTTCCATTCTGTTGGTTATGCTTGTGTCCACAGTTCCTGTCCTCTTACTTAGGTTTACTATTTCCAGGATTCCCTCAGTATGTGTTCTCTTTACGGCTTCTATTTCCTTTTTCTGGTTTTGAACACTTTTAGTCATTTCTTTCACTTGTTTGATTATATTTTTCTGTATTCCTTTAAGGAATTTATTCATTTCCTCTTTAGAGGCCTCTATCTCTTTATAAGGTTGGATTTATGGTTATCTTCTTGTGCATTGGCTGTGTTAGGATATCCAGGGCTCACTGTAGTAGCATAACTGGTCTCTGGCGGTGCTATATTGCCCTGCCTGTTGTTGATTATGTTCTTCTTACATTGGCCTTTAGCCATCTGGGTTTTGTGGTAATTATAGGTTAAATGCTGATTTTTGAGCTTATCTTTATTGGATGGGTATTTTTGGATGTTTCCCCCTTTGTTTTCTGTTTTGTCTCCTTCCTCTGGCCTGAGTGGCCTGGGCCTCTGGTGACCAGCAAAACTTCAGGTCTAGTAGTGTCTTTCCCAGGGGTTTTGTGGCCTGTGTGGCATTTAGAGTTTAGGGTGCTGACCTTGCCTCCGGGTTTCCTAGTACCAGGGTGGCCTAAAGTCTTTTGTGACTGTGGTCCTCTAGGAGAGCAGGCAGAGTTAGAGACTGGAAAATGGAGGCCAGTGTATAGTGTACATTTTACTGCTTTTGAGTGTGCCTTCAGGGCAGTTGGAGAGCAGGAGTTTGCGGGGTAGGAGTGGCTTACCTAGGGTCCTTGGTGCCTGCATGCCTAAAGAAAAACAGACAGAGTTTCGGGGTGGGAAATGGAGTACAGAGCAACTCAAAATTCTTTAAAGGCTTACATTTATCTTTTATAATTATGAAACTATAAAAACAAATGGGGAGAATACTGTACTACATTGGAATGAGCAATGTTTTTTCAAGCTACCAGAAGCACAAGAAACAAAAGGAAAATATATAAAGTTAAAAGTGCTTTTCATTGCAAAGGAAACAGTGCAGAAACAATCTATACAATGAGATACAATATTTACAACGTATACATCTGATGACTTTATGCTGGTACTGAAAATATATGACATGCTAAAAAATCTCAATAGCAAAGAAATGCTATTAAAAGAGGACAAAAGACGTAAATAGACATTTCTGAAAGAAGCTATGCAAGTGGCCAAGAACCATCAGGTGAATAAAAAATTCTTATCAGCACAAATCAATGGAGAAATGGCAATTTAAACCAGAAAAATATGTCACTGAGCCCTGAGCAACATTGATTTTTTTAATTGAAAAAAAATTTGTGAATTTCACATCATGCACCCTGTTTCCTCCCATTTCCCACCTCCCCCCCAGACCCACCCTCTACCCTTGCAATTTGTCCCAGCATAAAAAAATAACAGCTCATTGTGGAAGCTGCAGTTTTGCAGCTTTTCTCAGTATGTCCCACAATATTTCCCTTTGTCCACACATTGTGCTTGAAAATGTTCATTGTAATGACTCCTTGGTCTAATATGAGGCCCCTGGTTTCCGCTACTCCATCAGTACTGGAACTCTTCTCAGATATGCCATAACTGTTCTGAAGTCCTGGGTTGTGGAATTGACCTCTTCTTGCACTCCAGCAGTTCATCCATGGGGTAGATGTTGGGGTGGGCCAACTCAAAGCCCTGGTTCTGGACCTGCAACCCCCACTTGCATAGCTACTTCTACTATGGAAAGGTGCCAGACCTGCTCTCCTTAGTGTTGCAGCATCTGAGGGGCAGCGACAGATCTCCTATTCTTGTGACCCCATCTGGGTCAGATCTCCTGTCAGCCAATGGCAGTGAGGTCAAAAGGGAGGGGAGCGCATCTCTCCCTAGACTACACCACCACATAGCAGACTGAAGGCAGGGCTGACTCTCCCAAACTCACTTCCTCAGGGCTGGCCCACTCACAACCCCCATATACAGGACCAGCTGTGATGTGTTATCCTGGCAGGGTGCAGGGCCAGCTCTCTTTTGAGTGTTGCAGCATGTGAGGGGCATGGACAGCTCTCTTGATCTTATGACCCCATCTGGGCCAGATCTCCTGTTAACCAATGACAGTAAGAGCAAAAGGGAGGGGAGGGCATCTCTCCCTAGACTACACCACCACATAGCAGACTGAAGGCAAGTCTGACTCTTCCAAACTCACTCCCTCAGGGCTGGTTCACCCATAAATCCCATATCTAGGAGCAGCTGTATTGTGCTATCCTGCCAGGGTGCAGGGCCTTCTCCTGCTCTTATGACCCCATCTGGGCCAAATCTCCTGATGCTAGTCTTGTAATCATCTCAGGTTATCCCATGGTGCCAAAGTAGAGTTGGTATCCACCTTGCTCCTTTTTTCTTCTTCCAGTAATGTTAGGCTACTATTCATTCAGATGTTCATAGGTCAGAACACTGAATGTAGATATAGCCTCTCTCCTTTCTGTCACCTACTGATGAACATGTGACATAGCAGTCACATCTGTAATGCCTCTAGGGGCAGTGGCAAGAACACTGATTTAAAAAATGGTTAAATATAACAAGGGTTAACAACAATATGAAGTAAAGGAAGCATTTGAACATTGTTGGTGGAAGAATAAATTTACAGATCCATCATATAAAACCATACAGGAGTTTTCCACAAAATTACAGCACAGCTTACCACAGGATCCCATAGTTGCCACCACTAGATGTATAAGTAGAATAAATGAACCAGCATTCTGAAGAGTTGGTTTTTCCCATTTTCTTCATTTCTATGTTATTGCCTTCACAAACACTTCCTTTTCAATTTTTAGCCTGTGTGGCTTTACATGAGGATTTTCTCTTTTGTTTATTATATTTTAATATATATTTTATTTTTAATTGAGACATCATACATTGTAACAGGGTGAATGAAATATGTTTTCTCAGTCATTTATCATGTTCTATATATGGAACATTCAGTGTCTTCTCTATTAGTGATTTGGGAATTTTCAAGGAAATGTTCTCAAGCATGGTTTTTTTTGTGCTATGGAATATTAGGATTTGGGGCTGGGAAAATGGCTCATTAGTTAAGGGCACTGATGCTCTTCCAGAGGTCCCATATTTTGTTCTTAGCACCAATGTGGCAGCTAACAATATCTGTCTCTGTGGTTCTAAGGAATCCTATCCCTTCTTCTGGCCTCTGAAAGTACTGCTCATGCATGTTCACAAACTTTCATACAGGCAAATATCCATTCACATAAAATAAAGGTAAATCTTTTATTTTTAAAAAGAAAATTAGAAGTTATTTTTGTCCCCCTAACAGTACCCATGTGATCATTAGCTATGTGTGCAAGCCCATGTTTTTGCCTCTGTTTCCCACCCCATTACTGTATTTTGTGATCATCACTTTGATAATAACAACCATTCTTGTCTTATCTTTCTTTTCATTACTCAATTATATTCTCTAATTTACCCTGAAGCTCTCAGAAGTATATGGCATGACAAATATTTTTTCATTACTATCCTATTATCTTACACTCAGGTCTTATATTCGTAGCCTTAATTCTATAGAGCTTTTTTTAGGAAACTCAGTAATTTATATAAAAAAAAATCCAAAGAACCTGCCTTCGTTTTCATGCTATCTAAAGTCTCACTTCATCCTGGACAAGTACCAAGCCTCCTTGAAGACATTTCTCTCCTGGCTTTGATAACGGTGTCATTTCTCTTTGTTCCTCTTTAGCTATTGCTTCAGACATCACTGTCTCTGCCAGACCTCAATAATAAAATTCTCTCTGGTTCTACACTCTTTTCCTGAATGGTCTTCTATAGTCATGAGTTACTACCAGCCAAAACCTGATGTTAACCAACTCCAATCTCTTGTCCAGTCTCTGCTTTTGAAAGATGTATTTGCTAGATCCTAGATTTGGCTATCTTTCAGCTGCCCTGAATTTTAACCATCCAAACTTGACTTTTGAATTACTACCTTATTACTCTATTATTTAATATTGTCTCTCTTTTATTTGCTATTTCTAACTCCAAATATATGGCACCTGTTTCCAAATCACCCTTTAATCTGCGGCTGCACTATTCATTTCTTACTCCACGCTCACAACCATCTCTTGAACTATTATAAAGTCATTTTAACTGATCTAGCACTCCCTCCTTCCTAGATACTTAACAACATCTGTTTAAACACGACCAGATTTCTTTCATGATTGTAAGGTAGCCAATATATTTCTTTCCATCACTTTAAATAGTTTTCCATGAACTTGCAAGAAAATCTGAGAAATAAAAGCCCCCTAACATCTGTGGTATGATTACCAAACCCATTTGACATGTGCCATGTGACCATTGTGATTCTATAATATTCTTTAGCTAGTTTTGCTTTGTTTGTTTGTTTTTTTAATGTGCTCATTTTTCTTAAGTCCTGGTCTCTCCCACTCTTGCAGTTATGTATATGCTAGACTGTATCCTTCCTCTTCCTTCAGAGAAGGCCTACTTGTCCGCAGTCATCATTTTTTTAAACGTTTATTTATTCCTTGGTTACATTTCCATTGCTGGCCCCTCCCTCCCACCCTCTACCCCCTCTCCCACCCCTCCCATGCCTCCAGTTTGGGTTGTCTCCATGTATCAGCCCCCCTTCAGTTCGTTAGTCACATGAGGTCTAAGAGCTTCCTCTTGCACAGGAGGCATACATGGCAGATCCACTAGGGTAGAGTGTCCCACTAACAAGTAACCAAGTCCATGTTGTGCTCTTTTGGGTCTATTGATTGTAGGATGGTTATCCTGTACTATAATGGCTAAATTCCAGTTATAAGTGAATATATGCCATGTCTATCTTTCTGAGTCTGAGTTAAGTCATTATTTTAAATACCCTTTCCTTAAGGAGACCTTTCCAAACTCCCGATTGAAATTAAATTCTGGCTGTATACTCTCACAGCATCTGTTTATTTCCTGGTGGCACCTGCCATGATTGGTAATCTTACATTTACATGATGTTTATTTTATGTTGTCTCCTTAATATACTATAAGCCTTATGATTGACACAGCTCTGATTATTGTTTCTTTTTCTAATCAATGTATCTCTATGATGGAACTAAGTGCCTCCAAGACATTAAACCCTTGGTAAATACTCACTGAATAAAAGATCTCTCTTACATTTCTCTTTTCATCAGCATCTCCATTCCCATGGCTCCATTTTCTATTCTTATCTTCTTTGTTCCTTTCCTTCATCTTTGTGCCTTCCTTAAAGAAAATATTGTCACCCAAGTATTTAACATAGGATCCTATTAAAATATTACAGCTGGCTTAATGAATGTTCAACAGCAATAATATGTGCTCATTGATGGATTTATGCTTTTCATTTATTAGCTTATCTTAAAAAAAAGCCTAAATCTATACAGCAATCCAGAGGAGTGATAGTGTTTGAATAATCAAGAGATAGAATTCTATTCAAAAAATTACCAAGACTGACTTTCTATTGAATCATTCAATTCTTAATTTATCCAGTCATTTAATTGTCTGATTACCTAAAATCTCCGTCTACATTATATACTTATGTAACTTAAACCCTGAATTCCCCACTCTCAATTGATGTCTATCTTGACAAATTAATAGCTCATTCTCAATTTCTTTAACTCTTGAAATAAATAAATAGTACTAGCTTACAAGGACATTGTGAAAACACGTGACTTATTCTACACAAATGTTCTCAGCACATAATGAGGTCCACATAAGGTAGCAGCTAGCACCATTTACAACATCATCATTAATTATGAATTGCTTTTTCAAGCATTGGGTTATAGAATGTTGTACAAATAAAGTTCATGGCTTAAATAGCTAATATTCAGCACTGCTAATCAAACTGTAGCCTTTTGACCAGGCTTTGCTTTCTGCCCAGATTTCTTTCTTTTTTTTTTTTTATTTCTTCAAGTTACATAAAGTTTTACTAGAACACTAGTAGCCTCTTGTTTTACATTTCCTCCCCAGCTGTTTTGTGATGCAGAGCTAAAATTGAGTGATTGCTACAGAAGCTTTAGATTCTGAAGAAGCACTAAATATTCACGTCTCTCCCTTTCTATAAATATTGGTTGACCCCTATCTGAGTGCAGCTAGCCTTTCCTCCTTTTTTTGAAAAGGTAATCTGTGTTAATGTGCTACCATTTTTTCTCATACTACCATCCTTATCTGGATTTTATCATTCAACTTGCCTTCCCTAAATAGCTTCCCTTTATTTTGTAAGTGACTCAACATCTCTCCCCAAGTGTTAGAGGATTACGTAAAATAAAAGTACACATAAAACATCTGAAAATCTTGGTGCTATTTTCCCCTCATTGCATTTGTTAAAAAAAAAGATGTAATTTATATAGATTTTGTGAGTGTAAATATCTATTATAACTGTACAGCCACACAAAGCCACTTTGGATCAGAATTCAGGGTAATTGTAGTCTGAAATAACACAGGATTCAGTAAAAGAAAATTTGATGGTAGTTGCAAAGAACACAAAGAAAAGATGTCTGTTAAACTTTCCTGCTCTCAGTTCTGCTGTTTATATTTTACAGCCTTTGTCTTGTTCTAAACTTGTCATAGCTCAACTAGAGGTTTAAACCTTTTCTATGCTAATGATTTTCCAGTTCTAATTAGGTTTCCAAGGTGCTTCTCATGCAAAAATCAACTGAAAATATTGTGCAAATTAAATTACACAGAAAGGAGAGCAATCTTGCTCTATGAGGGAAATAATTTGTTCTTTCTTTTTAAAGGTGCCTACTTCATAATAGCTTAAAACAATAAATCTATGAAGATTTGTTTTCTCCCAGTAGTTAACCAGTCAGTAATGTTGCCTACAAAAATTCCAATTTAAAAAAATGACCTTTTAAGGATGCCTTATAAAATTAAACTTTAATGAGTGATAATAAATGGTTATGCTTTTCACAGGAGGGGACACAAAGCCTGCCTGGAGCTCTTGCTCCATCACCACCCCACTCCCAACATTCTGTGATTATATCTCTCCTTTCACTATTTTCCTGGGAAGATGATGCAACTGTATAAGTTTAAGGATCTCTAAATAGATTGAAGTCAGGGTTGCTAGAGGCAGTTCTCTTGGCTCTGTAATTAAGCAGGTGGAGTTTCACAGCTTTGTGATGGTTCTTTTGGAGAATGGAGCTCCACTGCTCCACAACAACAGCTTAACATATTGAGCATTCTTTTGATTATGTAGCTGATGGAAAAATAAAGAAATGGAAAGAGCTATTCTCAATTTCTTTTTTTTAATAATTTATTTATTGTTTCTTCAAGTTACATCTCAATCACAATCCCCTCCCTACTCCCCCCTCCAGTCCCACCCTTCCACCCTCCTCCCCCTCAACCCCCCCTCCTCCCCCCTTTTTTTTTTTTTTTTAGTTTAAGGTATGTCTTTTTCCCCCCAACAGCTCTCCCCTTCAGCCCAAAAAATGGTTCTTTTTCTTATAACTATAAATACAATACAAAACAACAGAAATAAATAGGCCACAATTATAAGAGTTATATGGCTTAGCATACATTCCCAATGTCCAGTCCATATGTATTTGGCACCTGACTTTAACATTCTACTATCTAACCATGTCCATGTGTTTAAAGTTCTATATCTAACTCAGCTTTCATACTAACTTGCCTCATAATTTTAAAAGTGTCTTCTTAGATCCAGAACACCCTCTTGATTCCTAAACAACTCAAAGTTTAACTATGAGACTCTAGCTATCTATTCTTCAACCACCTCAGAGACCTGAGAGGGATAAATATATCTGATTATATAGGAAGTGCAGGGCCTGCAGCTTCCAAAACTGAAAAATGACATACCAGTGGCTGCCTGGACAGTTCCCATTTTCTCTCCATACATTACAGCATCAATCTTCAGCCATTTGGCTCCATTTCTCTGACAGACATTGATTGTAGAGCAGGAATTATGAAGGACTTACCTACCCTGTCTTGGCAGAGCTACTGTCGACTATGGAACAACAAAAAGCCCAGAATAGCTAAATCAATTCTGTACAATAAAAAAACATGTGGAGGAATTACCATCCGAGATTTCAAGCTGTACTACAGAGCAATAGTTGTAAAAACAGCATGGTATTGGTATAGAAACAGACCAGTAGATCAATGGAATCGAATTGAAGATCCAGAAATAGACCCACACACTTATGGCCACCTAATTTTTGACAAAGAAACCAAAACGGCACAATGGAAGAAGGACAGCATCTTCAACAAATGGTGCCGGTCCAACTGGATGTCCACTTGTAAAAGAATGAAATTAGACCCATACGTTTCTCCTTGTTCAACTCTTAAGTCCACGTGGATCAAAGATCTTAACATAAGGCCAGTCACACTAAATCTACTAGAAGAAAAAGTGGGAGAATCCCACGAACTAATTGGCACAGGTGACAACTTCCTGAAGAGAACACCAACAGCTCAGGACTTGAGATGAACAATGAATAAATGGGACCTCATGAAACTGAAAAGCTTCTGTAAGGCAAAAGACACTGTCATTCGAACAAAACGGCAGCCTAGAGACTGGGAGAAAATCTTCACCAACCCCACAACTGACAGAGGGTTAATATCCAAAATCTACAAAGAGCTCAAGAAATTAAATACCAAGACACCAAATAATCCAATCAAAAAAATGAGGGACAGAGCTAAATAGAGAATTCACAAAGGAGGAATCCCTAATGGCTGAGAGACACTTGAGGAAATGCTCAACATCCTTAATCATCAGAGAAATGCAACTCAAGACGACTCTGAGATTCCATCTCACACCTGTCAGAATGGCTAAGATCAAAAACTCAAATGACAGCACATGCTGGCGAGGGTGTGGAGAAAGGGGTACCCTACTCCATTGCTGGTGGGAATGCAGGCTTGTGCAACTACTATGGAGGTCAGTCTGGCGATATCTTAGAAAACTTGGAATAGCTCTGCCTCAGGACCCAGCCATACCACTTTTGGGTATACACCCAAATGCCTCTTCATGGAATCATAAGGAAGTTTCCTCATCTATGTTTATAGCAGCCTTATTTGTAATAGCTAGAAACTGAAAACAACCCAGATGTCCCTCAACCGAAGAATGGGTTAAAAAACTGTGGTACATCTACACAATGGAATATTATTCAGCTATCAGGAACAATGAAATTATGCAATTTGCAGCCAAATGGATGGAACTAGAAAGGCTCATCCTGAGTGAGCTAACCCAGACTCAGGACGCATATGGCATCTATTCACTTATAGTAGGATTTTAGCTATATAGTAGAAGGTATCAGTACTACAACTAACACACCAAAGGGAACTTGGACATAGACTTCTTATTTTTAATTTTTATTTTTTATTTATTTTTTATATATATTTTATATTTTTTAGTCTTTTTTATCTATTGTCTGCTTATTGGGTTTGTTTAGTAGTTCTCTCTCCCGGGCAACGAGACACTTTGCACTGATGGTACTGCTTCGTAGACCCGCAATGAATGAGGAGGCTCTTGGCCCTCATATGACCTCTCAACTGAGATGAGGGACTATTATATAAGGACACCCCACCCCAGAGAAATGGGATGGAAGGGTTAGGAGGTAAAGAAAAAAAATGAAATGTGATGTTTCGGCCTTTTACTACTAATTGTCATAAACTGTTTAGGATAATTAAGAAATACAAACTAATGGTCATGCAAGCTGGTCATTCTGTTAGGTACTATAACAGCCTATTATAGCTACTTTCTAAGCTAATCAGAAATAAACCTGCTACGAGACAAACAACATCTGCTTACCCTAATATAAGAGATAGATAGGACCTCTTCAAAAACCTCAAGAGATCTGCAGAATATGGCATTCAAAGATGTTTTCGTAACTTTAGATTTTTTTATATCAAGACATATCAACTCCTGACAGCACCCCCTATTCTCCTCCAAGTAGAAGATGAGCATCGAAGAATCTCCAGTGGGAGATGACTGAATTAGTCTCAAGCCTATCTCTTGGTAGTAAAAGCCCCTTGCTCCAACTGTAGATAGAATGCTGTCCAAAAAGGACAAAACCTGGAAGCAGGTAAGTCGACAGCCTAGCTCTGCCAAGACAGGGTAGGTAAGTCCTTCATAACCCCTGCTCTACAATCAATGTCTGTCAGAGAAACGGGGCCAAATGACTGAAGATCGATGCTGTAATGTATGGAGAGAAAATGGGAACTGTCCAGGCAGCCACTGGTATCTCATTTCTTAGTTTTGGAAGCTGCAGGCCCTGTACTTCCTATAAAATCAGATATATTTATCCCTCTCAGGTCTCTGAGGTGGTTGAAGAACAGATAACTAGAGTCTCATAATTAAATTTTGACTTGTTTAGGAGTGAAGAGAGTGTTATAGATCTAAGAAGATACTTTTAAAATTGTGTTGCAAGTTAGTATGAATGTTGAGTTAGATTTAGAACTTTAAACTCATGGAGATGGTTAGATAGTAGAATGTTAAAGTCAGGTGCCAAATACATATGGAGTGGATATTGAGAATGTATGCTAAGCCATATAACCCTCATAACTGTGGCCTAATTACCTCTGTTGTTTTGTATTGTATCGATTATTATAAGAGAAAGAGTCATTTGTTGGACTGAAAGGGGAAATTGTAGGGGGAAATAAGATATACCTTAAACTTAAAAGAAAAAAAAAAGAGAAGAGGATGGGGGTTGAGGGTGGGAGGGTGGGACTGGAGGGAGGAATAGGGAGGGGACTGCGATTGAGATGTAACTTGAAGAAATAAAAAAAACAAAAAACAAAAAAAGGAACGAAATGGTTGTGAGGGGCTCAAAGAAAGTGTTTTTAGCTGATGAGAGGGCTACCCATGGTTCTGCAACACTAGGATGATCTTCCTATTGCTTAGTTCTTGGCTAGAAAACAACAAGTAGATGGACAAATGGACCAGGGGGTATAAGATGGGATAAAATAATCCCACTCAACCATTGCGCCTGGTTTCCTAAGCGAAATCAGAAAGCCTGTCAAAGATACTCAGAACATTATTGTCTTTCATTAATCTTGGGGGTTCTGCAATGTGTTGTCTCATTTACTAAATGTGAACAACTGAACACAAATGGGCTGTTTGTCGGTTTTGTTTTAAATGTTAGAAACCTGTACAGATTCCTATGTTTACTTTGGGTTGTTTGTTTGTTTGTTTTTGTTTCTCATGATGATTCTTGCCTACCCATTTTGCTCTCTGCATCTCATTAGCAGAAAGCTGAACAGTTGTTTCTTTTGAAATAAATTAAATCTGTGTTTTTAAAGCACAGTTATTGAAATGTGACAAAGAATGAAAAACATTCATCTGAACTTACCACGTGATGTTTCCGTCCTTGCTGTGTGGATATTACACTAAAGAAAACAAACCACCAACCAACCAAACAAAACCCCTACATCCTTCTTAAAGCTCTGAGACAGGTCACCTTAAAGTAACACTACAAAGACAATGAAGGACTTACAGAAAAATCAGCATTATCAGAGGGCCTAGAGTGCTCATTCCTAAGAAGCTGTTTTCCAGACAGACTACACAAGGTAGGGACAGGTCTCAGCTAGTCACAATCCATTTCAAAATAGTCAGAAAACTGCAATTCACAAGAAATGGGAGCCAAATTCTCACTTTCCTTACCAGCTATGTGGGGAAGAAATGACACCTTTATTTATAAAGAGTTGTTGATAGGATTGTAGTAAAAAGCTGTTATAAAAAAAAAAAAAAACAAAAAACAAAAGCCCAAAACTAATTACCTCAGAATCAAATATTTCATAGAAATGCAAATTCATCTTTAGTCCAGTAGCATTCAGTATTTTTCCTTGTCATTATCTGAGGGAAAGGAAAGATCATGTCAGATTTTTATTTAACTCCCATATTTGGTCTATTTCTATGCAATGACTAAAAAGTGAGGTGTCTTTGCCAGAATTACCTTACTTTTGTAATGGTAGAGGTACCCTAGGAATGTGCTCAACTTGGACTTAAAATCAATTGCGAAAAGCAGGGGCGTTCTACTGATTCAAAAATAACTTATTCTCAAATTTCTATGAACTTATACTAGGCAACAATTTTTCTTTGATTTATAGCTGTTTAAAAGTATTTATAATATACAGAATTATTGATTAAAAACACATACTGAGTTTCCTGTTTCTTTTTTTTTTCATTAACGTTTATTTATTTGAATTACATCTCGATCGCATGCCCCCTCTTCACCCCTCCTGGTACCACCTTCCCACCCTCATCCCCCTTTCTTCCTCTCCTTCTTTGGTAGGGGAAGTCACACCCCTATCAAGCTCCCTAAGTTCAACAATCACACTAGCTTCTCTTTGCACTGCTGCCCAACATGGCAGCCCAGCTAGGGTAAAGTGTTCCACTTACAGGCACCATAGCCCACGACAGACACTGCCCCCCCTCCACCCGCACCCCGCCAACCACTTGCTAAAGGATCTATATGAAGGCCAAGTTGCCTATCATCCATATATGTATAGGAGGTCCTAGGTGGGGTCTACATATGCTTTTTTTTTTGGTTAGTGTTTCAGTCTCTATAAGCCTCTAGGGGCTAGAATGATTGGTTCTGTTGATATTCATGGGCTGTTCTTTTCCTCTCTGGGTCTCTCTATTCCTCCTCCCTCTCCCATGAATAGGTTCCCAGAGTTCCACCTAATGTTTGGCTGTGTGTCTCAGCGTCTGCTTTGATCCTCTGCTAGGTGGAGTTTCTCAAAGGATAGTTGTGCTAGGTTCCTGTTCTTTGGGTCTGTGGATTGTAGGATGGTTATCCTGTACTACATGGCTAAAATCCAGTTATGAGTACGTGGCATGTCTCCTTACATGATCATCTCATTAGATGTCAAAAAAGCATTTGGCAAAATCCAACACCCCTTCACGTTAAAAGTCTTGGAAAGATCAGGCACACAAGGACCATAACTAAACATAATAAAGGCAATTACAGCAAGCCGATTGCCAACATCAAAGTAAATGTAGACAAACTTAAAGCTGCCCATGCTCTCCTTATCTCTTCAACATAGCTCTTGAAGTTTTAGCTGGAGCAATAAGACAACTAAAGCAGGTTTGGGGGTACAAATTGGAAAGGAAGAAGCCACCCTATTCACAGATGATATGATAGTATATATAAATGATCCCCCAAAAAAATCCACCAAAGAACTCTTACAGCTTCAACAATGTGGTTGGATACAAAATTAATTAAAAAAAAAATCAGTGTCTTTACACAAAATATAAATGGACTGAGAAAGAATTTAGGAAAACAACTACCTTCACAATAACCACAAATAATATAAGATACCTGGGGGTAACTCTAACTAAGCATATGAAAGACCTGTATGACAAGAACTTCAAGTTCTTGAAGAGTTTCTTTTTTCTTAATTTAAATTTAATTTTATGAGTATTGTTCTTACTTGAAGGTAGGATGTGTACTGTGTTTGTGTATGATGGTTGCAGAGGCCAGAAGAGGGAATCAGACTCCTCGAAACTGGAGTTATAGATAGTTGTAAGTCATCATGCCTGTGCTGAGACTAGAACCTGGAGATCAGGGTGAGGAGTTTAACTACTGAGCTATGTCTTCAAACAGCATACTGACCTTCTTAAAACTAACTCTGTGATTTGAGAGTTAACCGAGTTGTTTACCCTCTACACCCATCCTACCTTCACTTTACACTATGAGAATAGGTATTCAAGGCTATATCCTGACATCCACTCTGTTATACACAGAGTCTGGCTGCTTGATCCTTTCCTTTAAATGGAGGTAGACAAATTTAGAGGTGAGAGAACTAAAGACATGAGGAAATGAATATAGAGGGAAAAGAGATCTGAATAAATGACAGGGACAGACAAAACTGGTTTATGTATTCACTTTCCCAGTATATTTAAAGATTTTTTTAAAAAACCCTAAAATGAAATATACATCCAAATACTGGATTTAACTCAAAGTCTGAAGACAGATGGATTCTGAAGGAAAAGGGAGCAATCTAGGTTTCTTGAGCAGATGTGTCTCAATCTTCTTTGGGTGACAACTGGGAAAGTAGGTGGTTAATGATAGCAAACATGA
Source organism: Lophiomys imhausi (assembly GCA_907164525.1). Taxonomy (NCBI): domain Eukaryota; kingdom Metazoa; phylum Chordata; class Mammalia; order Rodentia; family Muridae; genus Lophiomys; species Lophiomys imhausi. The sequence goes on from CAJQZJ010032904.1 coordinate 569,392, forward strand.
GAACAATTTGAACAACTTGTCAAAGTTTTTTTTTTTTAACATAGCTGCCAGTCAGTAGCTAATTTGAATCACATTCTGCATTAAGCTATGTAACTCATGTGTACACCAACAGTAAGTATTATTGCTTTGTCTCCCCCTTAGAAATGAGTGAATGAAGACAGGAGTTGCTGAGACGGAGGTCAGGGTGAGTCATATCATATTCATTTCTTACATTTGAAGTGTGCAGAATACATTGTATGTCTTGTTTTCAGGAACTCTCATGGGCCTTTGTCTCCAATAAATTAGACAAACTGAGCCTTTCAGGAGGAAATGAAATGCTTGCTTTAGTGGCACTGCATGGGAATATATCACTTATCCCTGACTTATTGAGACCCTTGTGTTTTTGTGTGCCAACCACCATACACTTCACTATTGTTTAAGTGGATCAGGGCTGAAGTGACAAGATATTCTCTGGGTGAATTCCTATTTAATAATTATGAGTGTCTCTGTATTTTTCCAAAAAAATCTATTGTATAAAAGATATTACTTATAATTGCGGGGTAGTTCCATAATATGCATGTGAATGTGACCCATATTTAAGTTGGGATGCCAGCAGTGATAGACTAGAGTTGGTTTTAATTTAATAGTAATATGAGATTTTTAACAATGCTTCTTTGAGAACCTTTCTGAAATTTAAATGTATTTGATTTTAGAAAGGACAAAGCATTTGCTACATTGCAAGCAATAGTAAACCAGAGAATAGTAGTAATACCAATGGCTTTGTACTTACAGGCTGCACTTCAATTCACAGTGTGTATGGCAGATAGACATCCAGACCTATTTGATTTCAATGGAGAGAGTTAGGACAAAGAGTGATATCTTCAATTTCCTGAAGTTACTCTGAGTATAAACAAACAGCAAAACCAGAGCATATAAATCTATAGCAATAAATCAACACAACAAAGAACTACTTTAAAAGGAAGAGAACAAAAAGTAAGTGAGAGGAAGGAAGGAGGGAAGATTGTGGTTATGTTGTAGACTCACTTCTCCTTGTACTGAATTTAAATGTGAACCATTTCTAAGTCTGTTCACATAATTCTAACAAAATGCCAGATGCTGCATAACTGGTATTTCTCATAACTGAGAAACAACAGAAATGCATGCGTCTCTCAGTTCTAGGATTGGGATGTCCAAATCCTAGTGTTGTCGATTCGGTTTCTGGTAAGGCTTTCCCCATAGATGGCTTCACATAGGTCTGCTCCTGCAGAAGCTGGAGCCCTGTTATGAAGGCATTCTGTGTACTCCTCTTCCAATCATCTCTTGAAGATCTGGCAACCAAACCATCACACAGAGGATTAACTCCTCACAAAAACACAAGCATGCAATCTACAGTGAACTTAAAAATAGTGTGTTTTTTTTTCTCTCGTTGATTGGTGATACTCTTTGTGTCCTGCAATCTCACTGTTGATTGGAACATGGGGCATAGGGAGGATTGGGTTTATGTGCAAGGCCTGATTCCCAGCCTTTACCTTTATCCTACTTTTTAAAAATTGACTTTCGTATTTTGAGCACTAGCTGAAATGTTAATTAGGAAAGAATAATATGGTGATCAATTAATATTACTTAAGTGTTCTGGTATATAGGTAAGTATTTGTAATCCCAGTCATGCTGCCTTCTGTGGTCTTACAATTTTCCTTTGTTTCCTTCCTTCCTTCCTTCCTTTCTTCCTTCCTTCCTTCCTTCCTTCCTTCCTTCCTTCCTTCCTTCCTTCCTTCCT